>JABAKD010000028.1:3757241-4192089 GCA_012845835.1 Undaria pinnatifida
TGGTTGCTGTTTTGGGAACCACGGGCAGCGAAATTGTTTCGTGATTTCTCTTTTGTGGGCGGGTCCGCCTAGATATTTTCACTCGGAGTCGGCTCAGTTGATCTAGGTGCATCAACGTATAACTCCGTTTTAGGTGGGGTGGAGTCGCGTGGGTCTCATTCCCCGTGTGTGTTTGGTGTTCGAACAATTTTGTTTGTGGCTTGACGGTGGTGTTGCTGTTTTGCCTCGTTTGAAACGGAGTATCGGGCACGGGCATGAAGTGTCACGCTTCTTACAGCCTCTCCCCGTTGGGTACAACAATTTTCTTCACGTCGCCTTGCCCCGGCTATCCCCACCGGAATGCCGGGTAGAGTGCCCGTGAGATCATGGTAGATACGAGTGTGTACTGCCATGTCTGCTGGTGCTACTCTCATCACCGCTGTTGACTCTTGTGCCTACAGCTGAGTCAACTGTGTTTGCCAACTTTTCGTTATTCGTTTACTCCGCGGAGCATCTGAGAATCTATTTGCGCTGTCTCAGTTCGTGCTCTTCCCCGCCTACTGTACGCTTCCGTTTCCCGAGAGAAGGGAGGGGGGGCGAAGACGGTGGGGTTATCGCAAGTTGCAAACCCTTTTGGGCTCGGTATGCGGCGATCAATTCATAGATCGGATTCAGGGCCGTATCCTCGGAGTCTTAGGTGGTACTTGTAGTGGTGGGGGCTTGGTCTGCCAGGTCCTCGTTTATGATCTACTACCCTGTCTACGAAGTAGGACTCAATTTTGGGTTGAGCTGCGTCTGGATGGTCCAACTCGGGTAGGGGAATAGGCTCTCCTAAAAACAATTCCGCCAGCTTCTCAAATTGAGGTGCGGGTGGTGTCTCCCGTTGATGGTAGGGCTTTATATGGGCGAGGTGGACTGACCCCTGTCGGGTGTCGTTCGTGAGTCGTACTCTATACACCACTGGTGATAATTGTGAGCAGACGACATACGGTCCTCGCCATGGTAATAGCAGTTCGGGTTGGGCCCATCCGAATCCTGGTAAAGTCTGTACACGAGTACTTCCTGTCCAGGTTTGAACACCGGGTACGGCTTAAGTTTGCTATGCTGTTCTGCCTGTTTGTCTGCACGCTCGGTTAAACTTCGGCATGCGCGCTCAAAAGCGATTTGCAAATTGTCCCGTGTGTTTTGTGCGAATTCCTCGGTGTCTGCTGTTTTTCCTACATGAGGAATACTGAGGATTATGTCGACTGGGAGTCGGGGTTGTCGACCATTAAGAAGAATGGTGTCTCATGCATCGTTGCACTAAAGCTAGTGTTGTGCGCTAGCTGTACAAACGGTAAGAGAGTGGCCCAGTTGCTTTGATCGATTGCACTGTGCATTGCTAGCATGCTGTGCATCGTTGAGCGCACCCGTTCGGACACTGAATTACCCTGCGGCCGATACGGCGTTGTGCGGGTCTTCTTTTATCCGAGTATTTGTTGCAGCTGGTATATCACCTTATTCTCGAATTCGGGGCCTTGGCCACTATGCAAGGTTTCTGGTGGGCCGAAAATGCTGATTGTTCTCTCGATTATGGCATTGGCTACTGTTTCGGCCGTTTTATTAAAGTACTGTAGGCAGCAGTACCGCAAACCTCGTCAGGTGGTCCATCATGGAGAGAACTTAGTTACATTCGATCCCTGCGGCTGAAGTTGATACCGATTTGTACTCTACTTAGTCAACCGTTATTCGTTGAAATGGCCGCTCGACGGGTAAATGGCCTGTCGGGAGTTTGGGTCTGTTGTGTGCTGTTTTTCGTCGTTGGCAAGCTTGGCATTTTTCGCATCACTCTCGACTCTGCTTTCTGTTTCTACGGCTGGTCCAACTCCACGAGGTACTGCTAGAACACTCAGAACCTGCTGCTTATTTTCTAAGTCTGTTACAGTATTCGACTGGTTGTCTGCGCGTACTTGTTTCGCGCGGGTACTCGCCGGAGGGGCGGTGCCCTCCTCTTACTACTAGGTCTACCGGCACTTACCACGGCTACGCTAGCTGATCGCGCTATCGTTTCTACCGCGGGTTTGGTGATCCTAGTACGCCTACTCCCCGAACCGGTTTGAGGCAACCGGCGCGGGCCCCCTCACGGTTTTTGTGTGACCACGATGCCGTCACACTCGTGGGCTCTGGCCAGCCTACAGTCTGGGCGTGAGTGCGAGTTGCGGTGGCGGCACATCGGGTAGTCACACTCTTTTCCCGACGCTACCTTGGGCTTCCTACTTTTTCCCCCGTCGCCACTTGGCGACCTGCCCCGCTTGTCCGACGGGCCTTGTGCTGCTGGCTCGAATGTGACGCTTTTGCTTCGGCCTCGCACCGCCGTCAGTTTCGATACGGTCGCTTTCTCGATGTTGGCCATCGATGTGATTAACTCTTCAATCTGCTTGTCAGAAGGCCCACTCACGGGTTTCCTGCTGCCAGGCAGCACCAGCTCCAAGACCCACGCTGGCGGCGTGGTGCCGTCGAGCATGCACTTCCGCGTCGAGACGGCGGTGCGAGGCCGAAGCAAAAGCGTCACATTCGAGCCAGCAGCACAAGGCCCGTCGGACAAGCGGGGCAGGTCGCCGAGTGGCGACAGGGGAAAAAGTAGGAAGCCCAAGGTAGCGTCGGGAAAAGAGTGTGACTACCCGATGTGCCGCCACCGCAACTCGCACTCACGCCCAGACTGTAGGCTGGCCAGAGCCCACGAGCGTGACGGCATCGTGGTCACACAAAAACCGTGAGGGGGCCCGCGCCAATTGCCTCAAACCGGTTCGGGGAGTAGGCGTACTAGGATCACCAAACCCGCTGTAGAAACGATAGCGCGATCAGCTAGCGTAGCCGTGGTAAGTGCCGGTAGACCTAGTAGTAAGAGGAGGGATAAGTGTGGCCGAACAAAGAGCACCACCCCTCTGGCGAGTACCCGCGCGAAACAAGTACGTGCAGACAACCAATCGAATACTGTAACAGACTTGGAAAATAAGCAGCAGGTTCCGAGTGTTCTAGCAGTACCGCGTGGAGTTGGACCAGCCGTAGAAACAGCAAGCAGAGTCGAGAAGAATAGTCAGCGTCAGAATGATACGTTTTCACCTTCCATGGTACCACAAGCGTTGTTTGTTTCTGCGGCATCCCGCAAACTAAACGAGAATATTAAACATGAAGTTTTATTTTCATGCAACGCTAACCGAGAAACGCACTTTGATGCTTTCCACGCGTCTGCCATGAGTGGGTATCCCAGATGTTCCACAGCTCTCAACTCTACATCAAAGCGCGTACGAGTAAACGCCAGAGATAATGATTATCCGGTGCACAATGTCACGATTGACACCGCGACCCATGTACCATGCATATTTGTTCACTTTGTACAGACACTTCCCACAATGAAAGACACTCAAATTTTTCTAGTGCTCCCGGGAGCGATCAACCTCAGCAGTGCTGATGGGTCGCCTCTCACAATGTTAGAATATGTTCGCTTTCAACTCACACTAGGAGATATTACCCTACCAGCCGAAGCGCTCGTATTGCCCTCTTTAGGGCCAGACATTATGCTACTCGATAACACCATCATGGGCGCCTTCGGAGGTGTCCTCGACTGGGGTATAGAGCAATTGTCATTCCAAACCTCTCAAGTGACGATCAAAGCATCTCATCGTAGACTTTACAGCACACTCCGAGAACTCTGCGACAGCTCAGTGCTCCGTGGTCACAGTTAACACCAATATAGAGTCGGTACCAGTCTTGTGACACAAATGCTGCATCCCCCCCCAGAGTGAGATGGCAGTACACGTAGAGTCAGCGACAGCACCCACAGAGACCACTGCTGCACTCATTGAACCACTCATCGTCACGTTCGAAGACATCGACTCGTCCGCCGGTCCTGAAGCTTTTCAAAATATGATAGTTGCTCGTACAGTGAGTTACTGGTCGGCCGCTGATAAAACAGCGGTAGTTCAGATCGCAAACCCGTCCCACCAATACGTATAACACCTTATTAGGTCACATTGCGCCCGTATCGGTAGCCCTGAACAAGACGACCACCCAGTGCAATTCAAACAGACAGCAAGGCAACGGAATCCACGCGTAACTAACTTCGTGCAGCACTTACTCGAGCATTTGGTAAAACCACGTTTACACCTGCCGAATGCGAACAAGTACGGACTCAATCCACGAAAGATCGCAGCGTTTTTTTCCTTGTCACCTCAAGAGCTAGGTATATGTACCCTAGCCGAAGCAACGTTTCCTCCTAACCAGGAACACGGCCTGTAAATAGAACCCCGTACCGTGCAAACCCACGCGTACAGGAGACTATCGACAAGTGCATGAACCAGATGGAACAAGATGGAACAATTGAACAGCGCCCTAGTCCCTGGGGTTCCGCAGCAACTATTGTCGCAAAATCAGACGGCACTCCACGGTTCTGAGTAGATTACAGGTCGACCATAAATAAAAATCTGATCAAAAAGTCCTGGCCCAAGCCTAACATAGAAAGCCACCTTGACACGGTCGGAGGAGCACGCTATATAACTGTGTGTGATGCACAGAAAAAGATCCAACAAAAGAATATGACCACTCCCATTAAGGAAAAACTCACCCACAAGTAAGTTACATGTACCAACAACGTAGCTTGCAAAAATGAGCATTGACCCGAAATTCGTCGAACTCACGGCTGACGTCCTTGAAATATTAGTGTAAAATGCTTACCACCAAATACCAGTAGCAGAGAGCGAACAAGATAAAACTGCTTTTGTGACGCAGAACGGAAATTGGGTTTTCAAACGCCTACCCTTCGTTATTGGTAACGCGCCGTTTCTGTTCTCACAAATTATTCACTAGCTTTTGCACATTTTGGTCCAAAAAGTGGGCTCTCGGTTTATATGGACGACTGTATATGTTGTTCATCCACCTGGACAGGCCACTTACAGCTGCTAGAAAATATGTTCAAAGCCTTGCAAGCAGCCGGCCTCACCCTCAAACCATCGCAAGTACGGTTTGGCCCCCGAGAAGTTAAATACTTGGGACACATACTGACGGCTGACGGTATTCGGATCGGTGAGGATCGCGTAAAAGCTATAGTTGACTTTCCGACGCCTAAAACCATGAAGGAGTTGCGGTCAGTACTAGGAATGGTTAACTTTGTACGAAAGTTTATACCTAACTTAGCCGATATCATAGCACCCCTGGTAGCCCTCACGAAAAAAGAGGCCGCCAAAGAAGTCGCTAAACGTTGGAGACCAGAACACGATCAGGCGTACGCAACAGTGAAAAAATTGCTCACTCAGGCGCCCATACTTCAATTTCCCGATTTTTCTGAAGATTTTGCGATACACGTTGGCGCCTCAGAAGCAGGCGCAGGTGCATTCCGGTCGTCATGTATTCGTACTCGTGGGTTCGAATCCCACGGTGGTCACCACTATGGAGCCTGGCCTCTCGCGGGTCCTGGTGTCGGAGAGGGCGGTCCTGGAGATCTGGTGCTCGTCTCGTAGCTGGCGTCGGAGCGGAGAGGGCGTCGCGAAGCTGAAGTCGAAGCGGACAAGGCGTCGCAGAGCTGAAGTCGAAGCGGAGAGGGCGTCGCGGTGCTGAGGTCCCTTGACGGTCGCCTTCACAGCGGACGCACGCTGAAACCTTTCTTTCTTAGGCTTAGCAAGGAGATGCTAGGGCTAAAGTGACGGTGAGCTTATGCCCTCTCGCCATGCGGCGGGATTATCTTTCGGTGGCTGACCTTCCGGGGACGGGTCAACGCCGTCTATGACGGGTGACACCGCTCGCGACCCGGGGTCGTGTACTGCCTAACCGGTGACGTGTCCTCTCGCGCATGCGTGTACGAGATCTACGATAGGTATCTACGACCCTGTCTTCCACAATAATAATAATAATAATAATAATAATAATAATAATAATAATAATAATAATAATAATAATAATAATAATAATAATAATAATAATAATAATAATAATAATAATAATAATAATAATAATAATAATAATAATAATAATAATAATACTAATAATAATAATAATAATAATAATAATAATAATAATAATAATAATAATAATAACTACAACAACAACAAATAATAATAATAATAATAATAATAATAATAATAATAATAATAATAATAATAATAATAATAATAATAATAATAATAATAATAATAATAATAATAATAATAATAATAATAATAATAATAATAATAATAATAATAACAATAATAGTAATAATAGTAGTAGTAGTAGTTGTAGTAGTAGTAGTAGTTGTTGTAGTTGTAGTTGTAGTTGTAGTTGTAGTTGTAGTTGTAGTTGTAGTAGTTGTAGTTGTAGTTGTAGTAGTAGTACTAGTAGTAGTAGTAGTAGTGGTAGTAGTATAAGTGGTAGTAGTAGTAGTAGTAGTAGTAGTATTAATAGTAGTAGTAGTAGTAGTAGTAGTAGTAGGCGTAGTAGTAGTAGTAGTAGTAGTAGTAGTAGTAGTAGTAGTAGTAGTAGTAGTAGTAGTAGTAGTAGTAATAATAATGTAAGCACTCCAAAAATTAAAAGTGCAGTTGCTTTTGTGGGTGGTCAAGGGTGCCCGGGGATTGGGATAGCATACACCTCACATAAAAAATGATCAGAATGGAAAACTAACCGGAACGCTGTGATCGCATTCACGATTCACGATGACAACGAAAACCGCCTGCTGGTACAGGATGCGAATTCTAAATTGACGGCGCCAAAACACAAAGACCCCTTTCGAGTTGGCTCAAGCGCCCGCCAATCACCAACCGCAGACAAGTTGTCGGCTGTTACGAAAATCCTGAAGGGTGACTAAAGACTTGAACTTCTTTGCAAGACTGAACGTCTTTGTAGCAATCACCCTGTTGACCCTGGTGTATGTTATTGATAGCTAGCACCGAGGGGAGACGCGGGCCTATACGTATCCTTCTTGACGACTTGGAGACCCCGTAATACGCGCGATCGGAGTATCCCACACACCTAGCAAAGGCGAGGTTCGACGAAATCCTTGATTCACAGCTATAGTGTTTTATATTTTGTAATGTATGTATATGTATATGCTGCGCGAGTTTGCCTGTTCGCGACTTACGACAGGTATGATATGGTATGATACGAGTACGTATACCTGGTACCATTTTTACGAGCAAATGCGAATTTCTAACTTTGACGCCAAAGGACCCGTTTTGGCTGGTACGAGGTCCAACCGCCGCCCGACCACCAACGCCCAACACACATAATTTGACGGCAGTTACTATTAATAGTATATTTCTGCGCGAGTTTTTAATATAGCGACAGCCGTTCTATCTTACGAGCTGTCCTGTGCCAAGTGCCAAGTAGCGGCTGAATACCTACCAGGTATAGCATATTATAAAAATACACTCCAGCTGTGAGATCGAAGATTTTTTCAAACTCATCTTTGCAAGCTGTGTGTGATACTCCGATCGCGCGTATTACCGGTTGTGTGTCCTCATTAAGGATATAGGTCGGCGACTCCCCTTGGACCTACAGTGTAGCTATCAGGGTCAACAGGGTGATGTTAGTCAGTCTGTGCGCGGAAACTGTAAAACCCGTTTTGTGAGGGGGACAAAATCTGACAGCTGTGGAAGGAAAGGCATCAGTTTATCAAGTGTATCCTGTAATTCGTATAACCGGTGAGGGGAGGGCGGAGTTTTGAGGGGCGTGGGGCATGGCTTTGAACAAGAGGGAGCGCGGGGGGGGGGGGGGGGACGGGCAGGGCACCTCAACCTGTGCGTGGAAACTATAAATCCTTCAAGGGGGTAAATCTGACGGTTCTGGAAGGAATGCACCAGTTTATCATGTATATCCTGTAAGTCGTACAACCAGTGAGCAGAGGGCGGAGTGTTCGAGCTGGTGGGTGGGCGGGGGAGGGGGGGTTGGGGCAAAAAGGCTTTTAACAGCTTTAGGTCGCATAAATGTAGGGGTTTGCTATACACGTGGTGCTAGGTCTAGGCAATGGTGCGGGTGGTGGGGAAGGAGGGGGCGTTTGGGGGGGGGGGGGGGGGGGGGATGAATTGGAGCAGCGGCATGGGTGGCTCTAGAAAGATAATGAGGTGATTTCGATGTTAGGCGGGACGTTGGAGCAAGAGGGAGCGGGGGAGAAAAAAAGGGGGGGCGGAGGGTTTTAACAGGTTTAGGTCGCATATAATGTATCATAATCGGAATACGAAATACCTGCTGGGTGGTACTGGTATATGTTTACCATGTACCTGGCACCAATCATATAAACAGTAATACCATAGAATATGTCGGAGCTTTATTATTCGAATACGGAATACTAACGACCTCGCAATCTTGAACCACGCCCTTGCCGTGCCCCTGCTACTGTATCTACGTCATACAGCATTATGCACTATATACCAAGGGGTCTTTGCGGGGCGGCCCACGGCTCGACGACCGGGCCGGGCCGGGGATGGGCAATATTTCACGGGCCGGCCCGAGCCGGGTTTGAGTATCTGATTACCACGCGGGCCGAGCAGGGCCCGGGTTGAAAAAATTGAAGAGTCTCGCGGACCGGCCCGCCCATGTTTGAAAATCTGAAAATCTCACGGGCGGAGCCAAGCCGAGTTTGACGATCTGAAGAACTCACCGGCCGGGCCTGGCCTGGCCGAAGGTCGTTCGTACTCATGAGAATCTCGCGGGCCGGGCTGGGCCGGGCCGAAAACCGCGAGATGCGGATTTCTTACGGACCCGGCTGACATGATCCGCGAATAGACCCACGTTTTTTGTCGTTGGCGACCCCCGCCCGACCCGTGACAAAATCTCACTGGTTACTAGTTTATGGCCTTGCCTGTGTCGACACGCCAGTATTCCATATTCCGAACGTGTGCATGGCAGTGATGATACCGGTACGGAATTCGAATTCACCAAAGTAAACAATACCAAATACGGCGTCAGGCCTATTCTTTTTCAGTCTGATCCGTGAGTCGAAAATGGTCTTTTCCGACTGGATTATTCTGGACCTCATTCTTATCGTCAGTCGAGTCGATTTTGTACTTTTTTGCTCTTTCTGGAGGCGGTTGATGTGAGGGAGTACTGGTGTGTGGCGGTCGAACGTCGGTTGGCTTTATGCTTCGAGCGTTGTCCGCGTGCAACGCGTGCTTCCACGCTCCACGAGCCCTCGTGCGTGCGGGTCGGTGGCGTTGGACTTGGCCCAAAAACCACCAAAGCTACGTTCTTGGCGTTGCACTCAGCGGAGAACCACGAAAGCTATAGCAAGCGTAGCCGTTGTTGGGGAAATGTCATCGATACCGCGCGCAGCTGCCATCTGTCATCGTTGATACACGCTGTTGGCGGGCGGGACTAGGAATGTGCCACGCTGACTTGCGGCGAGGAGCAGCAGCAGCAGTGATGGCAACCAAGCTGGCGTCGGCTTTGATGTACGATACTGTGGTACTTGGTATAGGTGTGTGGGAGTGCGTGTGTTTTTCTCGTGGGCTGAACAATGCGATGGGTTCATAAACGTTTTAGACTGAGCAATCCGACAGGCACATCCTGTCGGATCGATTACTTTCTTCGACTAGATGTGGGAGTCGGATTGCTGAGTCGAAAAGGCGCTTTTTCGACTGTGTAAGAAGCCCGATTTGGTCTCCAGTTGGCAAGGTCCTTTTTCGACTCACGGGTCCGATGTATATAGATTGGCCTCAGACGTAACTTCCTCCAATCGGGCGATACTCATCTTTGCAAGGCATCCGTGGTCCATCGGGGAGTCATCCCACGACAGTAGGGGCTGCAGTTGGTGGATTAACTAACAATGTACCTGTCCGACGATTGAGCTCCTCAAGTGAGGAACTGGCTGTTAGTCATTGATCAAGTAATTTCACGAGTACATATGTGTTTTGGGACTAAGGCATCGAAGCTTGGTCGGGTTGTGCGAACGAATGCCTTCCAAGCCTTGTGGTATCGGGTGAGATATTGAGCTCCTCATGTCAGGACCTCAGGGACTGATCTGATGATGATGCACTCCTACCGTGGGATGGCTCAGGACGCGCGTTAACAGGCCGGTGATTTATAAATCCTGACTAGATCCCGGAGGTGGCGATGTCGTGGTGATGTCGCGGTAGAACGTTCCCGAAGCTCTGATCCCTGGCAGCTGTCGTTGTGGCCTAGCTGGTAGCTGGTACCTGGTCCGGGGGGGGGTAAGGGAAGACACCTGTGACCACGGCTTGTCCAGAAGCTCGCTGAGGGCAAAACCTCTAACGAATTGAGCTGGAAAGTAAAAAGTGATTATCGTCAAAATAACAAAGAAAGCATGGATGGCCACTCAGCTCGGAGTTAGCATCGCTGAACCACCCCCGAGCTAGGTGGTCGCTCCCGGTGACACGTTCATATAATCGTCTCCACCAGATCCGTATCCATTCACCCACTATATGAAAACCGGGGATGGAACCAGTATCTCTAGGGCTACAACTGGCAGCTTCGATCAGTAGATGTTGCAGTGATTGTACCAGCAATTAGTTTACTGGGTTCGAGCGAATCGAGCCCTCCTCTATCCACCCGGAACTCGTTTGTATGGGTTTCCGTGATGAAATGTGGCGTGTTTCTTGGACGTGAACGTAATATCAAACCTACCGACCACCTACTGGCAGGCTCAATCAGTAGATGGATACTGCCAGGAGTAATCTACTGGCAGTACATACAGTTAGGGCTGGGACTGGCAAAGCTTTAGACGTAGAATTTGGAAAAAAAATGTCCCATTGTCGTTTCTTTGGGAAAAATACTCTTTAGGAAATCAACCAATCAGCGAGGGGGGGAAAGGCCCCGCATCACCTACAAAAAACTGTTCGTGAAAACAAAGCCTGTGCCGCTTGCTGCTGTTCTGCGGCAAAAAAGTTGGAGCGTGTCTAGAAAAAAAAGTAGCTGCTGCTTCTGCTGCTGCTGCTGCTGCTGCTGCTGCCCGAGGTGCTGCTCCACCCCCCGCGTGTAGCAGCGTACTCAAGGGACAGCTAGCGTGGGCGGAACACATCTTCTGGTGGGCCCTCCGGCAAGATGGCCGACAGCAGGCCTATGCATCGTATTCCTCCAAGATGATGATATTATGCAGCAGTGCCGTAGTTTTTCCTTTTTTGCGAACCTCCTCCAGCGTCTTTCCCAACTCTATCTCGCGTGCCTCCGACGCAGCACGCTTCACCTCTAGCTCGCGGGAAAGTTGCTGCTGTGCGTGTAGCTCGACTCGGGTTTGGGCCAAGGCTGCTTCTGACTCGTGCCGGAGGTCCTGCTCCAGGTTGAGTTTGCCTTTCTCCTCGGACAACTGATGAGAGACATCTTGCAGCAAAGACTTTGCCTCAGCGGCCTCGACCCGGCTCTCGTCGCGCTGCTTCACGGTCCGGTCACGGATGCCCTCGGCCGCCTCGACACCGCCGCGCTGGATGGCAAGCGCCCAGCGTGCAGCCACGCCCTCGTCTGCCGTCGTTGTCCCGGTACGCGCCCGATAAGCCTCCTTGACCTTTTGCAAAGTTTTTCTTTTTTTCCTTTCGGTCCGGTGCCTTCAGGTTTTTTCGAGTTGCCCATGGCTAATTGTGCACGATCACTCTGCCAGGATGACCCAATGGCCAACTTTGTTTTGCGAATTTCTCGCCGGCTATTCACTGGATTTAAGAGCGGATTGCTTCGCTGTCTCCGCCAAGTCCCGGCGGAGGGAAATACTGGTACTTTACCAATACCCAGTTGCAGTAGTTCGACCCCATTGAGCAAGAGACGAATATAAGCAGAAAACACGAGTTTTCCCGCACATTTCCGTCCGATAAGACTTCAAAATACAACGGAAAACTCTGAATAATGAGTACTTCCCTTCGTTTACACTGATTACACGTGTCTGTTGAATTTCAGGATCCAACTCGCCTCCTGCGTTGCGTATTTTTTTATACCCTGTCAAACATTAATTCAGTCTAAAATCAAGTAAAAAACAGTGTTTGCAAAATTTTTCTCCGAGACATTTTTTCGGATTTTTTGGTGGTTTTCGCCGAATAGATCTGCCATTTTTTTGGGTCGAATCGACTTCCAGTCCCAGACCTAACAGTGCCAGTGGGTAGCGCTAAGGATGTCGCCTGACAACGCAGGCCGACGTAGCCGGAAACTACTTTGTTCAGTATTATAAGAGTAGCAAGGAGATGCGTATACGTCTATGTTGTGACTTCACAGGGCTGTCGGAGAGCCATCTCTACCGACGAGTCCACGACGGAGCATCCAGGTACGATACTGTACCCCAGGCGGTTGTCAGACTTGTCAAAGGACAAGGTCAAAGGATGAGCACTCAGCTCAGGGCCAGCATCGCTGAACCACCCGAGCCAGGTGGTCACACCCGGTGACACGTGTAAAATCAGTCACACCAGATCCATCGTGTTTATTTCACCAACGAAAACCGGGGATAAAACCAGGATGTCCCCTGACGTGCGCTGGCCAACGCAGCCGAAAACTACTTTCTTCACTCTGCGCTGCCGTTTCCCGGAAGAAGGGAGGAGTGATTCTACGATAGCCCCCCCCTCTCAAACCGTCGATTTTGTTTGTTTAACTCTTTAACGAACGTTTCATGGCTGCTAGACACGAGGAAGGATCCTATGAAAAAAGTATCCTCAAACATTTTCATGTTTGCAAAGGTCTATCGAGCGATGACGTCGGGGTGGCAAGAGGCACCGTATTTCAGGAGATACGGGGAGCTGGTTTCAAAACCGGCGATTTCGTTAAAGCAAACTTGGAGGGGCTACCGTAGAGGGTCTCGGAGATGGGGTGCGGTCTCGGAGATGGGGCGCGGATGCTGGGGTTATCGAGCTTTGTAAACCTGTTTGCGTTCTGTGTGAGGCGATCTGTTTGTGACAGTGAGATGTTTGGTCTGCTCGACACTCAAGGTCGGATTCAGGGCCGTACCCTCGGTGTCTCAGGTGGTACTTGAAGTTGTGCGGACTGTTTCTGCCAGCCCCACATTTCATCGCCTACTTCCCTGTCTTGCGCCTAGGACCCAATTTACATGAAGCCTCCTTTTCGGCCAGGTCCGCCTTTTTATGACTTTCTATTCTGTCTACCGTCTAGAGCTCAAGTCCCTGCTCAACCATCGTTCTCCGTGACCGTCCAGCTCCGGTCCCCGAATGACTTGGTCAACCGGCGCTGTCCTTGAGAGTGCGCGTCTCGGTTTCAGCAAGCGGGGTAATCGCACGGCGTCTCCGTGGTCGTCTGGGCTTTGCGGAGCCTTCCGGTGTGCGGCCTGCGGAGCGTCCACGTTGGTCCAACGGCCCATATTTGTATCATTGCAGAACAAAAGTTCGAAGGGGGGGGAAACTATTGAAAACTAAAGGAAAAGCAATTATCCACCGCGGAAAAGCAATAAGCCACCGCGCAAGCAACCGGGAAAGTGACACCGACCAGCTTAAAACGAGTTTAGTTTTTGAGCTCGAAACGACCGTGACAACCTTTCCGCGACCGCACGACACTGCCAGCTGACTGACGAAAAAGTTCGACGGTGACGGCGATGCCGCCGCCACTACTAGGTGGGACGATGGACCGGCGGGGACAGCAGTGACACTCCCTCGGGAATCACTGGGGACCTACTCGACGAAATCAACGTCCAGAGTTCCCGCTCAGCGTACGAACCCGTCCGTCTTGAGACGGCTGCAATCCTGAAACAGCAGTGCATGCAGAACGGAAGAACCCCGCCGGCCTGCGTCGTTCAGATGCTGCAGCCGAGAGGGGCGCGGGCTGCCCCACCCCAGCTACGGGTGGGGTAGCTGATAACCTCGACGACCAACGTCGAGACGGCAATCTTCAGTCAGCCGACGGCGACGCGCGGTCGCGGCGAAGACGTCGCGTTCGATGCGAGCCTACGTGAGCTCTCCTTGAACGTTGACGTTATTGCAGCGGCCGCACGTCGCTGTCAGCTGACTCACGATTTGTGTCTCCATGCTGTTCGTGGAGGTGATCAGCTACCCCACCCGTTTTTTGGTTGGCTCACAGCCCGCATCCATCCTGGCCGCTCCATCTACAGAACCCAGGCCGATAAGGTTGTCTCTTTGCCCACCGCTTCGGGTATGCCGCCGTCTCATGTCGGACGGGGGCGTTAGCTTGGAGGAGCACTCTGGGCGTTGGACGCGCCGAGGAGATCCTCAGCGGAGGTGGCGGCTTGTTCGCTGGAAGGAACTACCTCTTGATCTACTTTGAGTCAGTGGATCAAGTAGCTCAATCGGTAGCAGGGTGTTTGCGAGATGTAAGACTAGCTTGGATCCAAAACATACTAAACGACGGACGTCATAACCCAAGGCCCAACTCAACCCAAGAAGTACTATTGCGCGGAGAACCATTGTTAGCACGATGAAATCACACACACAAAAAAGGAAGCATCTGCCACCTTTCAGGCGAGCTTTCCTACGCTGTGACTTTGTCCGGTTGAGGCTCTATACGCCTGGCAAAACCGGTCAACAAAAAAAGTTGAGTCTTGACGCTTTTTGATAACAGCGGGTGCCCCTGCCCCTTTTTTGCTTGATACCTCATCATGCTATCAACAGTGGACCTCCGTATTAGGTTAGAAGTGCCTTTCTTTGGCCTTTTTTTACCCACGGCCGTACGAGTACCTGTTTGTTCTTGGGCTGGGTTGGCCTTGGATTATGACATGTTCGTTGGTTTCACATGTTTTCCTGCCCAACCAATTTTGGTATCTCGCATACACCGTAGTTCCTTATTTCGCGGGTACAGAACAGCCTGTTGAGCATCTTCGGTCAGTTGCTGAAGTAGCGCGAAAGGCAGTTCCCTGTATCAAACAAAAACAACGGCATCACCATCACCGTCGACTGCAGCGCGGCGCCGTCGCGCCGTCGACCTTGTCCTCCTTCTCCGCCCCCTCGGGTCGGGTCCGCCTGTGGCATCGGGTGCCGTCTTTTTTAGGGATATCCTCGCGAGGTTGCTACTGATAGGTATGGAGGCGTGCATGTTTTTTACTGTAACTGCTGTGACATGCAAACCCATGCTACGGTAGGGTTATACCGTGCCCTTTTTTTCTAATACTAGTGGTACTCCCGAAGTATGCCAGTTGCCGGCCGGTATTGCGGAAAAAAACAAATTGGTGCTGTATCCTTCGTATGTGGTACTAAAAAACAAAATAATAACAGGGCAGCAGTACGGCAGTGCAGCAGTACGTACGGAAGTAAAGAACACAGAGGTAGTGCAGCAGTGGGGACGGTGGTACTGTCAAGCAGCACCAGTGGGAGGCCGATATTTGATTAAAAAAAAAAGTTCGTCTCCCACAGGACGAAAAAAGACTCCAACGTACGGAACGGCCCACCCACCCACCACGGACGACGCAGTGCACCCTCCACCCACCCACCGACCAAACCTTTACTACATATACAGCATCGGAGTATCACACACAGCTTGCAAAGATGAGTTTCGACGAAATCTTCGATCTCACAGCTGGAGTGTATTTTCATTTTTTATAATATACAGCAGTACAGCAGTGCAGCAGCAGTACGTACAGCAGTGCATCTGCACCCAAAAAAGAACAAATTGTTGCTGTATCATCCTCAGAGCTCTCTATGTGAGTACTAAGAAAACAAAATAATAGCAGGCCACCCACCCACCACGGAAGAAGCAGTCAGTCCATCCTCCACCCACCCACCGACCAAACCTTTGCTACATACAGCAGTGCAGCAGTACGTACAGCAGCACACCTGGTACGCGGGGAGCAGTTAGTGGGTTGGTTCTTGAGGACCTTGTATGAAACAGGAAACAAAAAGTGCAGCAGTACGTACAGCAGTACACCTGGTACGCGGGGAGCAGTTAGTTGGTTGGTTCTTGAGGACCTTGTACCCAGGGTATGAAACAGGAAACAAACGAGGGGAGTTTCCGCCATCCTCCACCCACCCACCACCCACCCACCACCCACCCACCACCCGTGGATCTACCCAGTACTGCAGTACAGCAATGCAGCAGTACGTAGAGCAATACACCTGACAGGCGAGCAGCAGCAGATTCGTTGGTTAAAATGCTCTCGGGCTGGGCGGGATTTGCAATTGTTTACTATTCCCCGCCACGCCGGGGGCCAAGCGAGCCGTCCCCGCGAGAGCGATTTCCACGCTCTCCCCTCGCCAAGGTGGGGCACCGACGCCCGTTCTTTCGCCGGCACGTCGTAGTGCTGCTGTGCGGATGGGACGTGGCGGCACCGTGAGGCCGCCGGAGGCCGAGTGGAGCTCGGCAGTCGCCGCTTTTGGGGGGAGGTATCATAACCAAGATATTTTCAAAGATCCAACAAAACGTCACGACCACCTAAGCGTATTATATAATAAGGACTACTAGTCACTTAAGGGCTCTATACTTTTAATAGTATTCTATACTATTAGTAGTATACACCCAACAACTGTTTGTTTTTTTTACTGTTTTTTTTTCAACAGACTGAAATTGAAACTCGATGAACAGACTAATCGTCTAGGTGAAAAAAAACACACACATCAGTATCATCGCTGAAAATGAACGTTTTCCCGAAGATTTTGGGTTGTAGCCCCTTTAGAGCCCTCACCTCTTTAGAGCCCCGAAACCCCTCCCTATATTAAATCTAAGTGATTTTGTAAAAAAAGGGTTTTCAGCTGTGAAGGCGTTAAGAAGCCCCCGTCGTTCAGAAAAAAAAAATGGCCAAAAAGTGCGCTAGTACCTCTATCGTAGGACCCGTCTGCAACCGTAATCGATGTAGAGTAGTCTTCTCCGTCGGGGGGCGGGGGGGGGATCCGTCGCTGGGCGCCACAAGCACCAGTATTTTTCGCCGTGTTTTCGAATCTCAGAAAAGAAAAACAGGTCATACTCGTATAGCACCTGGTACCAGATGAAGTACCAAAAGCAAAACAAAAGGTCTTTTTTTGGGGTGGTCCGCGCTTTTTTGTTCTTCAGGAGATCCGAACGCGCGGCAACCCCGCGCTCGAGGTTTGTCCTTAACCTCTTTAGCGCCCCCGAACCCCTCTCTATACTAAGGCCAAGTAATTCTGTCCCCAAAAACGGGTTTGCAGTTGTAAAGGGGTTAAGCCTGGGTTAGGGTTAGGGTTCGTTCGGTCGGGGCGACTCCCTCTCTCGATTTATAACGTTGAGAACATTCGAAAGCACAAACGAAAAATGGTCGCGGTTTGGGCTGAGGTACGTGAGGAGTAACTCGGGCCGGGCCGGGTGGAGGGAGTCCTTGGGGGCGCCCTATCTCTTGACCCCGATGTTTTGGTATTTTTTTTGGTGTGTTTTGTGTGCCACGACTGGCGAGGCGACCTCCCGAGGAGGATGCTGAACGAGTTGTTATCGGGAGGGGTTCGGGAGGGCGTCGAGCGCTGAGGTATGATTGCGCCCCCGTTCTTCTAAGGGTAACCGCGTCTCGCCGTGGTTGGTTGAATTCGAAGGGATCACCAAGTAAAGACCTGCCTTGTGGTCTCGGAGCGAACACACGCTACGGTATCGGTGTGCACTGGCTCTTTTTGTTTTTGCCTTCTGAGGGTGGTGGCTTGATACCAATGGTTGATAAAGTACTCTATACCTCGCCCAAAAACTCCAAAAGCTGATGTTTGAGTAAAACCGAGAATGCAAACCGATGAACAAACACATATGGCCCAGGGTATTCAAACGAGTAGTTTTTCACCAATAGAAATGGCGTTCTTAGACGACATTGGGTTATTGAGGCCCGTCAGTCAGAAAAAAGGTACCGTAGCCAAAAGAGGTACACCTACCTCTATCGCACGGTGTATCGATGTCTCTCTCCGAAGCGCATGCCGCGGTAGAGGTGCTATCACCACCTTTGCCTTCTGAGGGTGTTTTGCTTGATAAGCTCTATCAAATACCTCACCCGAAAGCTGATTTTGTGCAACAGTGAAAGTGCAATCCGACGAATCATGCCATGGCCTAGGTATGCAAAAGTTCATACAGAACGGGTCACCCAGTAACGCGGTGGTGCGCCAGAGCGATGTGACCGCCTTGTCGGGGGAAGCCGTCTTAGTCACCTTATTCAGTACAGGCTCCGAGTGGGAGTCCACGGTCGCCCCAAGCGATTTTGACCGCCTAATATCGGGATACCGCCTTGTTCAGACCGCTATATTGCGGGATCCCTACTGTATTGCAAAGCAAGAGTGACCTTGAGGCGAGTCCCCGTCAATCAGATTTATTTTTTGACAAAACTTTCAACCTCTATCGGCGATGTTGCGCTGGAAGGATCCACACGTTGGACAGATCAGATAGATCCCTATTGGTCTGTTGACCATCTGTGTCTTTCAGGGCATCTGTAAATGATCTGCATAGACTAGCTCATGTTGCCGATGGGATCCGTGTGATCTGTATGACCTAGCACGTGTCTCCTGGGTTGGATCTGGACAGCACCGATCCCGGTCCACATACCATAACGACAGATCAATCATCTAAAGTATCTAGATGATCTAGATCGTAATCTGTACTAAACAGATCCCGCACAACACATTATAACGACAGCACATGATCTACATAATCTACATGATCTAGATCGTGATCTGTGCTACGCAGATCCCGCACAACACATAACAACGACAGATAGATTATCTAGATCATCTAGATTATTTAGATCGTGATTTTTCCGACGTGTGGAAGGTTCGCGAAGCTCTGACCCTGTACGGCCGCCGTTGTGGCCGACGCCGCCGCCGACTAGCGTTACGTTTGTAGGAGTAGCAAGGATATGCCTAGATACCTACTACGGTAGTCTATATTTTCATTGACTCGGCCTGATTTTTTGTTATACAATTTGTCTGCGTGCTTCTGACTGCTGTGTGTAGGTGTTGATGTACAGTCAGTCTTCGTGATCCCTCGTTGGTGCGTGGCCTTGCCAGACGACAGCACGCGCACTAAAGTGGGCCCCCGAAGTACCCCGGGATGTTGTTGATACTGCGGTACTCTGTGAGACGAGGTGGTCGCAAGCGATTTTCACCGCACTATAGAGGCATCATCCCTCTATAGTGCCTCTATTGTGCGGTAGGGGTTGGCCTCCTCGAGGGAGGAACTACCTGTTATTAATGGTATGATGCTTTCACGATTATATTCATTTTAGGACAGCTGCAGGGCATGCTTCGAAGTGTAAGTGTTGGTCGGGTTGCGCAAACGAATCTCTTCGAAGTCATGTTTCCGGTGATGATGATGGATGATGGATGATGTTGATGTTCACCTCCTCCTCATGACAGGCGCTCGGAAATTTCTGAGCATCTTTCTGCACCCGTAGCTAGCGTGGGATGACTCTAAAGTGGCCCCGGGACCCCCACTTGACCCCTTTACATCTGAAAACCCGTTTTTGGGGACAAAATTACTTGGATTTAGTATAGGGAGGGGTTCGGGGGCTCTAAAGAGGATAAGAAGGTTGAGCACATCGGACGGCTCAGATACATCCCCATTTCATTATCTAGACACTCCAGGACAGAGTTTTCCCTGATTTTTATGCTATCTGCACGATCGAGGTGGTGTTTATCGGTTGCGATCTGTGTAACACGGATCTTGGTCCCTGACATATGTTCTTACTATCTGCAAGATCTGCTGTCAGGTGGGATCATTGTGGCACGGCTCTTGAGCGCAGGCCTACTGGGCAGTGGAATCTAGACGATACAACTCTTTGCACGATGCTATCTGTACCGGGTGTACCGTAATCATGCGAAGGTTGGCACCGGGGTGCGATCGATATTTAAATGTTTCTACGTTGTGTTTTTTATCACCCCGGTGCTATCTCTCCGATGGGTGCCAACCTTCCGATGGGGGTGCGGAAATGCAACTAAATCATGCCGTTCTTCAATTTTGGCGCACCCCCGGTGCGATCTCTCCGATGGGTGCGCTGTGTGCTTGGTTGAGAGCATACAAATTAAACGACTCAAAGCTACCTAAAACGACTTGACCGAAGCTGCGTTGGTAAAGTACGTTTGAGAGGAGTGGCGCACTGATGATATATCATCGGAGTATGAAATAATGAGAATATTACCTACCACAGACCCGCTGCGGTGGCCCTCAATTTCTATTCATGTCGGAGAGATCGCACCCGGGTGCGATCTCTCCGATGGGGATGCGAAAACACGATTAAATGTTTCTACGTTGTGTTTTTTATCGCACCCCGGTGCTATCTCTCCGATGGGTGCCAACCTTCCGATGGGTGCCAACCTTCGCATGATTACGGTAGTAGGGAGGGGGGAGAAGAGCCTCCAATGTGACCCCGGATCTGAGTTACGACTGCGGAGGGTGAAGGAGAAGGGGAAAATGCCAAGATAATACACATGCACTTGATAAACTGATGCATTTCCTTCCACAGCTGTCAGATTTTGTCCCCCTCGAAAACGGTTTTTATAGTTTCCGCGCTCAGAATGACTAACATCACCCTGTTGACCCTGGTACAAGCTACACTGTAGTTCCAACAGGAGTCGCCGACCTATATCCTTAATGAGGACACACCCAGTAATACGCGCGATCGGAGTATCACTCACAGCTTGCAAAGACGAGTTTCGACAAAATCTTTGATCTCACAGCTGGAGTGTATATTTTGTTTTGTATAATATATCGTGGTAAAATGAACGCACGTACCGTCGTGGGGAGGGGGAGAAGAGCCTGCTTAGTGACCTCGGATCTGAGTTGCGTCTTGGGAGGGAGGAGAAGGGAAGAATGCCAAGATAAAAGAAGGGATGAGCAACAAAACATAAATCATGACGGAAAATCTGGGGGATCTAGATGATCTAGATCGTGATCTGTCCGATCTGTGAAAGGGTGCCGCTCTAACCCGGGGCCACGACTGGATTGCATTGCGGGGATGAGTGTTACCGGTCCCTGTTCGCCAACGCCTCGCTAATCCGTACCAGGTACGAGGTTCTCGATAAACATGCGGTACTTGAACGTTTAGTAAGAGCCCTTTGAAAGACACGCCTCCATATATATATATGTTGGGAACTTCCCCTGGATGCGTGTTACTCCAAGGGGATGATCGCGATCCGCCCCCTACTTTACGTTTTTTGCGGCAGCGGTTCTTGACTGCGGTTCTTCCACGTTTTGCTCATTTTGCGGCATTACCGCTAGTTTCACGCTCAAATTTTCGGTAACACGGGTGCGTCCTTGCTGAATTGTAACAGGCGGCGCGGATTGCACGGTGGCCGTGTTCGATCTGGACGGCGCGGGCGACAAGAAATCGCCTTCACTCAGGTGAGATCGTGCACTGGGGGTCTCTCCCTATGGTGCCGATGGAGCTATGTCGGTTGCCACTATAGTGCTTGTGAAATCGCTTGGCACAAATGGGAACTACCAGTAGTGGCAGTAAGCGGAGTAGTGCCGGTTGCCGATACATTGCAGGTACTTCCCTCTGTAGTGTACATACCGGCGGTATGGAGGGACCATTACTGTATCAGGTATACCGTATAGGCGCACAAATACGAAATTGCGTAATAGTTATACCTTCTTCATCATATTATAATAGTAATTTGAACGCCAGGCTCGCTTTTGGGGAGGACGCTGTGTAATAATTTAAAGTTTGGCATATGAAACCTTGCTCAACGGCAAGCGCTGCTCTGCAAATCCTATAGAACGTCAGGCTTACATTTGGGAGGACGCTTTGTAAGAAGTTTGGAATATGATATCTTGCTCACCGGCAATCGCTGCTCTACAAATCCTACCTGGGGTGTTGCAAAGTATTCGACGCGAGTGCGAGTGCGAGTGAAGAAAATGCTGAACTCTTCTAGCGACAAAAATGAAGGCACGTATCGTAGTGGGGAGGGGGGAGGAGGGCCCACTATGTGACCCCGGATCTGAGCTACTACTGGGAGGGAGCGCGAGGAGAGTAGTGCGAGGATAATAAATGTAATGAAGAAGGAAGGTTTCTATTAATTGTAGTCTGTGGTCAAGGTTCGTGTCAAATTAGGGTTTCAAGCCTTGCTCAGATCAGATATTTCTTGTGGGGGGGGGGGGGTGCTACTGAAGCTGTCGGTGTATAGCAGCTAGAGCGGCAGGATATTTGTACCTGCAGTCGAATTGTGTGCGTTGGTTGATTCGAAGAATTTGGAGAATTGAGGCATCCCTCGTTGCGCTTCTGGGGCATACCAGGTATGGTGTATCGAGTCATCCCTCTATAGTAGCCGGTCTCCCCGGTGGCGTATGAGGTTATCCTCGAGCCTGGTATAGGTCAGTTTCGTGAGTTCGAATCCCCCCGAGTGCATACTCGTGTGAATTCGGGGGGACTTTTTCTTGTGCACAAATAGACTTGCGGAAAGCGCGAGAGCGTGAGTTAGCAACACTCGATGAAGAACCGACGAGCAATGGGATTGCTGAACCCTATGCGCGATAAAAATTGAAGGCGAGAACCGGGGGGGGGGGGGGGGGAAGGGACGACACCTGTGACCACGGCATGTCCAGAAGCTGGTAAGTAGATGTGTGTGAAGAAAAAAAAAAAAAAAGAGCGGTGCTGTCGGAGTTGCGCTTTTGGGGCCAAAGCGTTTTTTTCTTTTTTCCACCGGTTTAGCTTCTCAAGTGTGCCAACCTATGGGTTAGTGCGATAACACCACAAGTATATTGGTTTTAGTACTAGTACTAGAGCACAGTAGCGCATAGAGATATTGGTCGGGTTGCGCGAACGAATCTCTTCGAATTCGTCTCTCCGGTGATGATGGATGATGATGTTGATGATGTTGATGTTCACCTCCTCCTCACGGTAGGCGCCCAGAGATTTCTTAGAAACTTCTGCTGCACCCCTTTCGTGGGTTGACTAGATACTTCGCAGATCTCGGCCGGCGGCCCGTGGAATCACGATCGTGGAATCCGGCTTCGGCCAGCTCGAAAGGGGCCCATCCGTTTTGCGCGGCATGTGATTTAGGCACTCGCATTCGCTTGCGATCATCGTGTACTGCAATCGTATCATGCGGCTGTGGGCACTGGCTGCCTCGATCTGTTTTTGTTCCTCTTTCTTGTTCTTCTTTTTATTTTTTCCCTTGAAATTAGTCTGTGGTGTGCTGGCTTGCTCGCGTGCCCTGGTGTCCATGGCGGATGGCGTTTCGTGGCCCAATCGCGTTTCGGTGTTTGCGAGATGCGATGTTGTGTCTGTTTTGTAGTTTTTGACCACAGAGTTCGTCGCTCTAGGAGCAGGAAGAAAAAATCGACACGGACACTGGTTGTGCTGGATGTAGACCGGTGGAAATATCAGTTCAATGTGAAGAAGACGCACACAAAGTGATTGCGGAAAGCGCCGCCAGCTCCACCGAGGGAATCCAAGACCTTGATAGTAACTTGTCGGTGGGCATTGAAGTGTTCATGTGTATCAGAGATGGGTACCCGTGATCAACAGGTAGTTGCTGAGCTCTGGGAGGACATACCTGGGTACTCGAAGGTATTTGGGCCCCAGGAAAACGACTGTTTCGCCATGGAACCCGGAGGATGAAAAATGATCATCCCCTGAACCCCGTTCTGTAGGCAGTCCTGTACTTTGTACCAGTTTGAACCACGTTCGAACGTGAGGTTACGTCGACGGAGTTTTGGTAACTCTCGTCTTGACCCTCCGTGGAGATGTAGCTCTAGACCCTTGGCTGCTACTGCTGGACTGCTGTTGGGTGCCTCGAAGCTAGTGGGGAGTAGATATCGTGTCAAAATGGCGTGTGATAGTTAATTTTGATTTTTTTATGATGGATTTCTAAAGATTTGTGGGATGCTACGATAAGAGGTAGCACTTCTTTTTGGTTAACGTATTTTCTGCATGACGGGTCTCGTTCTTAGCCCAATTTGGCCGGAATGCCGTTAATGTCATTCTTGCAACGTTAAAAAAAAAGCACACCTACTGTAGGCCATGAGTCTGTTTGTTCATCAAGCTGCACTTTTCGGTTTTTACTCAAAAATCAGTTTTAGGGTGAGTTTTTTTTTTTTTTTTTCCATCCCGTTTATTTTCCTCGCACCACTCTCGCCCTCCCTCCCAGTAGTAACTCAGATCCGGGGTCACATAGCGAGCCCTCGTCCCCCCTCCCCACTACGGTACGCTACTCGTACCCGGGACGGGTATTGGCATGCCGGGTAGTAGTCGCGAGCACCTGGTAGTTGGGGAAAGGGCAGCACCTGTATTGCACAGGCAGGCATGACTCTTGTTCGTGCCCGCGTAGGTTGATGCTGTGGCAGTGAGGTGTATATCATACACATCCTGGAGCGTAGGTTCCAGGTCAGTAAGCGATCGAGAGGATCCTGTTATTATAAGAGCCCCGTCGTTGCTTTTCTTTTTTTTTCCTCTCGTGTTTTACTCATCACATGTATTATCTTCGCACTTTTTTTTTTTCCGCTTCTCCCTCCGTAGACGTGACCTAATTCGAGGGTCACTTATCAGGCTCTTCTCCCCCCTCTCCACTACGGTACGTGCCTTCATTTTTATCGCGAGAAGAAATCAGCGCTTTCCTCCCTCGTTGACTCGCGTCGAATTGCGCCTGCCGACGCTGCTGCGCGCTCTCAGCAGTTACTTCGTTTGGGGTTTTATTTTTAGCAAATGCGCTCAAAAGTCCGACCCACGTGAGATTCGAACCCCAGAAGCAACTCTATAATCAGTATTAACAGTAGCATTCGAGGGTAACTGGCCACTAGGCCGCCGGGGCGACCGGCACACGCTGGTTATATATATCGAATGGCACCTTATATATCCTGTTGTAACCGGCAATGGGTATCGATTGGCATCCACCCTCCCCTGATCCACTGTTCGGCCACTAGTGTGTTTCAATTTGTCATCAAAAGTTATCGCTGACACAGATGGCTGCTATAGGGGTTTCTTGTGTTATGAAAAACAAAAATGCACTCCAGTTGTGAGATCGAAGCTTTCGTCGAAACTTGTATTTGCAAGCTGTGTGTGATACTCCGATCGCGCGTATTACTGTGTGTGTGTCCTCGTTAAGGATATAGGTCGGCGACCCCCCTTAGAACGGCAGTGTAGCTTGTATTAGGGTCAACAGGGGGATGGTAATCAATCTGTGCGCGGAAACTATAAAGCTTATGTATCCTTGTCGTGTTAGTTGCTTTCGGCTTCGTACACCGCGACCACGACGCCGACTCAGAAACTACCGTTACCCCCTACTAGAGGCCCGCTTGCTTGGTGTGCTTCGGGAAAACTCTACGGCATTGTGCTTTTAAACATGTAAGAAGCGGATACATCTATAGGCACCTTCCGCAGTCTATTTGTCGCCGATAACGTCTTTTGATGAGACACCTTTCACAATCTATTGTCGCCGGCGATGTAATACTGTATCGATAGATTTCCCGCTCGTCTGCTGTAGCTTACAGTGTGTATATATATATATTATCACCCCCCCCCCCCTACACACACCACTCGCCCGCCGCCCCAAAAACCACCCCCCCCACACACCCTCCCCCTCCCCCTCCCCTTCCGCCCCACCTAATATTAAAATCCTCCAGAATAATAAACACTACCCGACAGGTGATATAAGGTATTTGCCTTTCGAGCCACCCATGCAGTAGCTCTAATTTATTTTTATGGTCTTCAAGTTCAAATTCACCTCTTCCCCGCCCCCTCCTTCCCCGCCACCCCCACCATTGCCTAGACCTAGCATCACGCCTACAGTAAGCTCCTATACATTTATGGGAACCAAAAAAATGTTGGAACCCCGCCCCCCTATAGGGCGTGGCGTATCAGGTTATCCTCGAGCTTGGTATAGGTCAGTTTCGTGAAATCGATTTCCCCCGAGTGCATACTTGTATAAATTCGTGGGGACTTTTTCTTGCGCACAAATTGACTTGCGGGAAGCGCGAGAGCGTGAGTTAGCAACACTCGATGAAAAATCGACGAGCAGTGGGATTGCTGAACCCTATGCGCGATAGAAATTGAAGGCAAGAACCGGGGGGGAGAAGGGACGGCACCTGTGACCACGGCTTGTCCAGAAGTTAGAAGTGTGCGAAAAAAAATAAAAATAATACTCAGTATATACATATATGTAATAGGTTGGGTTGGCGTCGGTTGGCAACTACACTGTAAAACATGCCGCTCACTACATGAGCTAAACCGCCAGGGTACCTTGTTCTTTTTTTTTTTTGGCGGTCAATCACAGCTGGCGGTCGAGTTAGATCATTTGTGCGGGGTGGCGAACGTTTACTCCGCACAAGGGGAATGATCGTATCAAGTACCAGGTAGTATTTATGGTGAGGCTCCCACGAGGCAGTTACATAGTGCTCCCATTGCTGTCTCTGGAAATGGCCATATCTGAAATTATAGTCAACTCGTTGAAGCCGTCATCCACGTGCAAGTCCGCCTCACAAGCGGTTGTTGTTATGGTGCAGCTCAGCCTTCATGAGACTCGCCGAATACCACACAGCGCTTCGCACTTGGTGCAAGCAATGTCTGCCTGGTCGGTGAAATCCCGACATGCTCCGTCCCGGCATAGTAGGGATGCGAGGGTCTAATAGTATCACTATGCTCATACCGCTACGTACGGCCACGCATGAATATCGAGTACCCCCCCTCCCCCTCACTCCCCGGCCGCCCTTGAAAATCCAGCCCTCTCCCCACCGGTTATACGACTTACAGGATTTTACATGATGAACTGGTGCATTCCACAGCCGTCAGATTTTGTCCCCCTCAAAATGGAGCTTTATAGACTCCGTGCACAGATTGATTTTGACACCACCCTACTGTTGACCCTGATACAAGCTGCAGTTCTAAGGAGAATCGCATACCTTTACCGCCCTTAAGGAGGACGCACACACAGTAATACGCTCGATCGGAGCAACACACACAGCTTGCGAAAGATGAGTTTCTTCGATCTCACACCTACCTAGAGCTTATTTTAATTTTTTACACTATGTCGATAGATTTTTCGTCTCATCTGTTAATTGTTTGAAGCGAGGTACCAATTGTTGTGTCTACCGCTGTCCAGGGTGTGATTTGTTTTTATAACCTTCATGAGGACAAGCATAAACCCCTCGTAGCACGCGCGATCGAAGTATCATATCGTCTCATACGCATGTTGCAAAAGTGGGTTTCGACGAAATCTCGTCGATCTCGCAGCTGAGGACTCTTCGTACGCCGCGAGCGGTATGATAGTAGGTCGCTGTGCGGGCACAGCTTCAGAAACAATAATCGGGCCTGTGCGCAGGCAAATACATGACATGTTTGGAAGAAGCCGAACAGCTTCCTTCTTCTGCCGCGCGGCGGTTTTGTTGGTACAATGCACACAGTGCATATTGTGTATCTCTATATCTTCAACTACAGGTGTCAGCCATCCTACTTAATATACTTCCAAGGCAAGGGCACTTTCGTTGTATGGTACGCTGTGCTGGACGTGGACGGACTCTACGGCAGCAACAGCAGCTAGCTGTGGGCTGTATGTAGGGTGGGTCGCTGCTGTGCGGACACATAACAAGAATCGGGCCTGTGCGCAGGCAAATGCTTGGAAGAAGCCGGACAGCTTCCTCGTTCCGAGAGACGGTTTGTTGGTGCAGCAGTAGCATGCATTCATATTTCTTCAACTGCAGGTCGTTAGCCAGCCTTTCAGATTCTACGATTATCCAAGGATCCAAGGGCGCGTTGTATGATATTATTATTTTTTTTTGCTAGATTTGATACGGTAAAGGATTCCTATAGACTATAGAGCCGGTTGAGTAGTGCTGGTTGCCCTCTACAATGCCTTTGAAATCGTTTGGCACAGATGGGGACAACCATTTTAGTATGTAGTATCAGTATGCGGATTAGTGCCGGTCCTGCTGTAGTGCCGGTGTTTCCGGCTGGCGCATACCTGGCCCTGTTAGAGGGACCACACCATCCACTGCTGCAGTACGCTGTGCTTGGACAGACTCTACAGCCAGCCGTTTGCTGGTCGCTGCTGTCTGGACACAGCAGCAGCTAAGAATCGGGCCTGTGTGCAGGCAAATGCTTTGGAAGACGCCGAACAGCTTCGTTCTGCCGAGCGACGCTTTGTGGGTACAGCAGTATATATTTTCATCTTTCCTCAACTGCAGGTCGTCAGTCAGCCTTCTAGATTCCACCAGTATCCGAGGATCTGAGGGCGCGCTGTATGTTGTGATCAGCCAGAGATATCATACGGCGGTAGTACAGATCCCTCTATAGAGCCGGTTGAGTGATGCTAGTTGCCCCCTACATCAATGCCTTTGAAATCGTTTGGCACGAATGGAGACAACCGATGGTGTAAGTATGCGGATTAGTGCCGGTTCCGCTATTGTGCCGGTGTTTCCCGCTATAGTGCACATACCTGGTCCTGTAAGGGGACCACACCACCTGTACGACGCATTGGCTCGGTAGAGGTGTAGAGGTACACCATTTTTTTTCTGGGGCTCCTCGCTTAAGGCGCGGGGAAAAAAAAACTGCTACGTGTACCCAATGGACAACCCAATGGCCTCGGTACCCAGCGAGAATCATGCAAAAAAAAGGTCGAATTTCTGACGAAATTGGGTTAAGGAGCACTGTCATTCAGAATCCGGTTCAGACAAAAAATGCTACCTCTATAATCCTAGGACGCGTCTAGAAAACGCTGTGCTTGGACAGACTCTACAGCCAGCCGCTGATCATCGCTGCTGTTTGGTGTCCGGACACAGCAAGCTAAGAATCGGGCCTGTGAAAGTAAGTGCTTGGAAGAAGCCGAACAACTCCCTTCTGCCGAGCGACGCTTTGTGGGTACACAGCAGTACGTAATTTTTATTATTTCTTCAACTGCATGTCGTCAGTTAGCCTTCGAGATTTTTCGAATGATTGTCCAAGGATCCAAGGGCGCGTTGTATGACATGATACAAATAGCAGACGCCCCTACAAAGAGCCGGTTGTGTTGTGCTGGTTGCCCTCTACAATGCATTTGCAATCGTTTGGCGCCGATGGGGACAACGAGTAGTGTCAGGATGCGGATTAGTGCCGGTTCCGGTATTGTGCCGGTGTTTCCCTCTATAGTGCACATACCGGCACGATAGAGGGACCACAACATCCACTACCTGCGCGCTGTGCTTGGACAGACTCTACAGCCGCTGCTGGTCGCTGCCATCCGGACACAGCAGCAGCTAAGAATCGAGCCTGTGTGCAGGCAAATGCTTGGAAGAAGCCGAACAGCTTTCTTCTCCCGAGCGACTCTTTGTGGGTATCATATACCTGGTATACGGCAGTAGTCTACATACGTCGAAGTCTTTCTTCAACTGCTGGTCGTCATTCAGCCTTCGAGATTTGACCGTTAGCCGAGGCTCCAAGGGTGGGAATGGGTGCGTTGTGCCTTGTAACAACTTCATGCAGCTGTGCAATCTACCAGAAAGGGTTTTGATCAATCTTGCACATATGATACCACCGCCGTATGGCCGAGGTGTATGCTCGTATAATATGCTCTAGGGCTCAGAACTTAGAACGCCTCGTCTGACCTTCGCATACGTTGCGTTGTTGATGGTTGCATTGTTGTTTCTATTATTGTGCATTGCAGCTGCATTGCGCTCGGCTGATGGTGTATACTGATGCAAAATGTTTGGATTATGTGGACACTAGAGTGCCACAACCACACCTACGTATTGGTATGGCATGTGTATCATGCATAATCGACTTTCTGCTACATCCTCTATCTCACAGCTGAGTGACGTGTGTTTTTACTTTTTACAACACCGAATTTATAGAGTACGAAAACCGAAAACTACGTACGGCTACGTACGAAGGTACTACATGTTCTTCCGTATAATGCACACTCTTGACATTTCCAATGGTGGTATCGTAAGAACACTTGAACACGCACGCACGCGAGCACAAGAAAAGCGGAGAGCGCGAGGGACGCAGCCGATCTTCCGATCTTCTTGCGATCTTGCAGCGAATGGCAACCGCTCTTCTCAAGTACACCAGGGAGCGGGGAAAGTAGCATTGCGTCGTGCGGGGTGCGGGGGTACTGGGTAGTCCGCTATGTTTGGCTAGCTCGCTATTAATAGCTCCGTTTTTGCTGTCGAGTTTGAAGTAGAGAGTTCAAGCAAGTTTTCCAATTGACATGGTGGGCAGTTCATGATGGGCGGCAATATGGAGAAAAGGCAGCAAGGCACTGCTGTGCGCACTATGCTGTATATGGACACGACACACAACAACACACAACAGCAGTAGTATTAATAGTATGATACGTCAATATATACACTTTCGAAGTATAGTCTATAGGAGTATTCGTATATATTTTTTACTTTTGCAGCACTGACACACCTGCATCTGCCATGTGGCTTGTAGAAAAAAAAACAAATAGCCGCAGCACCCACGTTTCACGAGCTTATCGACAACAAGCAAGGATGCCCAACGAGTGTTAAAAGAGCAAACACGCTTTTATCGAACAAAAATCAAGCTAGAGATGGAACAAAGAGCGAGCATAAGTCGAGCTTATCCGCGCAAAACTGGCATAAATTTCGACCTTATTTCCATTTTTAAAGCCTATGCCCGCTAAAAAGAAAACGCTTGAAATCAGAAAAAAAAAGTTTATTGGGTAAGGCCCTTCCTGGGGGGGTCCGACCTATTTCGAGGACACTTACACTCGCATCGCCACGTAGGCTGTGGTCCGCCCGGGATCTCCGATAGTTGTATGTCTTCCGCTGCGAGGCGTTGTTCCCCCGCCAGCGGACCCCATGTCACCCGCCTCGGTCTCTGTTGTTGTACAGACTTGGCCGACCAAGAAACTGGCAATACTTCAGAAAGCTCTCCCGCCACCGCTTTTGCGAATTAGGACTTGAAAATTGGAACCGCTACCGCTGACACCACATTGCACATGCCAAAAAACAAAGCACATGAAACATTTTGAGGCTTTATTTTTTCCGACTCGATCTCGTCGAGATATCCGCGAAAGCTCAAAAGCACCAACTTTTCCAACCTTCAAAATAAATAAACCGGTGCAGAAATAAAAAATTCGATCAATCAAGGTGAAATTTGGTGGACACTCGCATGCTGAAGACTCTAGAGGAACATCGATATAAGTTTCATCGCCCAATTCCCCACCCATCAAGAGATATTACCAAACTCGATTCCATATTATAAGCCAAGTTTTTTGGACCAAAAGTAAGTGAGAAAATTAGAAACATCGCTGTGCCCCGTTCATTCTTCGCGGTTCGAACCTGAATTTTTGACACGTGACATAGAGCAAGCTTGAACAAATACTACTTGGAAACCGCAAAAATATATATTATAAAAAATGAAAATACACTCCAGCTCTGAGATCGAAGATTTCGTTATATAATCACTAGGCTGGGTACTGGCGCGCAGCGCCAGTACAAGTTATACTGGCTGCGTCAGCAGCCAGTATACTGGATCCGGTCAGTATACTGGTGGCGCGGCAAAGCCGCGCGGTCGCGGCGCAGCCGCGACCATCGGCCCCCCCCGGCTGGTGAGGGGGCCTCGCCGGAGGCGCCCCCGGAGGGCCCCGCTGGAGGCGCCCCGCCGGAGGCGAATTTTTACGCGATTTGGCTTCACTAGAGCATAAAAAATGAGTGATTTTGGCTCATATGACAGAGGCACTTTTGTGGGGAAAACGGCACTAAAATTGGAGTTCAACGCCCAAATATGTACCGATTTTCAACATGGAGGATGTGTAGAATGTAGCACAAATCTTTAACTTTGCAACGCCCATATACTCCATGATCATGGGTGACGTAGCGTATGCATAAGCATGAATTGGAATGGATAGCACTCATTCCATGTCACACATACTCAACCCAGCGTATATTGGAAAAAAAGTAGATTGATAGCTATAGATTGACAAGAGTACTAAAGACGACGGCAAGCAACCAAGTCGATCACCATCATCAGTCCATCAGTTGATGTGCCTACGAACAGCGGTGCAACGGCAGCAACAGAGCAACAGAGTACACAACGAGATAACAACGGTGCCACAGCTATCGAAAGCTACCTACCCAACCAAAACCTACACCGCGCATAAATCACAGCCGCTAGATACCAGCACAACAAACAGAGTCATCAGGATGGCGGTTCTTTTCGCCACGAGCACCCTGCAGGAGAAAACAAAACTGAAACTAGCAGAACTGCAAATCTTCCCCAGCAAAGACAGCCACTACCCTACCCCCTCCTCGCGGCCCCGGCGTCCTCTCAGCAGGCAGCCTGAAGCTATGGGTTTCCGCTGGTTCTTGAGGCGTATATTGGGATCTTCGTCTATATGCGAATGTACTGGTGTACTGGCAGGTCGGTTTACCAGTATCAGGATACTGCCAGTACTAGTACTACTGGCAGTACGTACTGGTTCAGTACCCAGCCTAGCTAATAATCACCCTGTTGACCCTGATAGCTACACTGTAGTTGTACGGGGAGTCGCCGACCTATATCCTTAATGAGGACACACAACTCGTAATACGCGCGATCGGAGTATCACACAGCTTACAAAAGATGAGTTTCAACGAAATCTTCGATCTCACAGCAGCTGGAGTGTATTTTTCTTTTTTTATAATATATATTTTCATTTTTTATAATATATATTATAAAAAATGAAAATACACTCCAGCTGTGAGATCGAAGATTTCGTCGAAACTCATCTTTGCAAGCTGTGTGTGATACTCCGATCGCGCGCATTACGAGTTGTGTGTCCTCATTAAGGATATAGGTCGGCGACTCCCCTTACAACTACAGTGTAGCTATCAGGGTCAACAGGGTGATTTTAGTCAGTCTGTGCGCGGAAACTATAAAACCCGTTTCTGAGGGGGACAAAATCTGACAGCTGTGAAGGGAAATGTATCCTTTTATCAAGTGAATCTTGTAAGTCGAATAACCGGTGAGGGGGGGGGGGCGGAGTTTTGAAGGACGTGGGGGCCTGGTTTTGATCAACAGCGAGCGGGTTTGGAGGGGGGGGGAGGAAAGGGGGGGCAATTTGTGCATGTAAGCTATAAATCTTTTCAAGGGGATAAATCTGACGGTTTTGGCACCAGTTTATTATTGGGGGGAGGGGGGGGGGCGGGGGGGGGGGTTGGGGCGGGGGGGGGGGGGGGGGGGGGGGGGGCAATATGTGCGTGGAAACTATACATTATTTTGAGGGGATAAATATATATAATCGTGAGAACATACGGGCGGCCAAACGAAATCCATGATCATAAAACAAACGAAAAGTCGACCATTTTTTTTCCTTTTTTTTTTTTGTGCGATTTCCAGGTAGTGTTTTGATGAGTGTGCTCTAAATCACGTGTCAAAACTTCAGGTCCGAACTCCAAAAACTGAGTGGGGCACAGCGATATTCGTGGATTTACGGCGTCTTGGCCGGCCCAGCTTGTATGTCTTGCGCTTTGAGGCCTCGTGCCCCCCGCCAGCGGACCCCATGCCACCCGCTCAGGGTTTTTGTCCTTGTTTACCTTCCACTTTTAGACGTTGTGTTCCCCATCAGCGGACCCCAAGTCACAGGTGAAATAGGTGCGAGTGTCCCTCGCCCAGTTTGTCACACTTTCGTTTGTCCCCCGAGTCATCCCACGGTAGGGGTTGCAGTTGTATGATTGCGCCATAATGTCCCTGGGCGATTGAGTTCCTCATGTGAGGAATTGCCGGTCAATGGAGTATTTTCACGAGTACGTTATATTTTTGGACTGAGGCATAGCAGCTTGGTCGGGTTGTGCGAACGAATGCCTTCCAAGTCGTTTTTCGGGTGAGGCATTGAAGTTCCTCATGTGAGCTCAGGGACTGATGATACACTCATACCCTACTCTACCGTGGGATGGCTCCCCCCTTGACTTTCGAATCAGGTGGTGTCCTCGTCAAGCGTATCGCGACGCTTCCTCCCCGTCCTGATGCTGTGTCTCGCGTGAGAGCATTGGCGATTACCGCCAAAGGCCGTGGTGCTCGTGACACCTCCCCAGCAAGTAGATCAACTCCCTTCTTAGCGCCAGGACTAAGTATTATATCATTTAGAAGCCTGCCGATTAAATAAATTAGTCCGGATCATTTTTTTCGGAGAGAAGGTCATTGAAACTGCATTGTTTTATCAATTGATCTATGATACGAAGTGGTGTACTGATTTGGATTTGTCCTAAAGATCGACTTGTTGTTGTTGTTCTCACATTAACTCCCATAATCAAGTCCGTGGTCACAGGACAGGCTCCAGTCACTCTGATTTTCGCAACTACCTCGTATCACGAAGAGATTATTTTGTGTTTTTTCCGGCAGTTTCCGTTTTGTATTTCGGGAAAAACTTCAACACTTCCACCCCCCAAAAAAAACTCGCCTCTTAGGATTTTCAGTTTTTTTCAAGAAAAATATCTGAAGTTTAGGCACAAGGGTTGTGGAAGATCGAGCAGCCTCACCGCTCCAGCTGTGCCGCCGCTCGCGAGCGCACAAGTCTGAGCAGAGTCACTCCCGAGGTCATTGGCAGGCCAGGGCTGATGGCAGGAGGTGCAGCGAAAAAGTTCGCGTGCGTGCTTCCGATAGAGACGGTACTTTTTCGTCAAAATATTTCGTGCAATTCGGGACTCCTTAACCCCATATGGATGATTTCCCTTTTACTTTTTTTGCAATTTTTTCGTTTTTGTACGTAACCTTGGGACGTTACATTTTTTTCAGGATTCCTCAGGCGCGGAGGCGCAGTAAAAAAATGGGCACACCTCTACCGTGGCGTGCGTCCCTCGTCGAGTTGCCAAAGTGACCGCACCGAGGCGGCCGACCGAACGAGCTCGCTGAGGGCAGCAGCTGAGACTCTTGTCACGTTGGGCGTTGTATACCTAGCGCGACGAGTTGATTATGGGTTTCACGCCCGAAGGCACCGACACGTGCCTACGAGTAAGGCCGACTTCGGTGGGACAGCCACGCGGGTGACTTCCGCGAGCGTCGCTGCCTTAGTGATGATGGCCCCGTGCCGGGTGGACGATTGTTTTTGCGAGCCAACTGAGGCTCGTACTACTATAAGTCAAGATTCAACCCTCGTTCGTTTCGGTAAAAAATACCGGGATTTTCATCGAAAACTGAAATGCTGTACCGTATACTTGAAAACGACGCTTAGTGACCTAAGGAGGGAGAAGGAGGAAGAAAAAGTGCGAAGATAATAGATGGGATGAGCAAAAAAAAAAAACTGTCTCGAAATCGGCCAAGGGTAGGTTAAGCCTCGTACGGCTTTCGCCAAAAAATAATTACAAAATGGCCGATTTTCGGTTTTTGGCGCCGACAAACGTGGGTTTCGTAAAGAGCCGAAATGATTTCGATTTGGAGCCGATTTCTAGGGGACGGAGTCTGTTTTCACCCCCGGGAGCCGGATTTGAATATTTACTTACAAATACTGTAAGCATTTTTTTTGCCCGCTCTATAACAACGCCCATGGATGACATGGAAACCCTGTTTTTTGGAGCCCGGCAGCGCAACAGCAGTACTCACACACGCACGCCCACCGACAACAGTGCCAAAAATGCATTTTTGTGAGTAGGCCGTTTTTTCGCCCGGGCCGAGCTTGCCGCGCACCGAGCCAAAGTGCTCCTGAGACCGATTTTTTTGCTTCTTTTGTTTTTGGGGCCGAAATCGCCATCGGCCGCGCCGGAGATGCCACCGGCGGAACCAAGAAGAACCGAAACCCGCTTTTTAGTTTTTTTTTTTTGTTTCGGGCAGAAATTCGGCCTGGCCTTTTTTTTTTCATTTTGAAAGCCGAAAAACACTCAGAAAGGGAGCCGGACGAGGCTCAGCCTAGCAGAGGGCCTCGCAAGAATGATGTCAGTCGTTGTGACATTGTGACGGCCTTCAAAGAAGCGGGCCTCACGGTTTCAGAAAAGAATACGGAGACCATGCTGCTGCAAACACGGGACCTTGCATCCCCGGCTCCACCGTTTGCGAGCAGCCGGACAGACGTATTAACAGACTGTGCCGTTTATATACCTCAGCGGCGTTATCCACGAAGACGCTGACGTCGTGGTTGAGATCGAGCGACGGGTCCGATTCGTGAGGGCATGCTACCAGCGGCTTGGTCCAGAGATAAACGATTTGACGACCGCCTCGTTCAGCCTGAAGATCCGTATGCTGAAAGCCGAGGTGATTGAGACCCTGCTGTCCGGGTGTGTGACGTGGGACCCTCAGCGCGGTTCACTACAACAAGCCCTTATAGGCGCACCTTGAAGTCCTCGGGCCAATCCTGGGCTTTCGGCGTCGTGCCGGCTACGCCATGTTCTCGTACGTCAAAGCCCTGGAGACGGCGAAATGCGAGAGAATCGAAACGACCATCCGGAAACGCCGGCTCTTCTTCGCGGGAGAAATGGCTCCGCAAAACAACGGGCTACTACCCAGTCGGGTGATGTTGGCGCAGATATCCCTTTGAAAAACCAGGCACCTGGTGGTCCACCGAACAACTGGCTCAGAACCCTGGGAGACGACGTCGCCGTTTTTCGATCCACGGAAGACCGCTCACGCCGGTTTGGAGTGGAAACCTTACTGTGGGTCGATGCAGCAAGGAAGGGGGCCAAGTGGCACCGGGGGTCCTCGAAGCAGCCGAACGTTTCATGGCCGAGTGGCATGTAGAGGAGCCGAAAAAGATCTCGGAGCGCCGCGCAGCCCGGATGCATGGCGCCCAAAGCCGAAGGAGGGGGAGGGGAGTAGGGGAACCGTGGTTGAAGAAAGCAAGTGAGACGGCAGACGGGGTAGCAAGGCACCAGGCCGACTAGTAGGGAGAACCTGTCTACGTGACTTCAAGCTACTGCGACTACGTGGTGCTTTTTTTTTTGTTCTTTGAATTGCCTGCCCCATCCATCCCCCTCGGTTATGCAGTGTCAGACCATGTCAGCCGATCGATACCACGGTACTACCATCGCCGGTATGGTGGTTGTTGGTGAACCGGTTTTTCCCTTTCATCCCCATTGTCCCTCCCTTCGTCCCTTTTTTTTTTTTTTTTTTCGTTTTGCCTTGCCCTGTCTGTTGCGTTTTGGGTACCCTTGGGGGTTATGGAGGCGATGCTGTCGGTGTGGATACCGCCGTCGGTCGTAGTAGATTCGACACCGGCTGGGTAGTGTCATCTGATTTGCTGCTGTGTTATTGCTTCCTTTCTGTTTAGGCTCGCTGTCGTATTTGGCACGGGGGCAATGACGCGGCATGGGCACCACTGCTGTTAACAGAAACAGTGAGCAAGTGATACGCCATGCGGCAATGCTACCACTCCTGCAGCAATAGGGTCATTCGGAATCCAGTATGGGTGCTGCCCCCGACGTTGGCTGGGTGTCGTTGTCTGCTTTGTTGCTACTGCAGTTGCTGGCTGTATGTTTTGCTTTGTGCTCGTTTTTGTCGTGCAGCCCTGTTTCGCGGATTTTTTGTTCTTCCTGGGTACCTCTTCCTTCTCCCCCGCGATTCTGTTTCCCTCGTTCGTTCCATTTTTTTTTCCTTTTTTCTTGTTTTGTTTTTTTGTTGCAAATAGTCTCAAGTAGTCGGGTGTGCTGGCTTGCATATGTCTTGCGCTCGTGTTCGTTTCGGCTGGCATTGCATGGTTTAATCGCCTTGATGTGTTTGCAGTGTTTGACTCAAGAATGAAAACTTATTTGATGTTTTTTCTGGAATTGTGTTTTGTGTGGGTTGAGAACGCCGTATATATAGGCTGTCAGTAAAGTTGCCAGATACAGGCACCTGGTGTAAGATAGACAGCATACCTGTCCCTAGGCACTCGTGTTCAGCAGGATATTTGAATGCGTAACTGCTGTCGTCAACTTGTCTGCATTGGTGTTCGGCCGACGCTTGAGGCAACCTCGATTGGAGTCCCGTTTTGTTGGCGCCATAAAACTTATATTTGCTCGGAAACTTTACTGCTGTATGTCATGGCCACACCGTCCGTACCGTATACAAGGTATGACAAGAGTATAACACGCTCCTGGTGATAATGGTTTCGGTGATGGGTTTCTATCACCCGGGGTGGTATAGAATGGTCTCGGTGATGGGTTTTTATCACCCGGGGTGGTATACTGTCGGAGTGTGCTATGCAACGCACCCCGGGTGATACAGTAGGTGATCGTTAGGGACTTTAGAATAGTTATCACCGGGGTGGTATGTTTGATGTATGCGGTTGCTCGATGCTGGTCTGCGTATATTTGGCGTCTCGTATATTATGGTGTTTCGTATTGTCTGTCGAGGCGTTATTTGGTACATGCCTCGGCAGTGTGTGAGGCTTCCTCCCCGAGAGGTAGTCGTGATGATAAGATACAGCCCGGGCTTTGATGACAAGATACTGCCCGTATGTATGAGAGGGTGGAGCGTGACGACAGGTACGGCTCACCCCTGTGTGGTTTATATGCGGAGCCTTTGGCGACAGGTGCTGAGCTTCTCCTGTGTGGTTTATGTGCGGAGCCTTTGACGACAAGGTACTGAGCTTCTCCTGTGGGTGTTTGAGAGTCTACGACTGGTGCGGCTCTGTGCGTGCCGTGTTTTATGCTGTGCTCTCCTCTACTTACTCCATCGGGGCACGCCACCCGGTTACCTAGTACCTAGTACACGTTACACAGCGAGCGTAATAAACCAACATGGTATACTGAGTTTGCGAGGTGTGATAACAAGGGGGGGTGATGGCGCACAAAGGGTTTTTGCTGCCACATTCCATGCAGTCGGGGGTGTGGTGCTGATTATAAGGCTTTACCTCGGGGGGGGGGGTGGTATACAATGTACCCCGGGTGACAAATCGGGTGGTCGTGTAGGATTTACGGATAGCTTCCACCGGGGTGATATGCTGTAAGGGTGGAGTGTGATATTCCCGGTTTTATACGGTACGTTTTTGCTCACCTACCCGTAGTCCTCGACAGCAGCGACACCACCCCCCCCCCGAAGGAATGCTGGCTCTGTGGGCAAAGCATGTTCAGTACAAATAGTTCTTGCACGAACAGTAATCTTTACGAGTGCAAGGCTCCCCTTCGGGACATGGTTAGCTTGAAATCCCAGGGGTTTCGAGCGTCGAAAAGGGGAGGGGGGCGGGGGAGGGGGTGTACTCGATATTCATGCATGGCCGTAGTCGTATGACCATAGACCCCCGCATCCCTACTATGCCGGGACGGAGCACGTCGGGTTGTCACCTACCAGGCAGACATGGCTTGTACCAAGCGCGATGCGCCGTGAGGTGTTCGGCGAGGCGCATGAAGGGTGAAGTGCATCCTTCCAAGAGCCGCTCGTAAGACGGAGTTCGGCACCTTGAGCCTACTTTCTTGCTTATGGATGACAGCGACCAATTAGTTACTTGTTTTCTCGTGTGGCCACTCCACAGACAGCAATGGGTATTACGTATCTGCCTCGTGGGTGCCTTGTAATATTCACACTACGTGATGCGATCATTCCCCTTGTGCGGAGTTAGGGTTCTCAACCCCGCACAACATGATCTAACTCGATAACCATAATGGTGACCGCCCAAAATAATTAAAAACGGTACCCTGGTTGTCTAGCTCACGCAGTGACTGATTTGTTTTACAGCGTCGTTGCCAATCAACGCCAGCCCCTATATACATGTAATGGTGTTCGGCGTCAGTGCCAACCGAGGCCAACTATTATATACTCAGTATATATTAGGGGGAGGAATGGAAACGAAAAGAAAAAAAATAGCCTACCTACACGCGTGTAACCTGGCGAATATCACCGACCAATCCAAACGGATGTACATAGTGGTTGGGTTGAAATTCCGGGTGTGTCGGTTATTAATGGTTGGAAAGGGGGGGAAAGCTATTGGACACTAAAGGAAAAATAGTAAGCACACCGCGCAAGCAACCGGGCAGGTAACACCGACTATCCACAGCTGAAAACGAGTTTATTGCTTAGTCTGTCTAGCGCTGTCTTTTTTTTGGCGCACGTTCTGTGCACCGTTCTCAATCTTGACCCTTTTGCGGCTTGATTAAAAAAGGTGCAGCGATTAAAGACAGCATGAGCAAACGCCTTCTTATTTTGGTGCGAGCACGCAGCACACAGCAGTGCAAGCCGTGCGCGTGTCTTACCCGGGTATATGCTTGCACTGGAGAGAGTTCGACTGGAAAATCTTCGTCCGCTAAAGACCTAGCTGCCCGGGTTTGTTCGTGTGAGATTATGTTGCACGCGCCAGTTTTAGTGGTCAGGTTTTCCCTCTGAAGCCCCAAACTGGTTGATACATGGAAGGCGTGTTAGTTCGGGGACACTGTTCATACCTTTCTATGTCCCTCCTGCCCGCGGACGCCTCGACAGCAGCGACACAGCCTCTCGAAGGAGTGCTGGCGCAGGGGGCAAGGCGAGTGCGCGAACGCGGCAAGCCAAAGAGCTAAGAGAACTGGTACGCACCCGGAGAGTCCCGATTTCGCAGCGAAGCAGCTCCTACGGCGGGCACCACCACAGCGTGTCGGTGGTCCAATGGTAAGTGCTGATGTTGATATGATGGGCGAAACAGGACGCCCTTTTGGGAGAAGATAGTGTTAGTGTTTTATTATTTATAGTAAGGGAGGCGATCTTTTATTGCGGCTGTCCAGGCTTATTTTCCCCATGACGTACTACTTGTACCTGGTAGTTGCCAATTGCTGGTTACTAGCTTGCAACCGGCCTCTGTGGAGTTGTTGCGGCATCCGCCCCCAGCCGCGAACCAGCTCCTACGGCGGTTACCACCACCGCGTGTTGGTCGTTCAGCGGTGCGTGTTGATAGGCGAAAACCTTTTGGGCAAAATATGGGTTTCGCATGGGGGAAGGAAGCTTGTATGTAGTATGCATGCGGGATGCTCTCCCTCCTCCTTCCCACTGTCCCCCCTGCTCGCGCCTTATGATTGTGCATTGATTGTGGTTGCACGTCGTGATAGGTATCCAGTAGACACGGGACTTTTTGTGTCGGGCGCGATGGACGGTGTGGTCAAGCTGTGGGACACCAACACCCTGGGTGTCGTGCTCGAGTTCGACTTCGAGGACAAGGTGCTGTTTTTGTCGTGTTAACTCGGCGTCCCCCGTGGTGTTGGTGTTGTTGTTGTCACATTAACTCGAATCATCAAGTCCGTGGTCACAGGACAGGCTCCAGTCAGTCTTGAGTGGAGGAAGAACACAGGGAAAAACTACAGTAAGCCGCGTGCGTGCCTTTTGAGGTCGGTGTCATTGGTTTTATTTCATCTCGCAAGGGACTGTTTCTTGTTAAAATTGCCGTGGCCAATAGTGCGAGAGCGCGAGTTGGCGAAATTCGAGGGAGATCGATGAGCAATGGGAATGATGAACCCTGCGCGCGATAAAAATTGAAGGCGAGAACCAGGGGGGGGGGTGAAGGGACAAGACGCGTGACCACGGCTTGGCCAGAAGTTGCTGAGGGTAATTAAAGCCTCTTACAAATTGAGCTGGGTAGTATAGGTGATGATTGAAAATATTAACACACTTTTGTTTTGTCCCTTTCCGGATATTTTTTTTTTCTTGAAATCCCGGGAGTTGTAGAAAATTGAAAAAGGGGGACGAAAGCTGTTGAAACCGAAATGAAAGATAGTTAGTCGCCGCGCAAGTATCCGGGCAAGCAGCACCGACCAGCCCAAACGAGTGTATCGCCTAGTCTACAGTAGTATGGGACACTAACACCCTAAAAATAGGCGTGACCGTGCTGTTTGCCTTCCTCGACAAGGTGCTATCTGCAAAAGAACATAGTAGGGGGGAGGGGGTTGGGGGCGTAGATAGGTGTGAGGGAAGGAGGGGGGGAGGGACGGGGGTGTAGATGGGTGTGAGGGAGAAGGGGGGACAGGGGGCGTAAATGAGTGGGAGGGAGGGAGGGAGGGAGGGAGGCGTATTTCATCCTAACTCCTTTCCAACTGCGCCCACTTTTTGGGCCGATTTTTGGGGGGGCAAATTCAGCACTGTTAGGGTCGTCCCTACCAAGCGCGTAAAATTACGATTCCTGACGAAAACATCATCATTCCTGGCATTTTGAAAACACTAAAATGTTACGTTTTCAAAAACGCAAATCGTGTTTTATTGTCAACAATCCTGACATCTTTTTTTTTTTCGTGGAATTTTTCCAAAAACTATTCAAAATTAGGATTCATGACGAAAATAAAGGCACGATTCACGGAACTGTCAAAAAAAAAATGTCACAATTTTTTTTTACGCATTTGTGTTTGTTAAGAATGACTTTATTAGTAGGATATCAACGTCGTGCTGCAGATCGCTCACCGCTCACCCTATAGCCGTAGACGGTTTGATAAGTGAGGCCGCGCATCTTTTTTTTTCTTGTCGTCGTATCTACTGTAATGCAGATCTTAAAAATAATTATGTGAGCGAATCAACCTCTAGGCCAGGTTTTCGCCGGGGCCATGTCTCGACCGCTCCTGGTCAGCACCATATTATCGTAGTTCATACATAGGTAAATGACGGTCGGTCATCCTGGGTAGATAAATGCCCCGGTGCGTGCAGAGTATGTGCTCTACTGAACTAAGCCTTGGAAGCGTTCGTACTACTCAGATCGCTTGCCCTGGATACTTTTTATTCGATTTTGCACTCGTCGCTTTCTTTTGGTCGGGGTATACACTTATCTCACAATCGTTTTTTACGGAACGCGTTGTAAACCTCCCCCCCAGGTTTTCGCGGCAGCCATGTCGGCCGCTCCCGGACAGCACCACCTCATCGCGGTGGGCAATGACAGTCCTCAGGCCAGACTGTGCGACATTAGGTCGGGGGCGTTCGCCCACTCGTTAACGGGCCACTCTGAAGCCGTGTGGGCCTGCGCTTGGTCGCCAAGGTCGGAGTTTCTGTTGGCCACTGGGTCTGCTGATCAAACGGTGGGTTGTTGTTGTTGTTGTCGTTGTTGCTGTTGTTGTTTTTACGGGGTAAAAAAATGTCGACCATCCCTTCGATGGGCCTTGATTTTGGCACCAAAAATGCTTAAGCCGGACAGATAATGGACTCCCGCATGATTGTCTAGATATTTCAGGTAAGATCTGTATGGTGTATATGGTGTAGCTCATGATGCCGGGTGGGAGCCGTGTGATCTGTGTGATCTGGCACATGTTTCCTGGGTTGGATATGTATTGTCCATGCACAGATCCTGCAGAATATCTCATAACGGCAACTATAGGATATGTTGCAGATGACCTGTAGACGATCTGTAGATGATCTGTAGATGATCTGTAGATTATCTGTATGATCTGTGCCCGAAGTGTGAAATAACGGAACCATCGGTTATCATCGAAATGTCTCGGACGTTGTATCGCAGAGAGAGAGATTCCTTTCTTCTTTTCGCTCCCGGAACCTCGTGAGTACAGTTGGTCACAATTTTTCTTGAGACCATTCCACCCATCCATCCACCCACCCACCCACCCACTCGCCCACCCGCCCTACATTATTGAGGTACCACGTGCTGCGGTAAAAATAGAGGTGCACCTCACACGAGGAGCTCTAAAAACCCCACCCAAAACTGATTTTTGAGGTAAAAAATGAGAGTGCAATCTGGATGCACAACGCCATCTGTGGCCTAGTTATAGAAAACCTCATCATGTCATCATATTGCGAACCAATAATGCCGAGATTCTGAAAAAAAAATTGTTGAAAAGGGATAAGAAGACGCACGTTCATTCATTCATTCAGAAAATATATTTAGAGGAAACAGTGCCACCCATAGGAATGAAATTTCGACGATTTTTCGGTTAAGGTGCGTGCCCCCCGCCGTCGTTCAGAAAACGTATTCGCCAAAAAAAGGTATTCCTTAATAACTATCGGTAGCACGCTTAAAAAATCGATGTTAATACTAGAATACAGGGGAGTTTATGATTTTCCCGTGTCTGTCGCGCATCAAGGATACGGTACTAGGGGGGGATGTTATGATCAACCCCCTTGTTTCGCAGCCGAGTTGTTTGGGCCACTGTTGATATGTACCCCGAATGACTGTAACTCACGGACGAGGATAGTTTAGGAGTTGGTTTGCGGAGCGTGGCTAACCATTCCGTTGCGGATTCATGTCGAAAAAAACACACACAGACACGCACACACACGAAAGGGTTAAGACCGCAAAGGAAGAAGGAGGGCCTTTGCCGCAAGTGACCCCTACCCCTCGAAAGGAGAGGCCCCACAAATGACCCTACCGTACGTAGCCACGGTCCGTGGGTGTTCCTGATTGCTATTTGGTGCTTTGCAGTAGAGGTGGGCACCGTTATTAAGAAATTCAGTGATTAAGAGATGGATTCTTGTTTTTCGTACGATAAAGCAAGATTTTTGGACGCCCTTTGGCACGCTGCCTGCCTGCACCCACTTTTTCGGATCCATAGTACTTGGGTTTAGTGTGGGATATTTCTTTCCAGTAGTAACAAAGAGGGTTGGAAAAGTATGTCGTAAGACATTGAGGCACAATGGTTGGTAGCAAACTCGGCTGTAAGAAACCAAGGCTCGTTACCTCACGCTAAGAAAGAATAGCAGCCCATTGGCGCTGTATTCACGGTTTTAGGGGGAAAACTGCCTGCAGTTAGAGTGGGAATTTTTTTTCAGTTGGGGCCGAGGCTTAGGTAGGGGGGGTTTGCCCCTCTTTGCACTACTGAGACTGGCTCAATGCAAATGGGCGTTTCTTGCTATTTGATAGCGGGCGTCGAGTATGTTGGCGTGTCGGTTGTTTTTGTTTTGCTTTGTTGCTTGCTATTTGTATTTGCGGGGTTTCTTTTTTGTGTTGGTCTGTGCACGTTTGTTTTTGGTGTTCGCATCGGTTTTGTTTTTTTGTGTGTTGTGTTGCTTTTGTGTTGGTCGGTTGTTCCTCGCTCTTGTGTCGGTGTGTGCTTTTTCTCTGCAACCCCATATCTGAGTTACGAAACGAGAAGGAGCCGGAGCGAGTGTGCAAAGATATTTGATCGGATAGAAAGAAAACAAAATAAATGTTGTTTATCCGAGGCTCGTAACCTGAAGGAGCGGTTGAGACAATGGAACGGTGAACCAAGGTCCAGTGAATACCTGATGTTGGACGGACGTTGCGCCCATTCATACCTCACCGTAGGGTCACAAGATCGCCCGGCTCTCGAACGTCGTCAATCAGCCCTGGAACTGCTGACTGTAAAGGTTAAGAGTACGCGTTGGCTTGTTGGGCTTTGAGAAAAGGTGTTCACACGGTGAGAGGCCGACTCCCGCCCCCCCCCCCCCCCCCTTGTGGCCAGGGCGGAACTCCCACCCCCTGCACACGTTGTGGCGTTTAGAGTCTTGAAAAATGGTGTCTAGAGGGTGGGCTACTTGCCCCCCCACCTGCTCCGTCTCGAAAGGGATGCGTGGTCAATGGTCAAATGACTAAGGCAAGCAACAAATGAGTACGCCCCCCTTAACATGCCCCTTAACATGCCCCCCTTAACATGCCCCCCCCTCATTGTGGCAAGAGGAGGCAGTCGGCTATCTCCCCCACCTTCCACAAGAAAGAGGGGGCGGGGGGTCCCTACACTGTGGCAAAGGGGATGCCCCCCTATTTGTGACAAGGGGGGGGTCCCCCTTCTTTGTGGCACGGGGAGAGAGCCCCCCATCTTGTGGCAGGGTGGAGGGTCCGCCTCCTTGTGGCGAGGGGGGAGGGGGGGGTGGGTCCCCCACGTTGTAGCAAGGGGAGGGATCCCCCTCCCTTGTGGCAAGCGGGGGGTCCCCCTTGTGGCGAGACGGGGGGGGCGGGGGGTCCCCTTCTTGCGGCAGGAAACTGCTTTGTTGACCATTTGAAACTTCATTATTGTCCAAGACGGAAAACGTGACTATGGCATCGGCCACGCGACACAGCCACCAGGCTGGTTCAAGGGTCCTTAGTTATTGGGGCGTGTTAAAAATTGTGTTGGAACCTCGGCACGAAGAGTATGTACGACACGCGCATATATATTTTGTAAACGACACGCACGTTGCACGATGACTCTCGCTGACATTCGTGCTGCTGCGCGGTCACACTATCGTATCACGTACACGCTCGTTTCTGATCTTCACCTTTTTTATTATTTTCTTTAGTTCGCTTTTCCGATAAAGTTTTTTTTTCGTGAGGGGCGATTTTTGCACGAGCGTAAGGTTTAAGCTGACTTTCCGGGTGTCGCTGTTGTTGTTGTTGCCGTTTTTTGCTGCTGTTGCTGTTGTTGTTGTTGTTGTTGCCGTTTTGCGGCTGATGCTGCTGCTATTGTTGCTGCTGCTGTTGTTGTTGGTGCTATTGGTCTTGCCGCTGTTGTTCTTTTTATTTTTATTTTCATTTCTTTGTTGTTGTTGTTGTCGTTGTTGTTGTTGTTGTTGTTGTTGTTGTTGTTGCTGCTGCTGCTGTTGCTGTTGTTGTTGCTGTTGCTGTTGCTGTTGCTGTTGTTGTTGTTGTTGTTGTTTTCAATACCCGGCGGGTGCATAAATAGAAAGCTTTCCCCCTTTTCGACTCAGACAAGGCATAAAAAACGAAACACGTGATCTTATATACCGTCTGTTGTGGCCTAAGCTTGCCGTACAAGCACGCCATTCTTCACTACACCGTTCTTTATCACACCATGCCGTCCAACCCCTTGCGTCGAAGAACGAGCACATCCCGCATACGTGGCCCGCGTTGCTTGGTATGGCCGACGCCGCACTCGTCACTTTTTCTTTCGCCTTTTTTTCTATCGGATTTCTTAACGAGGTTAAGCTCGCCACATTCCCACCTATGTGTCGTGAGTCGATTTATGACCAAGGGTGCGGCAGGGAGGTCACGTTCGGGGCCTTTTCCAGCCGTGGCTCGGGATAACTCGCCCGAATGACCCCCCCCCCTGTTGGTTTGCGGTCTTAGGCTTTCGTGCTGCTTCAAATTTGCGATGTCCGCACTGGAAGAGTAAGCTACGCTGCGTCAACAGAATCGTCTCAAGCCTTTTCCTCGGTGAGGTACTGAGTCACTTGTGCGAGTATGTATGGTATGATATGGTTTGGTAGCTTAGGCCCAGTAGTGAAAAACGGGAGTATGATAAGAGTATGATAGAGTATGATAGAGTATGATACTACTATACCATGGTCTTAACGCGGTTGCGTTTTTTTTTTTGTGCTGGTGGTGCTGTACCGTCGTGCCGCACCGTAGGCTCGACTGTGGGATATTCGGCGCTCGGGAGCCTCGGCGTGCCTCATAAGTCTGGACCAACACCAAGAAGAGGAGGGCGAAGAGGAGGACGAGGAGGAGGGGCGGGGCAGAGGAGTAGGCGGTTTTGGTGGCAAGGGCAAGGGGAAAGCTGGCGGCGGAGGTGCCTACGGTGGCGAGCGAGGCTACTTGAAACACCGCAAGCTTGCGTGAGTTGTGTGTTGAGGAGTTGACGCGCCAGCTGGGCGTTGTCTGTGGTTGGTTGATACGACCGTCAGGTTTGTGAGCCAATTAAGCCCTTTGGGGCCAATTTGCAGCGATGAGTTAAGTGACTAGTGCGGTCTTATCGTAGTGTAAGCGCGCCACAAATGATAATGCATGCTATGAACTCATGTATTGTGCAACTCTTTGCATTGGAGTCCGATACTTGAAGCAGCACCCCCTTGAATCTATTGATAGCAGCCCGCGTCCGTTCGAGGGGCTGATCCTGCTGCCGTCCGTGTTATTCGTCCGTGTTTTCATAGTTAATCTCTCAAAAGGGGCACATCTTAAACACAATAACCTTAACTGCACACACACACTTTCAGGGACAACCTGCTTGCGGTTTGGGAAGGGAGCATGTATGCAGCGGTACAAAGATTATTAACTTTTTTCACACCTCGGATAACGCAACAGTTAACATTTTTACTTGGATGTTACGGACCAGCGAAAAAATTTTGGTAACATTACGTTGACCACTTTAACTACTTTCTGGGATGTGTGATAACATAATGTTAGTGCGTTATGTTATTGACAGGCGATCCCGTAACATAATGTTAAGAGTGTTACGGCAGTATACCGGTATGTGTTATCCGAGTGTTACGTTATCCGAGGTGTGAATATTTTTCCAACCCCTAGCGTGATCCTAATAATAGTATAGACGGGGTGTATGCTACGACCTCGCGAAGGGTACAAATTGCGTGTGGGGTTGGGGATCGGGATCAAGAGACAAACGGGGCCCAACCCGTTTATTTTTTATTGGGTCGCTTTGTACATTCCTAGCTCAACTCGTACGAGCTTTTACCCTCAGCTCAATCGTCTGGACAAGGTCATGGGTGGTCACAGGAGGTGTCTTCCTTGGTGCCTTCCCTTCTGCCCCCCGGTATCTTGGCCAATTCGTTTTTATCGCGCATAGGGTTCAGCATTCCCACGTTTTCAGCCTTGTGCTCGTCGATTTGCGCCCAATATCTAATGTGAAGAGAAATATCGACACAAGAGCAGCCCGGGCTGCTGGACTGCAATGCGTCCGAACTGCAAGACAAGCAGCTAGCTGTGCGACGCACGCGAGGCAGGGCGATGATAGATTGCTGCTGCACGCAAAACAAGACTTTTTCATGGACGCGTGGCAACAGATCGCACGATACGAATATACTGGTGTTTTTGTCGTGTTTTGGTCGCTATACTCTGATTAAGTGATTAAGTTCCTAAGAGGTTAATCTAAAACACAAAACGACCGGACTGTCTGAAACAGGAACTATAACACGGGCTTTTCGCGGATCGGAGCCCTGCTCGCGGGTCGGATCGGGTCAGGATGACCCGACCCGACCCGACCCGTACCATTTGAAAACCTCCTGACGCGACCCGATCCGACCCATGAGTTTTCGACCACCTCCTGGCCCGACTCGACTTCACCCGCGAGTTTTTTTTTACCTTCTGACCCGATCCGGGGTATTGACCAGCAAAACGCCTCGAAGTTATCATGTACATGGATAGGGATAGCACGATAGGGATAGCGCGTTTTGGACCAAACTTTTTTCCGAGTAGCTACTCAATGTCGTCGCAATACCATTTACCAGGCATGTTTTTACCACGGCTCTTCACGGGCTAGGTCGAGTCCGAGTAACCCGTCCCGACCCGCGAGCTTCGACAGCCTCCTGACCCAACCCTACCCGTGCTATTTCAACCACCTTTTGACCTAACCCGACTCCACTCGACCCGCGCGGTTTTGAGACCCTCCTGGCATGATCGGCGAGTCGTGTCGTGACCCGTCGCAAGCTCGTTTTTTTACCGTTTTCTCGATTGTCCATCTAGGCATGCCATGAGATTGTAGTGTATGGGGTAGGGTATCATTTTTTTTTTCAGCATTAGAAGTGAGGATATAGTTGACGTCTACTTTGTGTCATGTTTTAGGGTCACGAGCTGGGTGACCAGAGCAATGACAGGTCGCCGACTTGTTTATTTAGTTGGCTAGCACTTCCGATTAGTAGTCTTTGGGCTGTAGTCTCCAGAGTTCTACGTCCTTGCGTCCGACTGGCACGTGTGATTGGCACGTGTGATGTTTGGTATTATATTGAAAGTACCTTCCTGCTAGGTCGGTTATATCCCCTTTTTAGCAGCGCACTCCCGACATGGGGTCAAAATACTTGGAAATTGGACGATCGACGTATGTGATACCGGTGTGAGATATGAGTTTCAACGAAAATCTCGGTCTCACACCTGGGGGGTCCTTTCAATGTGTACCAGGTATGCTGAGGTGTCTTTTTGGTGTGTACCAGGTACGAAGTATTCGTAAACCACCACCACCGCCACCACCACCACCATCACGCACCGCCACGATTACCCACCAACATTACCCACCGCCCGCCACAGCCCATCACTCACCGCCACAACCACTAACACGCGACACTCTTAATCTTGTCGCCCGATTAATCCAGCCCGCAGACCAGCAGAGCCGGTCTCTCCCACAGCAGGATGTAATTGTAGTGCTTACAAAAAAACTGCCAACACCACCACTAACACGCGACGAACACCGCGCCTCCCAATTAACCCAGCCCGCAGGCCAGCAGAGCCTCCAAATTCGCCCGGGCGCACGCGGGTCCTGTGAACTCCTTGTGCTTCACCCCTGACGGCCTACACATTCTCACGGCCGGAACAGACAACAGGTGTGGACGTGTAGAGTGAGCAGCATACCATACCAACCCAAAAAAACCCACGCAAGCAGTATGTTTGTCGAGTCTCTAGTGGACCCAACCCACCCACACACCCACCCACCCCACCCATCACCCACCCCACCCATTACCCACCCCACCCATCCATCCACCCACGCACGCACGCACCCACCCACGCACGCATGCACGCACGCACCCACCCACGCACGCACGCACCCACGCACGCACCCACCCACGCACGCACCCACCCACGCACGCACCCACCCACCAACCCCCCCGCACACCCACCCACCCACCCACACGCACTCACACACCCGTCCACTCACCAACCCCAACACACACCAATGTATGCTACCTACCGCGTTTTCTTGGCCCATATGTAGTGGTAAGCAGCGGTTACGACTTGGCCTATACGTCGCAGCCCGGGCTGTTGGGTTACAGGGGGTGCATACCCATAGTATTGCTAGTCAACGCCCCTCTGGGGGGTAAAAGCCTCTGGGCAGTCTTTTAAACAATAACGAGCATAATCCGGAGTGAACGCCCCCTGTGTAAGTAATAGTGCGAAAAACGCCCTGGCCGCAGAGTAAACGCCTCGGGTTGCCGTATCACGCTTGCACGATCGCAACGCCTCGGGGGGCGTCTACACTACAGTAGCGTTATTACGGTTTTGTGGAGTTGTAGGCACGCGCGTAGCATGACACTACCTGTGAAGCTGCGTGCTCGCGCTCGACGTTCTAGTCGCTCTGTATGGGTCCCAAAAGATCACGACGATGGCTCGTGCCACGGTGTTGTTGGGGGGCGAAACGGCCCGAAACCTGGACACGGCGGCTTGTTTTCTGATCCGCCAGCACGACCTCAACCTCCAGCCCTCCCCTCCCACCCCCCTCAACTCCACTCCCCGACCCCGCCACCCCTTGCCCCCCTCACCAACACCTCCACCCGCTCCCCCCATCCCCCAGCAAGCGTTGGTGCGCAACGAGCTCACCTCCCCCCCCCCCATTATTCTGCCCCTGCGACGTGTCTCACGGCGTCCTAAGACTCCGTCTTTGGCAGGTGGAATCAGGGTGTAACACGATGATCAACTACCTCGAAACGAAAAACAGACGACGAAGACCTTTCGGGATGGCCGTCGTACAGCCGGCGGGGCGCAAATCGGAAACGGTGAGGAGACGAGGAGACGGTACTATTTATCGGACAGACCACGAGCTAGATCATCTACATCGGACAGATCACGAGCTAGATCATCTACATCGGACAGATCACGATCCAGATCATTCTCAGTAGATCCGATAGCTGCCGTTGTGATCTGTTGTGCAGGATCTGTATGCAGAGCGTACAGATCCAACCTAGGAAACATGTGCTAGATCATGCAGATCGTAGGGCTCCCGCCCGGCAACATGAGCTAGACCATACAGATCTTCCCTCAACAATCTAGATCACCAAGTGGGAGTCGGTGACCTGTCGGAGGTGTACAAGGTACCATACCATTGCTGATGTAGGGGGTACGGAAAATATCAAAAGGAGTGATCATAGTAGCATGAGGAGCTTTATACCTTTGCCCAAAGTAGCCAGGGCTTTCCTCCGGGTTTTTACCCTGCGTGGTGTACCTAGATACGGGGTAGTTCCGTGATGCTGATGGCATTTCATAGCTCCCAGGGTTGCGCTTAGGACACATGCCCTACCCACCGCTCTTCTTGATCGTTTTGTGTGTCTAATGACCTATATGACAGCACGCACACTCCACTCACACACAAACAGAAGCCACACACATACACACAGAGAAGCACCGCCCGTGGCTGTCACGCAGGAGTACTGCTGCTGCTGCTGCGTCGTAGCAGACAGCGGAGAGGATGGAAAAAAAAAGACTGATGGATATTTTTCCACCAGCAGCCGCTTAGTCTCGCAGCCACATTATCAGTAGGTAGGCAGCAGTACGGCAGCAACGGTACAGCGGCACAGTGGGCGTGGCACACTGTCTGTTGTGGGTACGGGTACTGGCGTAAGTACTGGCATGAGTACTGAGAGTACTATTAATAGCAGGAGTACTGAGAGTACTGGCAGGAGTACTGGCAGATGTACTGGGAGTACTGGCAGGAGTACTTGGAGTACTGGCAGGAGTACTTGGAGTACTGGCAGGAATACTTGGAGTACTGGCAGGAATACTTGGAGTACTGGCAGGAGTACTGGCAAAAGTGCTGGCGGTATACTTGATTCTGTTCTGTGACGACCTTTTAAGATGTTGATGGCCCTGACTCACCCGGAGTACTGGGATTACTGGCAGGAGTACTTGGAGTGCTGGTAGGAAGTCCTGGCAAAAGGACTGGCGGTATACTCGATAGTGTTTGGTGACGATCTTTATGATGTTGATGACCCGGACTATGCATTTTTCTTTTTCCCACCGACCGGTTCTTACCGGCAAGGGTACTTTGAGTATCATACTGGCAGGAGTGCTGGCAAAAGTACTGGCGGTATACTTGATACTGTTTTGTGACGACCTTTAAAATATTGATGACGCTGACTAACCCGGAGTACTGGGAGTACTGGCAGGAATACTTGTGAGCACTGGTAGTAATCCTGGGCAAAAGTGCTGGCGATATACTTGATACTGTTTTGTGACGGCCTTCAGGATATTGATGATCCTGACTATAACCCTTTGCAATATTGTTTTCTTTTTCCCGCACCGACCCGTCCTGACTCCCTGTTCAGGTATTTTTTCCTAACGACAAAAGCGGGGACGTGCTAGTTTTCCCATTGCACACAGGGGATGGGAGAGCGAAAGGGTGAGAACTGGGGACGGATACCAATAAACGAGAAATCGATTCGATAGTAGTGATGGATGAAGGAGATATCGAACGAGAATCGAGTTGGATATGATACCGATAATCGCAAAATTAAATCGATACAACTTCTATTTTCGGTACCATTGCGTAGGTTATTTTTGTTCAGCACATCAGCATGAAGAGTACAGGGGTGGTGCCAGGGAATTGAGGGCAACAAACGGTGTTCGATCGATATATCGAAATTTCGATGTTCAATGTTTCGATATATCGGAACTTTCGATACAACATCCAACACATTTAATACTGAGAATACATGAGACGAAGACGACAACGTGCTTTGAAGATGACAGCCTGCTCCTTTCCTTGGGCCCAATATATCCCGCGACGCTATTCATAGAGGGTTCTATCGTGTTTTGAAGGACTTCGGTTAATTTGGCCGTCACCCCCGCCCCTCCACCCCCCTATTCCCCCCCTTAGTCATTTTCCTTTCCTTGCCCAAACCACACCTTACTATTACCATTGATGATACCAGGAACCTACGGGCCCACTTCGACCCCGTTCAGTGTTGCGCGTATCGGCCGAGAACGCAAGAGCTCGTCACGTGCGGTGCTGACGGCCTCGTCTTCTTGTGGTCAGCCGCCGCCCCCCCGTGGACATCGAGGGCTTCCTACCTACCGCCGCCTCTGGATGGCGGTGGAGGCGGCAACAAGCGGAGGCTGGGGCAAGACAACGCGGAGGACCAAGACATGTGGAGCAGTGATGATGATGATGTTGATGATAATGGTGGTGGTGAACGAGGAGATGGAGGGAGTTCGTCGAGTTTTGAACGTCCCCCGAGGGAAGAAAGTCGAAGTAGAGGGTTTGTGCCGCCAATTTTGATGCAACAACCACGGCGGAAAAACACGCCGGGGCGTGGAGGGCGGTGACCCTTGCCCGCGGCTAAGCCGAGATGAGGGGAGCGGGGGGGGGGGTCCGTCGTAGCTGCTGTTAAACCTTTTTTGGACTTCAGGGGGGGGAAATGTTGTAAGAGAAAAGGACGATTATACGTAGCTAATTATACGATCACAACGTCGGTCACACGAACAATATGCCGGGCTGCCGGGATAGAGAATGAGTCCGAACAGCCATTTGCAGGGCTGTACGGCATGCGCGCAGGCGACACAATGATATTTGTAGTGCTGCGCGCTTTTGGCAAGACTCTTGATAAGGTCGCAAGCACCCGCCGTTTTTTATTTGGTCGCTATACAGAGGGGGGGGGCAACAATGCCGGTTGAATAATGCCACTGCTTGCTATTGTGCCGGTGAAATCGCGTTGCACGACTGAAATTCCCTGCAGTAACTGTCTTTGTATAGTAACCCTATTATCGATAATGCCGGTGCCCTGAATAGTGCCGGTATATTGGACCAGCACATACCGGCATTGTTACAGATTATTTACTGCTGTATCATCGATTGCCCGCGCACACGACATGTTGTCAAGAAGATAGTATACCTATTATTACTACTGCTATAGATTGCTGCTGCTGTGCCATCGATTAGCACGCCACGCGTTGACCCGTTATCGAAAAAAGAACTGCCCAGGAATCCAAAATCCAACATCGTCGCCGATATTCTCGGATGTGTTTCTTACCTCCCGTGCGTACATAGTACGCGTCCACGGCCAGGTATAGGGGACGGATAAAGAAGGCGTTGGACAACGCCCTTCGAACAAAGTGATCTGACCGAGAAATCCTACAGCGCTGCCCCCACTGAGATACTTGATCACTCAGTGACTCAGTACCTCAGTGGGTAGTGCTGCATAACATTTGATAATATGTTGAACTATTAATACCAAAATAATGAATAACCATTCATAATGTCGTCAGCGCGCACGCTTGAAAAAGACAAGTAATATGAAGTCGGTGAGAATTGAACTGACGACACCTAGCACTATACCCACTGTCACTTTACTCAGAAACACTCACAGCAGTGAGTGGGTTATTATGCAAAAAAGCAACCAAATATGTTTTCGAGAGTTCGTTCATTAATTATAACCGACTTCGTAAGAGCGATCTCCGGAGCTATCCCCTCTCCACGTACTACTATACCGTTAATAGTACTCAGGAGAACACTAACAACTATCGTAACCATTCATAATGTCTCCAGCAGACCTGCAGGGGACACTCGGCGTCCCCGCCCCATAACCTTACACCCGCTCCTGAATACCAAATATAATCTCGGTGAGAATCGTACTCACTACACATCCTTCGTTGGTTACATAGCTCTATACCCACTGAGCCGAACGGAAACGACGACACACAGCAGCAGCAGCAGCAGTAGAAGTAGTAGCTACGATAGGGCAAGCGCTTGGAGGCGGGTATGACAAAATCATCGTCGGGAAGAAATTTAGATGCCAATTTGGAAATAAGAAATAATAAAGGTTGAGTTGTTCCTTATTTTTTCGTTCAAGCTCTAGTCTACATATAATTATATATGCCAAGATCCAAGAATAGCTCGGGCGTATACCGCCCAAAATACAAAAAAAAAACGCACTTCTCGCTTGTCTCGCTCAGCGTCTATCCGCGTGCACGTCGATCGAGGTGCGGAACGGATACGGCAGGGCGAGGGGCGTTGGAGCCGCCCCCCGAAGACGGCGCTCGAACGAAGCTATTTGACCGAGAATTCCAGTTCCGAGATTCGCATACTACGGAGGCCGAGACGAAAAAAACTCCTGACCGAACCCTCCAAAATAAATGACAATATATAGACTCCAAGTAGTCTAGTCTATACATAAAGTATTAAACTAGAATATATAGCGAGGTTGTAGATGGGTGCGCGGGCGTGGAAAATGTCTGCCTTCCTTGGAAGCTAGAGTTAACAAGAGAACAAAGGCGCAGAGATGCGTGGAACACTAGGAGGAGGATTAAAAAAAAAAAAAAAAAAAAATGCAATGTTTTCGGGGAAAGGCGTCGGGTCAACGGTCATGCGTTTCGAGGGGATTTAACAATAATAGATGTCCGTCTTGGGTTGATACGTTTAGAAGCGCGCTGCAGTCCGTCCAAACGCCCGGTATTTGAGACTGAAGTTATTAAAATACAATCGTTAGATATCGTTTACCTCGTAAAGAGTTCGCACGACCGAAAGACCAGATAGATGAGATCCCTACTGATCTTTAGATTTGTGTATTTCAAGGCAAACAGATCCCTGGTCTAACATGAAAAAAATGAAAATATACTCCAGCTGTGAGATCGAATATTTCGTCGAAACTCATCTTTGCAAGCTGTGTGTGATACTCCGATCGCGCGTATTACGAGTTGTGTGTCCTCATTAAGGATATAGGTCGGCGACTCCCCTTACAACTACAGTGTAGCTATCAGGGTCAACAGCGTGATGTTAGTCAGTCTGTGCGCGGAAATTATAAAACCCGTTTCTGAGGGGGACAAAATCTGACAGCTAGCTGTGGAGGGAAATGTATCCGTTTATCAAGTGAATCCTGTGAGTCGAATAACCAGTGAGGGGGGGGCGGAGTTTTGAAGGACGTGGGGGCCTGGTTTTGATCAAAAGCGAGCGGGGTTGGAGGGGGGGGGGGACGGGGGGGGGGGAACTGGGGGGGGGGGGGGGGCGGACGGGCGGGCAATTTGTGTGTGAAAGCTATAAATCCTTTTAAGGGGATAAATCTAATGGTTTTGGGAAGAAAAAAAAAAAAAAATGCACCAGTTTATCACAGAGGGGGGGGTTGGGGCGGGGGGGGGGGCGTGTGGGGCAGCTCAATCTGTGCGTGGAAACTGTACATTATTTTGAGGGGATAAATGTGATGGTTTTGGAAAGAATGCATCGGTTTATCATGTATATCCTGGGGTAAGTCGTACAATCAGGGAGTAGAGAGAGGGCGGAGTGTTCGAGGGGGTGGGGGTGGGATGGGGTGGGGGGGTTGGGGAGGTGGGGGGTGGGTGCGGGGGGGGGGAAGGAAGGGTTTCAGGTGAGGGGTTTGTTATACGTGTGGTGCTAGGTCTAGGCGATGGTGCGGGTGGTGGGGAAGAAGGGGGCGTTCGGGGCGGGGGGGGGGGGGGGGAAGCAGCGGCATGGATGGCTCTAGAAAGATAATGAGGTGATATCCAGTGCGTGAAGTGTTTATTAATCTGGCGGATTTCGATATTAGGTGGGGCGTTTGAGCAAGGGAGAGCGAGAAGGGGGGAGGGGGGGGGGGGGATTTTTTAGGAGGTTTAGTCACAAATAAAATTCAAAGGCACTCCGGCTGTGAGATCAAAGATATCTACGGGCTTGTTATACGCGTGGTGCTAGGTCTAGGCGATCGTGCGGGTGGTTGGAGGGGGGGTTGAGGGGGGTGGGGGGAAAGAATGAAAACTACGTCATGGATGGTCAGAAAGATAATAATCTGCTTGGCCTGTAGAACATGCTGCTGCCGGGTGAGAGCCGGATGGTCTGAAAGACCTACCAGGTACTCTGGATGGTCTGAACTACCTACTGTAGCACATGTTTCTAGTGCTGGACTTGTGCAACACAAATCCTGCAAAAAAACGTACCCTAACTTCAGAATATAGATCTAGGTCGTGATCTGTGCGAAGTGTGAAAAGTTGCGATACATCGAACTTTGGATAATAAGTCTAACTAAAAACATAATTTTTTTCATCGTGTTTTGCTCTCCATCCCCCCGGCATCCCCGTCCGGAAAATATGTTTTTGTTCTCGGGCAGGACTCCAGACATCAACAAAGCCGTAAAGTTAGAAGAGCGCTTTTGCGGGGACATCACATAAACCTGTCACGACCTCATGCTGGACGTCAGAAACGCCATATATATCTCCGGTACATGGCACGGCAAGGAGAAGCCGAACAGTTATTGATGCTGCATATTCCGTACCTGGAGCGTCTTGACTACTTCATGTGATTAAAAGGATGGCAGTGTTTATGTCAATAATTGGGTCGCACGGACACACCACGTCGTATGAGTTTCCAACATAGGGAAGCCGGAAGCCCCGTAAACTAGGGGGAATCAACGCATAAACATGTCACGATTCGAATATGTACACATAGTCTAGTGCTATACACCTGTTCGGCAAGAAATTGTCACGGTGTGCTGGATCGCCTGGCATACTGATCGCCAGAAACGCGACATGTTTCCGGTTTTTTTCCGGTTTGGCCAGGAGAATCCGGTTCGTCGTTGATGTTCGACATAAGTACGTAGGTGTTAATTTTGACATCAGGTATGGTTAAAGACTTCGCACTGTTTATTCCCCAGCTCAACGCGTACCTGGTAAGAAATTTTACCCCAAGCGACCTTCTGGAGAAGGCATTTTTACGGGTGTTTTCCCTTCTCCCCCCCGGTGCATGCCTTCACTTTTATCGCGCACAGGTTCAAGCATTCCCACTCTATTATCAGCTGTGCTTATGCTCGTCCATTTTCATCAAAATTCTGCTAACTCATGCTTTCGCGCTTTCCGCCAGTCAATCGTTTACGCAAGTCCCAAACGAGCACGGGTATGCACTCGGGGAGACTTGAACCCATAACCTCGACTACAGTAGAAAGGCGAAATCTACCTACTACTCACATTGTGGACGCCGATACGGCAAGGAATGGGTTTCGCCGCCGGCCCGCCCCCCCCGTCCCAAAACGAAAGCCTGTACGAGGCCACGACGAGGGATTTTCACATCACTACACTCGGGCCCGGCACTATGTAAAGGATACCGTACTAACGCGGGAACACGCCAATGGTACAGCAGCAGCAGCTTGTGGTGCAACAGTACAGCAGTAGACTAGCAGCAGCACAGCAGCAGTACCAGTCAACATATCAAGGAAAGGGCGGCGCCGCCCGTCCGTGCTCGAATGAGCTCCTGGACGGCCTCTAGCACGGCACGGAACCCCACAACCCATCCGGAACCCCCATCGGCTGGAGGTGGAGTGGCGGACCCTCGGGCTCGCGTGTCAGCCTTGCTCGAGAGGCGGCGTAGGCACCGGAGAACGGTTGCGGCTTCGTCGAGCCTGCCTCCCTGCACCAGCTCCTCGAGGTATCTGCGGCGTCGTGCACGGAGCCGAACAACAGGGTGGTGACAGTCTGAGCAGCGAGAAAATGAAAGCAAAAAGAAAAAGAACAAGAAACAATGAAGATGCTATGTGGTTACGCATAAAGGGCGAAACAATAAACGAATTCCACATTCGAGGGAGACGGCGCAATTGATCGCACAAAAAAAACAAGAAAACAAGACTATACCGACACACCCTAATATGCTCATGCATCCAAATGCTGTACCCTACTGGTACTTACCAGGTATACAACCCTAGTTCTGTACCCTACTTACACACTTTACGGATTCACCCTGATTGTGTACTCTACTGGTGTACCCTACCGACGCACCCTGCTGTTCCACCTCACCGCTACAGCCCGCCCCCGCACCTGTACAGCAACTCCAAGTGCCACTGAGAGGGCGAGGCGACCGCCCCGCCAACCCACATCCGTAACCCCCCCCTCAAGGTTTCCATCTTCTCGGCCACAAATACCCCGCCACCCTTTCGTCCACGGCCTCCGAGCGACTCCGGACCTCCCCGCTCCGACACCAGACTTGGCGACATTGTTTCCCGCACATCGGACACCTCTGACCCTAGTTCGCCACTTGCTTGAGCCTCCCCATCGCTCGGAACACTTTCGGCCATGTCAACAAGGACGGTACCGACGGAACCGCTCCCGCCAGCTGCGGCGGCTGCGGCGCCGGCCGCGTCGCGGGTGGATGGTGAGGCAATCGTCCTGAGGACCTCTTCCCTAACTTCCGGAGGCAGGCAGTCGAGAACATCGCGGTCGATCTGGGACAGGCTGACGCGGAGAAGTCCCTCTTCCGACGGCGATGGGAGAGATCGGGTAGCCGGCGTGTCGTTCCCTGCCCCACGGGTACCTCCGGCCCCCACCGCGGGAAACGTACCCCCCTGCCCGAAAGGCACCGGGGAGCGCGGAGCGTGCTGCCGCGGCGAGGATTGGCAGCTCCCTCCCCCTCCATCGCTCGGGTCGTCAAGGCTAACGGGAGAGTGTGGCCGGGTGCTATCCGAGCCGGCGACAGCGGCGTCAGACGCTCTAGTACCGACGCCTACATCTGCGACGCTACCGGCACCGTCCACCGGTGTCGTCTGCGCATAGCGGCGGGCCATCTGCGCGCGTTGATTCTCCGACAAAGACGCGTACTGGAGGCCGAGCCCTAGAGGCATGGCGCGAAGAGACTCTCTGTAAAAAGCGGAGGGTCCTTCGCGGCCCTCGCTCTCGTCGTCGCCGTTGTTGTAGTCCCGCAGCTTTCGCAAAGTCCACAAGCTGTCGATGCTAACCTGAAAGCCGTAAACATGATAACATAGATGGAGGCGAACGGGGTGGCGGACCGAACCATAATGGAGGGGGGGTTAACCGGATCACGTTGCGATTGCGGCAGTAATAGCGTGCACGTTGAGGTACTGAGATGCCCGGATGGAACGACGCGAAGATCGAATAAAACACAGCGGGAATCGACTGGGACACAGCTAAAAGCAAGGGAGACACGGCAAAAAATCGAACGTGTTACGACAAAAGTCGACTAGTACACCCAAAATCGACTGGGTCTCAGCGAAAATAGTTACACCAAACTCAAATGACTTGAGTCACGGCGAAAATAGATTCAAACACGGCGAACATCGACCAAAATCGAATAAATCAAAATTGCAAAACCGACGCAACCAAAACATGATACTAGCTGAAACACAGGAAACATAGACTGTCGGTACAACCGGCCTCTCTCCCCTCCCCCTCCTATTGCAGAAACAGATCTCCCCGCCCTCGCCCAGCGCCCAGTCCCACCTGCTGCGGCTTTGCCGAGCCCTCTCGAGCGACGGTAACGTCGAAGCCCTCACGAACGCCTTCCAACCTCGGCACTGCCGCAGTTTGAACCCGGTTAAGACCCGCGGCAAACGCGTTTTCGACCGATGCCCCCGACGATCCCCCTGCCAGTGACCCGGCGGCAAGCTGTTGCCCAACGCGAGCGCTAGCTCTGGCTTGCGGTGAAAGAGAGGGAGCGAACGACGAGGAACGGGGGCTACCCCGCTCTTGTTGGCGGGCTTCCAGCTGGTCCATCACCTCCCGCCGTAGGTCGGGCGGCAAAGCGCTGAGGACGGCGCTATCAATCTGAGAGAAGGTGATCTGCAAAGCGCGACAAAAAAACGCGTGAGCGCGAGGGCGTTTCAAACGGAGCCCTTTCACGACTGTCGCTCACGTTTTTTAGGAGACACTGCTCGGAATTACGGTAGATAAATCGATATTTTTTGTTTAGTTCGAAAAGGATTAAGAAGCGCTACAGTCACTCAACAGGGTCGTCAGATGTCAGCCGTGGTCGATCAGCTTCAACTGCAGCAGTAATCACGCCGGGCGCTGTGTCCCTCCTGGCTCGAACAACGTGCCAAGCCACCGCAAAGCGGTTTTCAAACGTGAAGCCACCGCAACACGGATTGCTCAGGCGCGAAAAGTACGCAAACGAGGAAAAAAAAAACTAATTTTGGGTGGCCGAGGCGTTCCCTCCACGAGGACTACACCCCCCTTGCTGCTGACTGTGAGGATCCCGAACAAAAAAAAAAACTGCACAATCAATTTTACGTCCATACTTGACCTTCTAAACCCGACCCCATGCACTAAATCTGACGTATGGTTCACCTGCGACATGGAAGGCGTTTCCGTGCGGCTAGCGGGAGTTCCTTCCGCATGATCCGCGGGCGATGAGGGCGAGAGTATCTCGGGAGACTCCGATGGCAGCTCCCGCCCCCGCTCCCCCCGCCGTCGCACCGAAGACCGAGGAGAGACGTCGTCGCCATGGACTGACGCGTGTGGCGTCGGGGAGCATTCTGGGTTGTGAGCATTCGCTTCTTTGCGAGCCCCAGACGTGATAACCGATAACCCTTCTTCATCGTGCTTCAATTCTCCGACCATGGCGTCTCCTCCCCCAGGGGCACTAGTTACACCTTGTTCGTGCTTCGCTTGTTCGACGGGCGTGTTTCCTCGCCCGGGGGGGTCGACTCCCGCGTCTCCATTTCTGGGTGAACGTGTCAGCCTGGTTTCGGTCGCAGCGTCGACGGGAAAAGGACCTCGCCTCCGCACCTTCTGCTGTACAGCTAAGCCGGTGCCCTTGTCGGGCAATCCCCCTGCCCCCCCCGCCCGCGCACCCACCCAGGGTCCGGGGCTGGCCATCGACGCCCCGCCAACGAAGTGCAGGGCGTCTTGCGGCGGTGTGCGAGCCTCCTCGCGCGGTCGCTTCTTGGAAAGTCCCGGAGGAGAGGGCCGCCCCGTCCCAACCAGCTTCCGGCGGAGATCCGGCGAACTTTCGGTCTCGTGGGGAGCCGTTTTCCCGCACTCCTCCTCCGCCGACGACGGAAAAAGGCGTGCTCCTCGCGGCGGCTTATCACCGACACATTGCCCGTCCGCCCCGAATAAACGGGCAGCAACAGTCCGTTCGTCTTTTTGACCACCCGTTCTGCGAAACGGCATGGCGGCGTTTTCATTTTGTTTTTTTTCGGTTGTTGTCGCCGTTCGTTGTTTAATCAGCCAGCCGTGAAGCGCGCCGCCCGCTGTCCCACCCCCGCTTCCTCCTCCTCCGCCACCGCTGCCGACATAACCGCCAGTCTCTCCCGCGGCAGAGAGCGGGGCGAGCCGCGTCATTTGGAGCCCGATGCCGCGGATCTTGTCGGGAGGTACCTTGGCTTCTTTAAGGAGCTGGAGAGCGCTTGAACCGAGCGTGCCGGCGTCGCCCGTCGCGCGCTGGAGGTTGAGAAGCTTGGAGCGCGCGTCGCAAATCCCGTGCCCCAGATACTTCCGCGGGAGACCCACGCCCTGTTTGGAACGAGGGTGGGAGTTGTCGTGACGGGACGGAGGGGGGAGTTGCGATTGTGGGATGAGGAGGGGGGTGGCCGGTATGGGACGGAGGGGCGAGTTGCCGTTAACGCGGCATTTTTAAATATCAAGTATTCTAAATACGACAGTTGCGACCAGCTGCTGCACCATGGGACGCCTCAGCAGCAGCTTGCAGAAAAGTCGGCGCCGTGGTGTAGCTCAGTTGCAACGGGCACCAAGGGTCGACGGACCCGCGGGAACAAAAACTCACATCTCGTTGTTTCATTATCTTGAGAGTTAGCGCTCGCCCCACCACGCCCTCCGCCGCCATTCTGTGGCTCAGCTCCCCAGCCAGCTCGGACACAAACCCATTCGCTTGATCCTGAGTGTCAAACCTAACGCCGTAGTTCACCTCCGCGCCAATGCTCTTACGATCTGGTGGGGCCTGAAAAAGGGTAAGTTGCGGTACGATGGGCACCACGCACCGTAGCATGGTCGTATCGATATTGTCATCCGATTCACATACAAAGTTCGAGCGACGTCACTCGCATCGTATGATATATAGTGGAGGGACTCCCAAAAATGCCGGCATGTGCCATCTCAATATCGGCACTACTCAGGGCACCGGCACCATCGGGAATAAGGATACTTATAGACAGTTACTACGACAGAGAGTTCCAGCCGAGCCCAGCGATTCCAACGGCACTATAGAGGGAAGTGGCACTATTCAGCCGGCACTATGGGGAGCTCCCCACTTGTCTCAAATGTTTTTGGCGTCAACGAGCAAAATATCTGACATGTCAGAGACAGTGGTGCGTGTTGACGGAGCAGTAGTTTTACGAGTTGGCCTAGCTTCGATGAACATAGTTAACACACCGGAGATATCGGGTTTCTATTGATGATTTATAGATGATCTGTGTCTTTCAGGTCAGGCAGATCCCTGGTCTATATGATTTGCATGGTCTATAGATCGTGTTGCCGGGTGAGACCCGGACGATATAGCAACATGTTTCCTGGGTTGGATCAGTACTCCACAGGCCCTGCACGACACATCATATCGACCGATCTAGGATCTACAGGGATATGATCTAGATGATCTAGATCGTGATCTGTCCGAGGTCTACATAAAACATACAGTTCACGAGGGCATGCAACAAAAGCTAAACGATTCCATGCTTCTAAAAAGGTCAGAAGGAAAAACAAGCAGGCCTGTTGTGATCACAGGATGAAGTAAGCAAATAACACAAAATATTTTCCCGTTTTCTTCCCTCGATGTTAAGAGTATCCCCCCCTTCTGTCTAGGAAAAAAACAATGCGGTGTGTCGACATACAACATTTTTATTTTTCGTCTACGACTAGAGCCCACATTACTTCATTACATATTACCAATGACTTCTGAGAAAATTGCCCACCACGCTAGGCACAATGGTCGCGGCTCCGCACTTGTACCGGACGCTTGTTTATCCGACGGCAAAGCCCTCCGGTAGGCCTCTCTTATCGCCCAGCCCCATCTCTAGACGTTATTGGGCAGAGAAGATTCTCTCATCTATATCATCTGCGAGATCTAGATCCTTTACACATTGGGAACTGTATGATCTGCGTGACCTAGCATATGTTTCAGACAAAAACCGTAACAATCTTGTCCTCTTCGCACCTGCACCGGACGCTTGTCCATTCCCGGGCAAGCCTCCCACAGCGCTTGGCCTGTCATATCGTCCAACCCCAGAATTAAACATCTTTGGACAGATAGATCCCCGATTCCTCATCTATATGATCTGAGATATCTAGATCATCTTTTACGTTGAGGCCTATATGATCTAGCACATGTTTCAGACTAAACGTTAACCTTCTCCACCTCTCTTCGCGCCTGCACCGGACGCTTGTCTATCCCTCGGCAAGCTTCGCACAGTGCTCGGCCTGCCTTATCGCCCAGTGTTTAGATCCAGATATTATTGGACAGATGAATCCCTGATCTATATAATTTTCGCCACCTAGATCATTTTCCCCGTATAAATTGGTATAATGCGCATGTTCTAGCACCATGTCACGTTCAAAACCTTGACTTTCGTGTCCTTTCTTCGCACCTGCACCGTACACTTGTCCATTCCCTGGCAAACTTCCCACCATGCTTACAAGTAAGCCTGTCTCATCGCCCAGTCTTAGACCTACATATTTTTGGGCAGATAGTTCCCTGACCTACATGATCTGCGAGATCTAGATCATACTAACACTTCGCACCTGCACCGGACGCTTGTCTATTCCCCGGCAAGCTTCCCACAGCGCTTGGCCTGTCTTGTCGCCCAGCCCTAGACCCTTCTGCAAGTGGCCGACGCTCAGCGGCCACAAGTCCGAGCAAATATTGAGGCCCTCCTCGTTCAGGCGCCGCCGCAGCTTCCAGCCGACCCCTGGCAGGTCCTGTCAATGAAAGAGAGGTGATATCCCCGATACACACGACGAAAAAAAAAAGGTTTTCTATGAGGTAAGGAGGCGTGATAGGAACAAGCGACCGGAGTGGTGAGGGCAGGATGAGTGAGAAAGATGATAGTATATGCGCATGGACATGTTGGTCTGGTTTAGCGCACGACTGTCTTCGAAATCATGTGCCGGGTGAGATATATGGGCTCATGCTAATAGGAAGCTCGGAAACTTCTGCGGCACGCCTATAGCGCGGTATGATCCATTTTTCGTAATTCACAATAATAGATCCCGTCCTTCACAATAACGGCCATTTTTCCCCTCTGGTCATAATGGGTCTTTTATTCGTCGCTTTTCCCCCTCGAAATCCCACGTAAGAGTTAAAAGCACTGGTTTTAGTGTGGGTTTCCTTGTTAAGTTGCGACATGAAAACGTCCGAAACTGAGGTCTCCTGGCATCTTTGCTAGAAAAAATTACACCTTTTTTGCCCCGACAACCCCGACAACAGCAGCTGGTACGCAATGTTTGGCTCGAAAATGCACATTGTTGCTCTTGACAACTGAGGAGCAAAGGCGCACCTGGACAGGCAACGGGCCCATGTGCTGCGTCGCCGCCTCCGGTGGCAGCCAGAATTGCCCGTCCGGCTTCGCTTCCTTGGTCGCCATCCTGTACAGACGCGGTACAACCACGCACAAATGCGTCTTAACTCGTTTGAGACCCATGTAGAGCGACCAAAAAAACGACGACTGCGCGATTGCAAAATATCTAGATCGTCGTATAATAGGAAAATGCATGCAGCAGTGCGAGCATCACTACTGTGCACTACCATGCCGCACGGGCGTCGCACGGCTCCTAGCACTGTAGTTCAGGCATGCCCCCTGCCCCACCAGCCCGGGCTGCTTTCATCATGTGGTGGTGGACAGGGAGTGCAGTAGCGTGTAGTGACTCGTAAAAAAAGAGAGCAGGTGTATTGGTGCGCTGTATATCCTACGCTTACGGCTCTTGAGTGCCAGGGTTTTCCGTGGGGCGTTGGCGAAGAAATGTGGCTAGGGTTGTGGTGGTAGTGGTGGTGACAGTCGTGGTTGTGGTTGTGATGATGGTTGTTGATATCGTGGTTGTTGCTGATAGCGCTGGTGTTGTTTTGGTTGATGCAGTTTTAGCTGTGTTGCTGTTATTGTTGCTGATGTTGTCGTCACAAAATGTCATAGCCACAACATAATCCGAGCTCACACGACAGGCTGAAATAATCAAGAGGCACAACAGAAAACAGAAACAGCAACAAAACAGACAAACGCGTGTAAAGCAAAATAAATAAGCGCAAGCATCAACCAAGCAAATAGCCAACAAATCAAGCAAGCCTAACAAACAAGCCAACGAACACACAAACAACAACCCACAAACCGACAAAAAACAACAAAAAGACAGTCGCCCGGAACATACCATACCTCGCGAGGAGCATACAATTGGACGCGCCCGCACTGGCCGGACACCCTGTATCCTCCAAAATGCTTCGCCGAATCTACCGCGGTAGGAACGAACGGCGAAACGCGCATGACAAAATCGTTACGGACGATGACACACCATCACGAACAGACGACGCTCAAAAGCACAAAAACAAAACAAAAAACACTTGCACAATGATGAGGATTGAACAAGGTGTCAATCTCACAGCATGGCACCACCAAGAACAGACAACGCCCATAAACAAACAACCAAACTAGCAAAAAAGCTTGCAACAGGCCGAGTGTTGTTGGACAAAAAGTATCAATATCACAGCATGACACCACCACAGAGAGACGACGCCGAAAAAACACAACAACACAAAAACGCAGTTGACGCGATGAGTACTGAAACAAAATGACACAGCTGACGGGTTTTCAAGTTTCGTACACTTCAAAGACGCACAAGAGAGAGCGTGACTGCAAGCCGCCGACTAAGCATGACAAAATAAAAGGCTAGGCCTTACAATTTATTGCGTCTGGGCAAAAATGCGGAGCTCTGTGTCTTTGTAACCGACTTGTGCTGTATTTTTTGTATTCTTAGCAAACTGAACAGGTCCCTTTATAGTGCCGGTTGAGTAGTGCCGGTTGCCTGCTATAGTGCCTGTGAATCGTTTGGCACGACTGGGAAAAACCAGTAGTGGCAGTATGCGGAGTAGTGCCGGTTGCCGATATAGTCCCCGTGTTTCTGGTTATTAATAGCATATACCGGCACTATACAGGGGTCCCCACTGCACATCGCCACCGCACTAATAACTAGCCAACTTCCCCCATCCCCGGGTTTCCGGTTCACCTGGATAAAATTTAGGCTTACTTAACCCCACAACAAATAACTGGCAAACTCAAAGTCCTAGCTAAACTTCTTTGCAGCTCCTAATACGACCGTACTTCAAGTCATGTTCAACTGGTTTTGTCCCCAAACGAGACTGAGGAGGGCTAAAAGAGTTAGCACTGAGAATAACGCATATAAACCTGTGTTGCGGCTGCCATTGGGTTGGTTCCTTCGGGCAGTTCGAGAAACGCCTCATCGCAGCTAACGGCCATAACCACCGGCGCATACCGCAGGAAGATGGCGTACATCTTGTCGCTCGCCTCCGTGTAGGCGTCGAAGTCGTACCTGCACGCCAAGCGTTGCAAGTGATAGCATGAAAATACCAACTAACCGAACGCAAGAGCTATCAAAACCATGGCTAGCACAAAAGCTGTCAAACTTATAGCTGACGGGAAAACTATCAAAGAAGCCCGTTTTCAAGCGAGAGAAGACAGCGCAGTGCGTGATATCCAAAGGACGGACTAGCTTGTCGCTAGGAAATCGCGGCGGCAGCAATTGCCGACAAGGTGTCTGCGTTTGAGGTTGGCGAACGCTTCAGGCATATCGAGAGAGGTGTCCCTGTTTTTACGACGCTGTAAAAAAATAAAACTAGTCATTCGCTCTGTCGCTCTGAAAAAGATAAAACAAACCAAAAGCGGTATCATACACGCATATGCCCATAGCTGACGCAAGTCGTACACCCGGCGCGAAAAAGAAACGAAAGAAAGTGAAAACGGAAGTCAGCTAACGTACTTATTAGTTCCATTCTGGTGCATACGTTGCAAGACTCGCAGCTGAAACCGACTCCACCGCATGTCACCAAGGACATCAAAATAATGTACTAATCCGAGGAGGAAAAAAAAAAAAACTCGATCCGTGAACAGCCCTGGTAATAATCCAGTGCAACATGAACCAAAAACTATAGCTGACGCAAAACCTGTAAAACAATATAGCCGGCGTAATGGCGGACATGAACCGTAGCTAACGCAAAAGCCGTCAAAAAACGTAGTGTAGCTGGCGCAAGAGCCGTCAACTAATCAAACGAGATTACACTGCTGCTGCTGGCCGCGACCCCCCAAGCGAGATGGCAGTGCCGCTGCAGCGCTTGATGTTCGAAAACGAGAACACACAGCAGTGCATCATATTCGAACGAAACGGCACCGCTGCTGCTGCTGCTGCTGCTGGAGGTGTGGTTGAGCAGTGCATGGCATTCAAACGAAACAGCACTGTTGCTGCTGCCGCTGTGCTTCATCTCCAGCAGTGCATGATACCCAAACGGGATGGCCCTGCTGTTGCATGGCCTTTACCTGAGCACGATTAACTCTGGGCAGAGTTTCTTGGCCTGCATCATGAACATGCCGGCCTTCAGACCTTTCTCCCTGGCCTTGTAGTTACATGACGAGATCTCGCTGCTTCCGGCTCCCTTCGCGTTGCTTGCTGCCACCGGCAATGCACCAAAACACGCCAAAACACGCCAAAACACAGCAAAAGAGAGAACCGGAGCGGGCGACGAAAGCGAACAGCTTTGCTGGTCATGCAACACTACCCAATGAGCTATTCAGTCGCGTGTTGGTTATATAGCACTACGCACTGAGCTACTCAGTGAGTAACTCAGTAGCTCAGTGGTTAGTGCTATAAAACCAACAAGCTTGTTGCGAGAAAAACGACTACTATAGATGAAACCTATATACTGGACGGCAGGGGGGTCACCTTTTCAGCGACCCACGCTAATGTGGCTACTTATCTACGACACGCTCTTCATTTTCGCGATACCCACTGTCATGTAACTTGTTTGTTACGTTGCGACAACACGTTTATTAAAGTTCGTTGTTGAGTGAGATAAGAGAAAACGGGGTACTATACCCTCCACACACCGTAGCCTTGGGTTGTACGTGTTGCTGCGGTGAGCCGAGCCAAGGCCGGGAAGGAAATACTTCGGGTTTGCACCTAAAGGCGTTTGTCTGTCCGGCGGGGCTTCTCAACTCAGGAACTTCCCGATACGCTTGCGATCTCATCTGTCTAGAGTTTTACCGTTACATTTGGTGAACCCCTCCGTTGTCCACAGGATTGCTAAACGAGTTGCGCACGCACAGCTTAGCTCGTCGTCGGCGCTATTCTGGTGAGGCATACAGCTTCTCGTGTCACGTACGTGGGAAACCTGAGTACGTGCAGGTGCCCTCTCACCGAGAGGCATGCTACTACTACTACTACTACTACTACTACTACAACTACTACTACTACTGCTACTGCTGCTGCTACTACTACTACTGCTGCTGCTACTACTACTACTACTACTACTACTACTACTACTACTACGGCTGCTGCTGCTACGGCTGCTGCTGCTACTACTACTACTGCTGCTACTACTACTACTACTACTACTACTACTACTACTACTGCTACTACTACCACTACTACTACTCTACTACTACACTAGTACTTCTACTTCTACTACTATTACTACGCATCATGCCTACCTATCATAATACTACTGCTACTACTATTAATACCACTGCTACTGCTATGCTACCACCGTGCTACTACTACGGAAATACGTCGCTAGTAGGGGGAAATCCATATCAACAAAGGAGGGGGGGGGAACATGTCCCCGGTTCGTGATTTATTAATAGCTTTCCATTCGATAACAAGTTGTTGCCCGGTCCACGCGCTACGAAGCGCCTTACACGAACACAGTCGTCATGTGGAAGAGCTCGACTGAAACGTGGAGATGCTTCCTCTTTTTGTGGTTATTTCAGTGCTATCATACTCATCACCCTACTACTATCATACAAAGTACAACTACTACAACACCACAACCACAGCCACCACCACCACCACCGAAGACATCACCCAACGTGGCACCACCCTCACCGATAACCCTACATCGTATAGGCCCCACATCGACACCCCGCTGTCCTCCTCAAGACTCACCGTTGTGCGCGACGGCCACGGCCTTGTCTTTCAGCTCCGGTTTATTTCTGATCAAAACGCTAACGAAAAAGCAGTCCATGTCAACGTGAAGGATCACTCGGGTCTGCCCCTTGCCTAGCTCCCCGCTGAAAACAGGCGGAGTGCCACCGGGCTTCGCCCTCGCCGCGAGTCCAGCGTTGACAAGCTTTACTGCGTGGGCGCGCCTGAGGCAAGACAGCGCCGCTCTTCGGGTTAGTCTACGGGAAAAACACGTAGACAACCACGCCATACCGTTCAACAGCGTGTCATACCGTTCGCAAGCGTCATACCGTTCATAATCGCCATGCCGACCAAAAGCGTCATACGCCGTTTGCTGTGTAGGTGCGCCTGAGGCAAAAGAGGGCCAGGGTTCGGGTTGCTCTACAGACAGGCACGTCTCACACCACGGCATACCGCAAGGAACTGATACACGAACACACACATCGACGCCCCACCACAATTTCCGAGGCTCACGAAGACAGGGACGAATATGCTATAACTCTGGCTTACGCGTAAAAGCATGCCAGGTAAAAGGACAGGGCCGTACGTTGCGTTCGACCATCCCAAGCACATTTACATCCAGCTGGCACAACAAGAACATAAACACGTACCGACTCTCCCGCACTCCCCCCCCTCCCGCAACACCTCCCCCTCCTCCCCCCCTCGTTACCCACTTATCGCTCACCCCACACCGATGAAGTGCAGCCTGGAATTCTGGAAGAACGTCTTCATAAAGGCGGGGTCATCCTTCGTGGACCTCCCCGACTCTCCCGCAGCCCCCATATCGGGGAGCTCAAAGGGGGAAACCCTGGGGGCGCCACCGGGCTCCCGAACTGCTCGCCCGCCACCCCCACCCCCTTCCCTCCCTTCGTCCACCGTGTGCGACTCGGACCCCTCCAACACACAGTCGCTGGGCGTGCCTCGCCCCCCATTCCCCACTTCAACCATGGTGTGCGTTTGAGAGTCCGCCAATAAGCGATCGTTGCGTGTACCTTCTCCGCTAGCGGTGGTCTGAGAACTAGAACGCGGCGATGACGGTCCCGGAGCTATATCTGTTGCCGGTCGCCTTGCGGGTGACGCTGCTCGTAGCGACGGCGTCTGTTCCCCCAGCGCATGGTTACCCGAACGCGGCACAGCATGATCACCCGAGGGCGGCTTGGCATGTTCATCCGACGTTGGCATAGGTTGATCACCCGAAGGCGGCGTCTTGCCGATGCCCCCTCTGGCCGCGGCAAACGACATATTTCCTAGGGGGGTATGCTCCAGCCGCCCCCTCTCCTCACCCCTCCGAACGCTGCCTTTTGCAGGAGGGCTACGGTGGGTCAATGCACTGGAGGACGCCGCAGGCGGACCCGCGTTCCTAACCCTGGACCCGTCTCTACAGGCATGACTTCCAGGCATCACTACCCCAGCCCCTCCGCGTCTAAAACCACGACTTGAGGGCACCACCCCGTCCCCTCCTTGCCTAGAAGCATGACTTGGAGTCACCACCCCAGCCTCTCCTGACACCCGGTCCTGAGATCGGTCCGAAGCCTGGTCCTGGGGTCGGTCGGTGGTACTGATGGAGCGCCCATCTTTGCTTCTTCCAATAAATACGTCCGACGACGAAGGAGACTTTGACGCAGCTGCAGCGAACGAAGCTGCTAGCGTGCTTTTTTGCACGAATATCCCGTCGACCATGTACCGAGCCACGGGAAGTTTACGGCGAGCGCGAACGGAGTCTTCTACCCAAGCGGAGCGAACAACGGGAGGGGGGTGCCGCAGCTGGGGGTAAAACAAAAAAGAAAACAGGAAAAAAGGCAGATGAGGAAGACGCTTAGGTGCACGTAACAGGCTTTACAGGGAAGCGACAAACAGGAAGGCGGGTAGGGGGTGGAGATAAACTCTACGCAAGAACGGGTGCCGTAGGTAAGGGACACACAAAAAAGGCATTAGGAAGGCATTTAACCCTTGTTGGGGCTTCAGAGGGAAAAATAGATGCTGAAAAACTAAAATACTTGCAAGCATCGGGCACTGCCGATTGGGGGATGATAAAATTGCTGTCCGAAGTAGAACAATGCAAGGAGGGATCGTACAGGACGTGTGCGGCACTATCCTACTCCGTATCACTGCTTGCTCACAGTACTCGTCGACGCTTGAAAATGTCCCAATCGCCGTCTTTTGGTCGCTGTACATGGGCCCCAAACGGGCTAAGGGGAGGGGATGGAGCAAAACGTGTTTTCGTGGAGAACTCCGGTGTTCATTGTCGTTTGCGCGCGAGGAGTGGACTGAGTCTTCCCTTCTACCCAGGCGGAACGCACGACGGGAGGGGGTTGCCGCAGCTGGGGAACACAAACAAGAAAACGTAGCAAGGATTCCCCTTCCGACACCCCCTCCGACGCCAAGAAGGGTGGGGCTAAACGAGGGGGCGAAGCAAGAGGTACTGTGTCCTCCCCAAGCGGCGAACGGCGCAAGCTTCCCCAGCCGCCCTTCTGCTTCTTTAATGCTTTCTCGTACATGTTTTCGTCGTATGTTTGTCGGCAGGAGTGCCGAGGTGGTGCGCGGTGGGTAACTTGATGATGGAAAGGTGTTTAACGTGAACAAAAACAACAACGGGCGGTAACAACAACAACAGCAACAACAACAACAACAACAACAACAACAACGACGACGACGACGACGACAACAACAACAGCAACAGCAACAGCAACAGCAACAGCAACAGCAACAGCAACAACAACAACAACAACAACAACAACAACAACAACAACAACAACAACAACAACAACAACAACAACAAAGTTACCGGAATGAATGCCTCGGATGTAGTATGTGAACGCCCCGTGGGGCGACCAAAACAAATAGCGGAAAAACTATCACCCCAGGGCGAACTTAAAGGTAGGGGGGCGCAAAAAAAAAAGCTTAGCCCAGGGCGTTTCAAAAGGGTTTTGCATCCCTGGCGGTTTTTTTTTAGGGGGGGGGCGTTCACAAGTCGTCATTTAGCCCACAGAGGCCGTGCGGACTCATATATGGTTTGACTGAAAAATATTGCAAACACGTCAGCTGTAACTTCGACCGAACGAGCGTAGTCGATACGCAGCGTGTTTTTGTAGAAGAATTTCAAATACGTTAGCTGTGAGTTCGACAAATTTAATGGCTGATACTACTTTTTGCAAGCTGTGTGGTACTTCGTCCGCGCGGTTATACAGATGTATTCCTCGTTCAAGGATATACCACGCAGGGCAATGACTCTCCTGGGTGCTTCCAAGGTCAACAGGACAGTTTTACAAAGCAAGGTTACGGTCCACAGTCATTCTGTAAACTGACACTATATAACCTGCATGGAGGGAGACAAAAGCTCACAATCAACAAGATGCTTGTATGGTACTAAGCTCACGAACGTGTTTCTCATCAACAGCAACAAAACAACGACTTCGGTCGTTTGTATCAAAATGTTGCGAGTACGTCAGCTGTGGCTTCGACCGATTAAGCATTATGCCTGGCAGTCGATGCGAAGCCTGAGCAAGCTGCGTTATGCGTCGGCCGAACACTAAACTCTTCGCACATAATACATTATCCAACTGTCGAGATAAATCCGGCTGTAGTAGAACTTTTGACTTGGCTGAACTTGACGGCTAAAACAATTACTGGTTTTATACATACTGAATAGTAGGGTGACAAAGTTAGCTAACCAACCAACTGACAGAATAATTCCTATAGATATACAAACACACTGCGAGCCGCCATAACGCGACAGCCAGATACAAAAAATGCAGAACTCATGAACGCCTCTACAACTTGAAACCCGTTTTGGGGGGCGACTTACTTAGAATTAGTGTGGGGAGGGGTTAGGGGTTACGCTAGCGCACGCAACTAACTGCAATGCCTCGCAGCCAACTATCAACTAGTCGGCGAGTTACTATTGGTATAGTAAATCAACTCACAGCAACCTCACAGCCTGTCGCGCACTGCACATCAGACTTCGCGCGTAATGTAATGACAGTAGCGGTTCCTATATAGAGCCAATTGAGTACTGCCGGTTACCCACTTTAGTGCCTGTGAAGTTGTTTGGCACAGATGCTAACAACTAGCACAACGCGGAGTAGTGCCGGTGGCCGCTACAGTGCCTGCTTTTCCGGCTGGCACATACCGGCACCATAGAGTGACCACTACTGTGACGAATTCAGACGGAAGTTGCGACCCGCTTACCTTCCTTAGCTCCCGGATCTTGGCGGCAGGCAAGCTCTCGCAAATCATGTGAGTGCACCTCGACGTGTTGTACGCCTCGACCGTACCGCCTCTAGACACTAGGAGCTCCCGCAGCGTCGCCACGGGTGTCGACAGGAACCCGTTGAAGTACACCACCACCCCCCGGAACAAGCTGCCCTCTGGCCCTGCCCGAGGAACGCGTGGCATGATCAGGCGGACGAGCCGTGAACGATGACCAAACCCTCGGAGACAAGTAAGCACACGATTCACAGTACATGTACAATACTAGCCATCCGACAAGAAATCGAGACATTGATATAAGGCCAGGTTTCTTGTTCCGGGAAAAGGTTTGTCATTCAGCATAACAGCTAAACATTATCATATTTGTGCCGAATGTTCAGGCTGGGTTTCTTGTGGAGCACTTTCTTATGAGAGAGCTGGTAGTGCATACCTGGTACCTTATATCTTTTGAGGATTTCAGAGCGAAGAAATATCGGAAAAACAAAACTGGCCGCGGCTACAACATTGACCACACGAAGAGGGCACATAGCGCTGCCGGGGTGGGGGCCCCGTTTGAACAGCAATGGAAGGAGCTGTGCGATACGCGAGCCCCATGGTAATCCTTGTGGATTCTTGTACTGCTGAACGCTCTTTGCGCGGTTGACGATGAGACCGCGGCCTATGTATTGCTTATTTTATAAAACAATTTCAAGGACGTCAGCTGTAAGTTCGATGGATTTAGGGTCGATACTCATATTTGCAAGCTGCGTTGTTGGTACTTGTAATATACCATGTGGGTGAGTTTTTTCACTTAATGGGAAGGGTCTTATTGCTTGATGTTACGTCGATACGACTGAGACGCAAAAGGGGTACCAAAACAGCCCTTACGTTCACGACCACGTTGGAAAAAATACGTCGTAGGACGACCTCAAGGGACTCGCGTTTCGGCCGAACGAGCAGAGTTAAACGTTAGGACGTGACCACATACACTTGACGCTCGCTGTTAAACCTTTCATGTAATACTGGGAAACAAATCCCACACTAAATTCCAAGATATGTGCCCTTAACAAATATGATTGCAGTTGAAAAGGGATACCATTTTGGGGTCAAGGTCCCATTCCCGATGTTAGGTGGAAACGCCAGCTGTTTTTCTTTGAAGTTACTGTCCTCTTGCGCAGTTTAAGGTGCGTGCTTAACCAATTTCTTGTTTCATCAGCTTAGGGCCAATACATCAGCGGCGAGTTCGATCAATTTAATGGTCGATATTAACTTTGCAAGCTGCAACCACTTTTCGTATTGCTGCGTTGAGGGCCGAGTCTTTTTAGGCCTCAGCCTTTGCTTCTTAACCAAAAACCTGATATTGTTAAAAGAGGGTGTCAACTCTGTATGGGAGCGGACAGGCGATCTTTAGTGTGGGTGCACCAAAAACGTGTCACAAATTACCGACGGCAAGGCGTTTCGTGCCAAAAAACTACCAAAACATTATATGTTCACGTGACAGTGCTCGAGACAAAATGAAGCAGTAGAGCTGTCTCTTCGGCCTTTGGCGCTGGCTTTAGCAAAGCCGCTGATACTCAGGCAGCCTCTGCTGCAGGCATGGACGAGTGCGGTTGATCCGCAGCGAACTATTCTGCTGTGCTCGCTTCTAAATGGTTATATTCCATGTCATTTTGCGTCACCTTCCTTCTTTTGTGCCCTTCGTCACACGTACGCGTTGAGGTACGAGAAAGCCCGCACGTCCGGGGTGAGAGCAGCAGTATGTACGACGAGCATGATCGCCAACCGACGACATAGACAAACATACAACAGCAGGAGTAGCAGCAGTAGCAGTAGGGCAAAGCTTCTAGTACATACTGCAGCAACCAAAAGGGGCGGCAACAAGAACCACAGCAGATATATAGTCCAAAGTACAGTACGAGTACCGTTGGCAAGTTTAGTCGTACTCGAATAACTGTCCGAAAATATAACGACTGGTTTATGTTGATATTAATGAAGAAAAAATATATATATTAATGACACATCGTACATACGAGCTGACGTTCTGGTGTGCTGTTGCCGCGAGACCATCGAGTACACGGGAGATTTTACATAAACAAGAGCGAACAAGAGTGCAGGGCACAGGGGCCCTCAACAAAGAGACACGTGAAAACCACGGCCAGCTGTCGATCGCGCAATTGGCCGGTAGTCCGTGCTTCCGTGGGTGTATCGGAAGTCGTTCGTAGTCAACCGTCGAAAAACTGACGTCACTTCTTTGTTCTCTGCCGGCGGACTCCAAAGTAGACCCCCGATCCTGTGTGGGAAAAAGCGGACGAGACTTGCAATTTTCCTTTTCCTTTTTTTTCTTCTTGTATTGGCCCCGTGCACCCCTACCAAAACAGTCCCGGAGAAAAAAGGTGTCCAAGGTGTCCTCGGAAGAATCTGATGCTCTTCGTAGACAACGGCTGGTACGAGTGTGTGATACTTCTGCTTCTGCTATGCTCCGTATGACACTTCGAACCAAGGGTGCGATTATACTGATGATACTTCGAACCAAGGGCGTGATATGACGTGACTTCGTCGGAATCCTGAGAGACGCACGAATGAGTTGATCACAGCTGGGGTGGTGGTGGCAGCAAGCGACAAGTTGAACCAGGAAAACCGATGAGGATGATGATGATGGCTCATGCCGCGGTGACATTTGAGGAGGCTACAGCAGTGGGAGGGATCCCAACAATGCCATTCGAATAGTGCCACTGCTCTATATAGTGCCGGGTAAATCGCTTGGCACGATTGGCATACTATTTACAAGTAACCCAATCCCCAGTACTGGCGGTGCCCTGAATAGTGCCGGTATATTGGGCTGGCACATACCAGGACTATCGGAAGCCCCACCGTTGTATTTAACAGCACCACATACTTGAGGCGAACAAAGCCGATTGCGCGCATCGCCACCGCTCTCAACGCCACTATCTCACCTTGAAGACGGGCCACAGCACCGTCCACCTGGTCTCGAAGCTTCTCCATCTTGTGGGCCATGTACACCCCGAAGCTACCCTCGTGATGCCCCCCCACCGGAACCAGCCTACCCTTCCCATTCCCTTTCCCGTCACTTGGGCTGCTCGATAAGCTCAGCACTGGTGTCCCCTGATCTTTCTCAGACCGTGGGCTAGCTCCACTCCTCGGTGTCTGTGTGTCCGGCAGCAGAGCTCCGGGATGGTGGAGAGGGTGACGTTCTTGTGAAGCAAAAGTAGCCCCGTCGTCTCTGCTACTGCTCCTGTCCGGAGGTCTGCCATTGTTGCTTCCCGTGCTGTTGTTGCCGTCAACATCTCCATTTCCATCTCGGATTCGCCCGCCGCTCCATTGCAGGTTTTGTCGCTTCCTCTCTGCGAGATATGCTTTGCGATCGCTGTGGCGTTGCATCGCCCTCTACGCGCAGTGTTCGACCCATGCGCCCGGCCGGCCTCTGGAGAGCAGCAGGGGCACCCAGCGCGCGAAAAGCAGGCAATTTTGCCAATGGTGCGGCTGTTCTTGAACTTGAGTCAGAGGAGTTTCGCAATCTTGATCCGGCATTATCATGTCCATGGTATTATCATGTCGATGGATTGAGTGATTGATACTATACTGATATTAATAGCGAGTCACAACAATCAAAGAAACAAACGAGCAGGAGAAACGAGAAGGTTGAAAAAAAACGAAACTGTCAATGTTTGGGCTATTCGCTCAACAGCCGCGGACTCGCTAAAAGCCGCTGCTGCTTCTCTATATATCGCCGCAGCCAGCAGCCGCAGCAGCACAACAAACTAAAGCCGGAAACATGATGCACCACAGCAGCACCGGCAACAGCGCACACTCTCCGTCAGCAGAGTCACCGCCTCCTTCAGTTGGCCCCAGCAGCGAACCCCGTGCCTTGTCTGCTATCCCTTCGTTGATGGAAACGCCGGAGACCATGATGTCACTTATTGGAAAGGGACGACGATCGAGAGTAGGCTCTCGTCATACCATCGGCGGTATAACGACGATTCCATCGGTTGCACCACGCGGCGATGACCGAGCGGGGCTTGAGAGACAACAATACAACCAAGCGATGGACTCTGCACGGGCTCCTCTGGCCGACACCTGCGTCGGGAAAGGTTGGCCTAGCAGTTTATCGTCTTCTTCCCGGCTGAACTCGAACCGACACAATGAAGCGGAGAGGTGGCAACGCATTCAACCTCGCAAACGGCGGTCGGTCAGCTTCATCGCTGATCATGAAAAGGCGACTATTAATACTTTTGTTGCAGGACAACAGCCCGCGGCCGGATCAGGATCGTCTACCCCCACCACGCGTCTCTCGATCTTGCTCGAAAGCGCGTTCCGTAACCTGACCGAGGTCATTGCCGAGTTCCAGCAAGGTGTCCGCGCGGCAGACTACACGGACGGGGATTTGGCAGCTCAGAACGGGCACATGCACCTCGTGACGCATGTCGCCAGCGTATTTTCGGACCAAGCCATGGTGCGTGCGGCCGCACAAGGGCACCTCGATATGATCAAGTATCTTCATCGCAACCGCAAGGAGGGGACGACCGCCGAAGCTATGGACTTAGCCGCGACCTGTGGTCACTTGGACGTGGTCGAGTGGCTGCACAACAACCGCACCGAGGGGTGCACTACACGAGCGATGGACGGGGCAGCACGCAACGCGCATATTCATGTGAGATTACCACGAAGTCAAACTTACACTACATGTCTAGTCTACCCTCCTTTCCACACTTTGGTCATTCTTGGTATTTTGAACAACCATCTGCTCATGCGACTTTCATGATTGTTCTTTTTAGAACTTCAACCTCTATTCCAACCAAGGACAGGCCGGAGAGTATTATTGATACCGCTTGCATCATGTATATTATGTGGGGTGGATTGTTGATTAGAGCTACTTCAATGTATGCACTAGCATAGCGGCAAGTTCGTACAGCAGCACGAAAGCACATTGCTGCAGTAGGAAGAAATAAATGTGCTGCCGAGATGTCGGCGACGGGGTGGTCATGGTTTCCCGATAGAGACCAACTGTCTACCTACGAGTACAATACAAAAAAAAGGAAAATAATGTTGACGAAGAATATCACAGTGTTATGTAGCTGGTACATGTTTTCGTTCATTTTCAGAGGGGTTTAAAGGGGAGATCAATGTTTTCTTGGATGTTTACGATTACAGAATCCGCCACACGAACTAGCCCGATCTGGTCAAGGGACGGGTGGTGTGTCCGAAGAGAAATTCAGGGGCTACCAGGTATATAGACTACTGGTATTTAAGTTATTCTAAGTACGTCAGCTGTGAGTTCGATACATTTAGGGTCGATGCTCATCTTTGCAAGCCGCGTGACACACAGGCCGCTCGTTTTTACAGATTTACCACCAGGTACTATTCTTTGAATATATATGACTCCTATGTATGGATGTTGCCAATGTGAGCATCAGCTGCAAAAAAGTATCAATGATAATAGACTAATGGTGGCAATGGCTACAAGGCGTACAGCCTTTAGTTGGGTTGACCTGAACCCGTCCCCAGCAGTCAAAACGAACAATGGTTAGACTATACCCTTTCATTCCTGGAGAAATGGCGTCGTCGGCGGGACAACGGAATAATACCCCTATATTAACTCAACAAATAGTTCCTATCAAGTACCAAGTTTGCAACAAGTAGTGCACCCAATAGTACCGGTATGTATTTAAATAACAAATATATATATCGGCACTATACGAGGCACCCGCACTGTTGGGGATAGGGCTACTATACGAGGAGAGTTACTATAGAGAGTGCGAATAGGGCCAAGCGGTTTCACCGGCACTAGAGCACCCAATAGTGCCGGTATGTGCTGTAGAGCCAACATACCGGCACTAATCAGGGCACAGGGACTACTGGGAATAGGGTTACTATATATATAAGAAGAGAGTTACTATAGAGAGCTCCTGTTGTAGTACCAAGCGATTTTACCGGCACTATAGAGGGAAGTGATACAACTTAACCGGCACTATTGCCCCCGCCCGCCCCCGCTGTGCTCGTGGGGCTGCACGCTATTTCCTACGCACGGTCGGTTGATAGGAGCGCCGTTTCTGGCGTTAAATGACACGTGCTACGATAGAGGCGCACCCCTTTTTTTCTGAGGTTCCTCAATTTGGGAGGTTAAGACCTCTCCCAAGAAACTGATTCGGACAAAAATAATTCTGCCACACCGGATGAAAAAAAAAAACATAGGCCTAGGTATAACAAGCAAGAATCATGTTGGAAAAATTGCCTATTATTTTATTATTTTCCGACGACAGTATTAGTAGGTTATTAGTAGGTTAATTTTTTAGAGCCCCCAATCCCCTCCCTATACTAAATTCAAGTAATTTTGTCCCCAAAACGGGTTTCCAGTGGTGAAGGGGTTAAGGAGCCCCGTCATTATAGAAACCATTTTCGTCAAAAAAAGGTATACCTCTAGCGTAGCACGCGTCTTATTGGTCCAATACTGGACTCATATCGGACATAATAGTCTTCGCCGTACATGCTCCCAAATTATTGGTTGGTTCAAGAAAGTTTTCTCGTGCCTCGGACGCTCCCACCAGCATGACCGCTCGCATTGTTTTTAGTGTTTCAACTACAGTATTAATACTTTCACGGTCAAATCTCCTATCAGTAATATTCTTGTTGTTCGACGGAACAATTTGCGTGCGCGAAATGCCTACGGCTGGCTGTATGTTCTGGTTTATTTCAAGCAACACGTGCACTGAGATACGTACATGATACACAACAGTGGTACGTCGACACACGAGGACCGCAAATGCTTTGCTTTTGGGACAAACTACTTGGAATTAGTACGGGGAAAAGTACAGCATGCTAGCAGTAACGATAAGACACTCTTTTTTCGGAACAGCGTGAAGTGGTCGTGTCATGCAAGGTGTGGCCTACGCAGACTTCAAGATTAAAAACATATATAATTGACCTATGTTGCGTGCAAAGGTCGACCCAAGAAAGCTCGAAGCTTCAACCTTGCTTGTGTTGCGCCCAAGGGTCGAGCCAAAAAAAACAATATTCGAAACTTCAACCTTGCACCGAAACCTCTCTTCTGCTGTTTTTCTCTTAGCCCCGTTTTCTACCGCAAAAAGCATTCCTCGCTGTCATTAATTCCAAGTACGAGTTTGTTCCAAAACCAAATCGTTGTAGTTCTCGGTGGGGGTAAGCGCGCTGTTGCTGCTACCTGAATCTACAGTTGGTCCTAAACCATTTCCGCGTATACTGGTTTGTATCCATTTCGATGCCACGTACACGGCTATCATAAATGATACTGGTACCCGGCAGAGCTTGCCGCTTAGATAGAGAAAATGGTTGAGATGCACACTAGCTGTGTGCGCGCAAGGCGAAGGGAGTTACATCTACGTTGGTTTATTGGGTTAACCCCTTTAGAGTCCCCGAACCCCTGCCTATACTAAATGCAAGTAAATTTGTCCCCAAAAGCGGGTTTCCAGTTGTAAAGGGGTTAAATTGGGTAATGTTCAGGGTTGCGGGTAGGGTTTCAGGTTTGTATATTTTTCGATGTGAATGTCAACAATTTTGTCGCGTCAAGTGGCACTAAGGTGCCCTCTTGTGATCCTGGCGAATCATCCCAGGAGGAACAAGCACACGACGACGAGCGCTGACCAGCGTTAACGACCATGCCCATCTAGTCCATCTCGACGACCAAACTCCCGCGTTCACGCTGCCCTTTTGACCGCTGCAATAATGTCCCCACTCTAACTCCAAGCAGTTTGGAACACATGACTCTACGGTAGAGATTGCGCTTCTTTTTTTTTCTAGAGGCCTCCCTTCGCTGGAGGAGTCCTAAAAAAGAAGAGAAAAAGACAAACAGTTTTCAGCAAGCTGAAAGAAGGCTCAACCAGACGAACGAAACGCATGGCCTAGGCATACGAAAATAATCATGTTGCTACTAAAAGTAACGTTTTTTTTCCCTTTTTTTTCCCGAAAATTTTGGGTTTTAAGGAAGTGCCGCGATTTCATCAATGAAGAAAAAAAAATGGTATACCTTAATACCTCTACACATCGTAGCACGCATCGTGAGATTTTGGATTTGTTCACCGGCTCTTCTTGCAGTTTTTACAAACCTGCGTGGGCGTTTGTAAGAACTGCAGATGGCTGCTACGATAGAGGCCGTGGCACTTTTTGGACAAAAATGGTTTTTGAATAACGGAGACTTTTATGGTCCCAAAGCCGCCGAAACGCCGTTCTTGTTTTGCTTTTTTGAGTGTTTTGTATAGACTGACTCTACGATGCCCCCCCCCCCGCAAAACCAGCGATTTTCGTTTAACGAAGGTTCCATGGCTGCTCGACCCCATGAAGGATGCTATTAACGAAAGGTCTCCATATATTTGTTTGCGTGCAAGGGTCTATCGAACGACGACGTCGGGGTTTCAACGGACACCATATTTGAGGAGATACGACCGGGAGCTGGTTTCAAAACCGGCCATTTCGTAAAAGAAAAGTACCGTAGAACGTCTTTTGTGCACCGGGCATTTAGCACTTTCTTTCTTCTCAAAATCAGTTTTTGCCTTGGATGGGTATTATAGTACTCATAGTATTTATAGTATACAGCTCCTCCTCAGTAGGCCAGGAGCCCAAGAAAACAAAGGGTGCGTCTCTACCGTACTATTAATTAATTGTAGTATGTATCGACAAGATTTTTGGGGAAAGAGATTCTACGTATAATCGAGCTGTGGGCGTGATATGTTTTTCACGGTGCTAAAACAGCAACCACTGCAAAAAGCTTGACCCTCACCAAATCTCAACTAATTTTTCAACCCTCACTGAATCTCAACTAGTTTGTCGCGAGAAACGAGGGTGCAGGTGCTATTAAACAGGGGCAAATGTTCGCTGCAGTAGTCAACGATCAGCATTTTTTTTTTCCTCGATTAGGATGAGCATCTTCTCTCTGCGTTGAGGTTGTTTGAGGCAACCCCGTCGACGCCGTTATTCAGGATTGTGTTTCCCCGCACGAAGTTCAAGTGAACCGCCTGCCACGTCTTCTCGTCGAGTGGTTCCCACCGACGGGCTCAGACGGTGACCAATTGACCAACAGACCACGTACTGTATCCATACCTAGTGTGAAATATTGAATAGCTAGCGCAGTTTCGATACCGACCACCAACAAGCCCTTTTCCTTCAACATCGTTCTCGAACACCATGCCGGACGCCGCCTCTCGCTGGAAACCCTGCATTGTGCCCAAAAAAAACGTTTCCCGGGCTTTTCAACAGCTGGGTCGCTTCTCAAGCGTAGGGGTGGGTAAGGGTGACGCGTGAGATTTCAAAACTACCTGTTCCGACCCGACCCGACCCGACCCGACCCGACCCGACCCGACCCGACCCGACCCGACCCGACCCGACCCGACCCGACCCGACCCGATCCATGACGATTCGAACAAATTATGACCTGACCCGACTCGACCGGCGAAATTGTGGAAGGGGCCTCCCGGCCCGACCCGCCGCGGGTCGTCTCGTAACCCGTGTAAAACCGTGAATTTTTCCCAGTGGTTTGTACCCCGAAAAAAAAAAAGACGCGGGTGCAGTCCTAAAGGGGTAAACTGTTAATGCTACAATCTGTTCTTGCTCGCAGGTGCTCGAATTTTTGCTGAAAAATCGCTCCGAGGGAGCGTCGACAGGTGCGATCGACTCCGCGGCGGCGCACGGACACCTCAACGTCGTTCAGTGGCTCACGGCTAATGTCCCGGGACTCGCCTCCACTACCTCGGCGATGGACGGCGCGGCGTGCGCTGGCCATCTCAACGTTGTGGAGTTTTTGCACGAGGCCCGTGGCGAGGGGTGCACGGTGGAGGCGATGGATTTGGCGTCCAAGAGGGGACATCTCGAGGTGAGAAGATGCTTTAGCTTTGACACTTTGTTCACTCCACTTCGGGAGCACATTATGCTCATTTATGTGTGAGTCATCCCTCTACAGTGCGGTATGGATTTGCAGTTTCTGGTTTAACTAATGTTTCTGGCCCTCCATAGTGTGGTAGGGGTTTGATTTCCTCAAGTGTGCCGAGCTATCGGTTTTATTAATAGTTTTGAGAAGATTACGAGATTTTGTTTTTGTTTTGAGGACTAGAGCGCATAGAAGTGATCGAGTTGGTTGCGCGAACGAAGTCTTCGAAACCATGTTTCGGGTGCGTGATGTCGATGGATGATGGATGATAATGAGATCCTCATGGTTGGAGCAAAATTTCTCAGAAACTTCTGCTGCACTCCTACGTCCGTAGGATGGATCGTGTATGGTCTCTAGCTCATGTGTTGCTGGGTGGGAGCCGCAAAAAACGCATGATCTGGCGCAGATTTCTTGCGTTGGATCTGTACCATACCAAGTACATTGTCCTGCACCTTATCTCACAGCGGCAGGTTAAGATCTGGATGATCGAGCTCATGGGCTACCCGAGGTGTGCATTTTTTCCAACTCCTTAAGGTATTTAGTCTAATTCCATGCGCTTTCGTACGCACAGTGGAAGTATAGTGCTAAAAGGGCTGCGAAGTGTGGCCCAGGTACACGATATGTCTTGATTAATTCAAAAATAATACACGTCAGCTGTTTTTTGTAGCAACATGTACCTGAACGGCGTTTGTTGACGCAACATCCGTCCAACCAAGTACAGTAGTGGTCCCTCTATAGTGCCGGTATGTGCACTATAGAGGGACATACTGGCACTCTAGCGGTAACCGGCACTACTCCGCATACTGACACTGTTGGCTGTTCCCATATGTGCCAAGCGATTTCACAAGCACTATAGTGGGCATCCGGCACTACTCAACCGGCACTGTAGAGGGACCACAACTGTGTACGAAGTACCCAACTCTCTCCCCATACCACAACAGTGGTGTGTGCTGTCCCTATTACTTCGGCCGATCGGTGATCAGCATTGCAAGCGGCATGACACACATCGCTTGCGCATTTTGTATTTACCCACCCAAGTACCTTAGTCCTTCCTCTCTTCCGCTACTATTTTAATTCTTCGTGAAGAAAATGGGTTGGTGACTGCCCACTCGCCTCTTCCAGGTATAGGAGCTCGTTTCTTCTTTTCTTTTCTCGACATCTTTGCTTTCCAGCCAAGAAACTGAACCCCTGATGTCCTCTCCTACTATTCAATTTTTTCGTGAAAGATACGGGTTGGTGATTGCTCGCCTCGTCCTGGGAATGGAGGCGGGTTGGTGACTGCCCGCCTTGTCCTGGGTATGGAGGCATTTTTTATCTTCTTGTTTTTTTTCTAGCCGCCAGCTTTTGTTTCCAGCTCAACTCGTCGGATGGTTTTACCCTAAACGGCCTTTTGGGCAAGCTGTGGTCGCTGGTGCCCCCCGCCCCCCGCCCCCCGCCCCCTCCGGCGTGCTTGTTTTCGTTGTTATCGCGCATAGGGTTGAACATTCCCACGCTGCTTGTCGATCTCCGTCGATTTTTGCCCCCAACTCACGCTCTCCTTGTTATGGCGATGATATTAGCCACTAAGAAAGTGAATATTGCGGAGGACTATACGTAGTAGTAACCAGAACCCGCAATGTACAAACAGAAACTTATGTATTCCTTTGTTTTGACTGCTAACCATGGATGATGCTGATTTAACTATTAATCGTTCCCACGTATTTTGTTTTTGTGGTCATCGCTTTTACTCTACAGCTCAACCCGCGAGAGTTTTTATTCCCCCAGCGACCTTCTGGACAAGCCGTGGGTGGGTCACAGGTGTCTTTACTTCTCCCCCCCGGCGTATTTCTTCATTTTTATCCACAGATGTCTTCACTCTCCCCCCCGGCGCATGCCGTCATTTTTATCCCGCACACCATTTTTTTTCTGAAATCCCACAACTTCGGAGCTTAATACATCTCCCAAAAACTGTTTTGGAAAAAAAATAAGACTGGAGTACCGACTGAATAATTGGACGGCCTGTGTATACCACGAAAATCAATAAAAGAAAATGTCGTATTTCCGACGATTTAGCCCAGGTTAAGGAACCCCGTCATTCAGAAAACATTCTAGACCGAAAGTGCTACCTCTATCGTAGCATGCGTCAACCATGTGGAAGCCCCGACTCCGTTGGCTCAAAATCGCTGATTGGTTCGAGCTCCACAGCGCCGCCCCACCCTAGGAGGATAAGAGAGGCTCACCAACCAATGGAGGGCAGTTCTGTCGCACACGGGGGGAGATAGGGCCCCATCCCCGATTCAGAAATCCTCCGAATATCTACAGCTCCAACAACCCGGGAACTATAATGATGATCTCCCGGGTCGATACCTCCCCGCACGGCGTGTCAACCCCGACCCCATTGGCTTATTCGTGGTTGGCTCTAGTAGGCTTTGACCCAATAAACTCACAATTATTTCGACCGACCTGGGTTTTCTCGCACACTTCCGTATACATACGGCAAACATTTGCAATGCGAGCGCAATTTGACCAGCTATTTGTATGATAAGTCACACAAAAAAACAATTTTAAGCCCATATTCCCGTTTTTCAGTTTTTTGTGTGCTCGTCAGTCTTTATTGGGTTTCGCAAATTCACGCTCTCATGCTTTCCGCTCGGTATCTAGCTCCTGAAGTGAGGAGCTTCGAAAAACATCATTCTCCTAACCTACCCCAGCAATCCCCCCCGTCACGCGGCAGCACACTGCAGTCAACCCCTGAGCCATCCGACGGTAGGGTAGGGGTGCATCATGATCAGATCTGTCCCTGAGGTCCTCACATGAGGAACTCAGTATCTCACCCGATACTACACGACTTCGAAGGCATTCGTTCGCACAACCCGACCAAGCGACTATGCCTTAGCAGTCCTAAAATACGCATGTACTGGGGAAATCGCTTCACTAACCGGTAGTTCCTCAAATGAGGAGCTCAATTCGCCAGAGACGTTATGGCGCAATCATACAACTGCAACACCTACCGTGGGATGACTCCCTGTGAGTAATAACTGGTCTTGACCCGTATCAGGGGATGCCATGACTATGAAAGATAGCTGTCAGTGCTACCTAGCAATATCCAGTTGTCAGTAACCCACTCCGACTAAGTGTTTTGCCCGTCTCCGGCGGGATGCCTGGCTCAACCATTCGGGAGGCGCGCAGCACACGCACAAACGCGGAGTTGTCGCTGTTTGCTACCAACGCCTCCCTCGGGTATGGAAATTCATCACCAGGTGGAGTTGGAAATCGTTTCGGCCGCACAAGGTAGCCACAAAGTAGTAGTCGTCCGTAGGCTGATTTCGCTTTGGTCGTGACGATATTCCTCTTTTTTTTTGTTTTGCGCGCCTTTTTTTTTGTTGCCAGGTTGTGGAGTTCTTGCACTACAACCGGCTGGAGGGGTGCACAAAGGCGGCCATGGACAACGCAGCGTCGAGCGGGCACATCGACGTCCTACGCTTTCTGGCGTCGATGCGCACAGAGGGCTGCACCGTGTACGCCATGGTACTGGCTGCTTGGCACGGGCATCTCGACGTATTGAAGTGGCTGCACACCAACCGCACCGAGGTATTTATAGCACGTTGATTGGGAATCTCACGTCGGCAATATTCATAATGCGGGAACTTTGATGCTACGATATTGCCCTCGAAAAGGCCGGTAACGTAACAGGCATACCATGGTGTTGGCACTGCATGGCTAAATAAATAACCTTTTTGCTGCATTTACGCAATGTGAACATCTGATTTCTTGTAGTTCACGACCACAGAACCCGTATCTCTAGGAGGCATCAGCATGAACACTGACTGGTTGTATGCTGGATGCAGATGGGTGGAAACATCAGTATGATTTGGGGAACACACACACCGTGGTGTTGGCTGCTTGGCACGCCGACGTGTTGAAGTGACTGGGCACCAGCCGTAGCGAGGTGCGTGTTGGAGTGATCATCGCATCAACCTTATTAGAACTTCAAAATGTCATCCCGCTCCAATCCCAAGGAGCTCACACCTCTAACACATCACGATCTAGATCATCTATCGACAGATCACCTAGGTGTTCCACCTGTCGTTATGATATGTGGTCCGGGATTTGTGCAGGGTACAGATCCAACCCATCAAGCGTGTGCTAGACCGCTCAGATTGTACAGATCATACGGCTCTCACACAGGTTATGCAGACCATGCAGACCTTATAGATCAGGGATAGATGGGTCTGCCCTGAATAGACTAGACACGTTCGACTCCTCGTTCGCACCTCCCTGGGTGGAATTTCCGAGCCAGGAGGTAGCTAGCTCGCAACAAAAATGACGGCTCTGGGAAGATAATGTCTCGCCGAGATGTCTCCATAGGCGCGTCGTTCGCCGTTTGCACTCTCCCCCGTTGTCGAGAAAACCAGCTTAGAATTTGCCCTAGAGGATAATCTTGTGTGCTGTATTATGCGGTAGTGCTGGGGTCTTATTAGCCGTGCTTATAGCTTGTGCTCGAGCCACCTCAGGGCTGGGACACCATGTCAAATTGGCATACAGTAGAGATAAGATCCCTCTGTAGTGCGGGTTGAGTAGTGCCGGATGCCCGCTACAGTGCCTGTGAAATCGCTTGGTACATATGGGAAAACCCAGTAGTGACAGTTTGCGGAGTAGTGCCGGTTTCCTCTATAGTGCCTGTGTTTCTCTCTGCAGTGCACATACCGGCACTCTAGCGGAACCGCTACCTACCGCAGTATACGGTGTCGCTGAGATCGTTTTACTCGCTCACGTTTTCGGGGACACAACTCGCCTGGAACTAGCGAAGGACCAGGATCCTTTTCGTGCGCTACTGAAAAGGTCAACTTTTGACTCGCCCCACGGGAGGGGATACCTTTTTTGGGTTAACTAAATATTTCTGACCTTCCGACCTTCTGACAGGTTAAGCTCCTCAGGTGTGCCGAGCTATGGGATAGCATGATCTTTTAACGAGTACAACGGTTGTTTTTAGGACTAGCGCGTAGAAACGTTGGTTGCGCGCGAACGAATGCCTTCGAAGTCATGTTGAGGGCTCAGAATATTCCTCAGAATGTTCTTCAGAATATTCCTTGGAATATTCTGCTGCACCCCTAGCGTGGGATTACTTTTGTGGCTGGGCTGAACCCATAGGCTTGGGCTACAAAAGTTGAGTCCTACGCGCGACCAGGGGCGGATATTCCTATGCAGTACAGGACACCTAATCAGAAACAGGGCAATATAAGAAAGCCGGGCTGATGTTTTCAGGAAAATACTATATCCGGAAGCCGATACACTGAAGTTAGTGTAGAAATCACCCCTGTCCCACATTAGAAACCCAGCCTGGGTCAGTGTTTCTGTTCCTTAGTATGTAGGTGTGGGGAGGGTGCTACCGTACAGTACAGGACGTCTAATAAGAAACGGGGTCGGAAGAAATTCAGGTTGGCATTTTCCGGAAAATAATAAATCCGGGAGCGGATACACTGAAGTTAGTGTGGAAATCATCCCTATCCTAAATAAGAAAACCCAGCCTGGACCATTTTTGTTTCGTACTGCTAGTAGGCATCCCGCGCTGTAATACCCCAAGCGCGAACGATAGGCAGGGGAGACGTGCTTCTGAATAAGCAAACAAGGCTAGAGAAGGGGGGGGGGCGTGTACTCGATATTCATGCATGGCCGTAGTCGTATGACCATAGACCCTCGCATCCCTACTATGCCGGGACGGAGCACGTCGGGTTTTCGTCGACCAGGCAGACATTGCATGCACTAAGCGCGAGGCGCCGTGAGGTGTTCGGCGAGTCGCATGAAGGGTGAACTGCATCCTTCCAAGAACCGCTCATAAGATGGAGTTCGGCACCTTGTGCCTACTTTCTTGCTTATGGATGACAGTGCCAGTGAGTTACTTTGTTTTCTGGTGTGGCCACTCCAGAGACAGCAATGTGGGTATTACTATGCAACTGCCTCGCAGGTGCCTTACCATATTCACACGACGTGATGCGATAATTCCCCCTGTGCGGAGATAGGGTTCTCCACCCCGCACAACATGATCTAACTCGATGATCATCATGACAACCACCAAACAAAAAAGAAAAGAGAAAAACGGTACCCTGGTTGTCTGCGTAGCTCACGCAGTGATCGGCATTTTTTACGGCGTCAGTGCCAACCAACGCCAACCCCAATAAACATAGACGACTGGTAAAACGTTTTACAGCGTCGGTGCCAACCAAGGCCAACTATTATACTATACTATAGAGAGAGGGCTACGACAGGGGGGTTATGTTGTTTGGAGGCTTTTTTGGTGCGAGTGACCCCCCTGTTCCCGTGGCGACCTCGAGCTTTCGAGCTGTTCTAATTTTGCGGTATGAATCCGAAACGGAATGGTAAGCCAGGCTGTGTCCGAAAGCATCGCCTAGAGTATTTTTATTCCGTGAGGCACCATTGGAGTCTGGCGCGAGTGGTGAAAACCCACTATTACGGAGATCTATTGTTAACAGGATGAAATTTCGCAAAAAAAAAGGGAAGCATCGCCACTTTATAGGGGAGCTCTCCGTGCGCTTCAACTTTGTTCGATCGAGGCTCTGTATACTTGGCAAGACCAGCCAACGAAATAACACTGTAGCCAAGCGCTCTTACACACGAAGTCGGGTGCTTTTTTGCCCCCTTCGTTGCTTGATAATGCATCCTGCCAACAACGGATCTCCGTACTAGTGAAAAAACGGGGGTATAATGTATGATATCATAACCTCTCCCCCACTGCTGTGGCCTTGTAAAAAAAAGAAAAAAGGACAACTATTCTATTAATACCTCCGCCGTGAGATCGAGGAATTGCACCCAAACCCATTTTTTTTTTTTCCAAGCTGCCTGCGATGCTCCGATCGCGCGATTTTTTGCGGTGGAGAGTGGTTGGGTCGCGACGGTCGTACCGTAGCACTTTCCTTGTCCCAAGTTTTTTATTTTGACGGGGGGGCTCCTTAGCCCGAAATCGTTGGAAATTGGCCATTTTTGTTTTGTTTGGCAATGTTGTTATTCGTTGTGTGCCTCACGCTTGCTACGGTAGATAGATAAGAGGTGCACCACGTTTATTTTTCACACGATGTGCACCGGAAAAGCTCCGCGCGTCGCCCCAAACGAAGCTGGAATTTTCACGAAACAAACGTTGTCTGCTTAACAGTCGATGGCGCCAGTCAATCCCATAATGGGCTAGGTGTACACAAAAAGAAGTAGGCAGGAAACACGGGCGTTATTCCAAAGAGATATTGCGTCGTTCCTCGGTTGAGACGCTCTTCCTACGGCAACCGCTTCACCCCAGGCAAAGGCTATTCTGTGTATAGTAGGGAGGATGTTATGATATACCCCCTTATTCAATACCGCCGGGTATGAGCCACTCGCCCGAGTGACTCTGCACCTAACTGAACGAAAACAACATTTTTACAAGCTGGGCCGGCCAAGAAACCCCTAATCCGTCAGTCGGGCATATCTTTTGAACGACAGTGACCCACTGCAAACTGTGCATATCCTCGTAATTAGCTAGATACGGTGGTTATTTTAAGCCCTCCAGCTTGAGAATCTATCCTCGTAATCAGCTAGATACGGTGGTCATTTTAAGCTCTCCAGCATGAGAATCTGCCAAGTTGGTACCGAAAAAAGTGTTTGCTACTCACGTCTCCTAGTTTGAGCATTTTTTTCATGATTTTTTTGTGTTGCTTTTTCTAAAATTGCTCAAAATACAACGTGGATGGAATTGGCTCAATTTTTCCAGGCATGTGCATCTTGGGACGAGGAGTAGGGACGTATGCGTTTCATTTCATGGGTCACTTTCGTTCGAAAGTTATGGGTGAATCCCCTGAAATATATATATCAATTTGTATGCAGAGGCACTTCGGTGGAAACTTGGCCATGCACCTCTCAATTTTTGAAGTTAGGACCTGAAACTTTGACTCGTGATTTGGACCAAGCTCACCAAAACAGTACCCGACGAACTCAAAAAAAAAAAATGGCCGACATATGGCCGGCCAAAAGTTTTCCAAAATCATGAAATTGATGAAAAGTCAACGATTTATTTATGTATTTTTTGGAGTTCGTCGGGTACTGTTTTGGTGAGCTTGGTCCAAATCAAATGTCAAAATTTCAGGTCCGAACTCGAAAAAATGAGCGCAGCACATCGATATTGGCTTGTTTTGAGCGTCTTGGCCGGCCCAGCTTGTAGGCGATTCGTCTTTGGTGCGGCGTAGCTAATCATTCCCTGGCGGTTTCGTTTCACATGGAAAACAAAAGAAAAAACACGAAAGCTCAAGGCCGCAAAGGGATGGGGGGGGGTTCGCTAGCGCGAGTGACCCCGACCCGCTGCAAAACGAGCCCCCAAAAGTGACCCCCACGACGTTAGGGTAGGGGGGGGGATGTTGTGGTATATCCCCTTTTTCACTAACACCGGGCTTGAGCCACTCGCCCGAGTGACTCTGCACCTAACTGAACAAAGATAATGCTGCACTTAGGTTACTTGTGGTGCTCTGCCGAGTGACTATACCTAACTGAACTAAAAAATGATTTATTTTAGGTTATTTGTTTTGGCGCTCTCCCGAGTGACTCTATACCTAACTGAACAAAAAATGCTTTATTTCGGGTGATTTGTTTTGGCGCGCAGGGTACCTAATCAGCCCTTCGCTGGGCTTCATGTCGGAAAACAAGCACCGCACAAAACCTTTACGCCGCAACGAAGCACACGGGGGGTGGGGGTGGGGTGTGTTCAATTTGTGGACAGCCGTGGGGAGTCACTCGCGCGAGTGACCCCGAGCTGCTGCAACAAAAACAGGGCTTTCCACGGATCAGACCGGGTCATGGTGACCCGGCCAGAAGCTTGATATTATCAATCTTTTCCTGACCCGACCCGACCCGACTCGACCCGACCCGTGAGATTTCCAACACGTCCATGACCTCACGCGACTCGACCCGCACGGTTATGAAAGCCATTTGATCCGACCCGCGGCCCGGGTCGCGACCCGTCAAAAGCCCTGGCGACCCGCGGCCCGGGTCGCGACCCGTCAAAAGCCCTGGTTAAAAAAAAACGTCCCAAGGGTGACCCCTTCCCTACCGCAGTCGTGGTCCCTCCAAAGCTGCTACCCCTACGGTACACCGGCACAGCACATACGCATCAAAATCAGCGTTTTGGGTGGGGAGTCGAGCTCCTCCAGCGAGATTTCGAGTCGTCCCACCGTAGGGCTGCAGCATATTCTTAGAATTTTCTGAGCTCCTAGCGCGAGGATCTCAATATCTCACCACCCAAAACGTTGTTTCGAACGCGTCCGTTGGCGCAACCCCCCACCCGGCCAACTTTTCTATGCGCTTGTCGATTTCATGCTTCATTTCATTTTATGTGTATACCTTCTAACGATCAAAATCGTTGATGAAAATGGTTGATATAATTAAACGTTGGAGCGGGTGTTTCCTCCTTACCTTTCTAATAGCATTGAAACTGTTTATTTTCTTGTTTTCCACTTGCCATTCTAACACAAACCGATATGGTTTTCATCGCGTTTTTTTTCATTTTGCTCTCCTAACAGCAAATCAACCCTTTTTTTTTTCTCTCTCCCCCCCCCCCTCCCCCCCTTACCTTGTAAAACGATCGACGATGGTGTCCCCTCAATTCAGGGGTGCACGACGAGTGCCATGAACGGAGCGGCATACAACGGGCATATGGAGGTGGTGAAATGGCTTCACGAGAACCGCACAGAGGTGAACAACCTCTCCGCAAAAACTGTCCATGCATCGGACAGATCACGATCTAGATCATATAGATCATACATAGCATATATTATAAAAATAGAAATACCCTCTCCAGATGTGAGATCCAATATTTCGTCGAAACTCATCTTTGCAAGCTGTGTGTGATACTCCGATCGCGCGTATTACTGGGTGTGTGCTCTCGCTAAGGATATAGTGCCGGCGACTCCCCTTAGGACTACAGTGCAGCATATAGATAATGCAGATCATATCGATCATATAGATCATATCGATCATTTACATCATATAGACCACATGCATCATATATCCGTGCATATGATGTGTTGTTGCAGGATCTGTGCGGTACAGACCCAACCCAGGAAGTATGTGCGCAGACCACACGGCTCCCACCCGGCACCATGATCTACACCATACAGATTGCATAGACCAGAGATCTGTCTGCCCTGAACGACATAGATCATCAACAGATCCATAGGGGTCTGGAAGCGTGCTACGATAGAGAGAGGTAACACGTTATGACTAACACTATATTTCTGAGTGACACAGCTCCTCAACCCAAAATAGTCGGAGTTGCGTCAACCCAAAATAGTCGGAGTTGCGTCAACCCAAAATAGTCGGAGTTGCGCCAACCCAAAATAGTCGGAGTTGCGCCATTCTTGTTTTGCTAGATCATTGCCAGGTGCATCTTGTTTACCCCAGACCATTGTCTGTTCGTCGGCTTGCGCTTTCAGCTCACTCTACCAAGAAGTCTGTTTTTTGGGGTAGGGTATAGAGTATTTGACCAAGCCACCACCCTCAGAAGGCAGAAAAAAGCCAGTGCACACCGATGCCGTAGCATGCGCCTCTGGTATGATCTGTCTGACATGTAGGTCATCAGACAGTTAATGTGGATCTGGTCTCATCCGTCTGGCGTATCACCGTCACCGACGCGTCCGTTTTGAATCGTGTGATTCATGCTCAAAAGACCTTGCAAACACAGCTTTGATGAATCAGACGCAAATCAGACGCAAATCAGATGCACTTGTTTGTTTTCCATTTATTTTGCTTTTCAGGGATACACCATTATCACTGAAATATTGACATATACAGAACCTGACGCACAGAAAAAAACCCACTGGGCTACAGTCCGGGCTAGCCAAGACTCGGTTTTCTATTCGTCCGGCGTTTTTCCAACCATTGAAACTATTAAGAGTCCGATTTTGGCAGCAGTGTTACAGAGCCGATAGCACGTTTACAGGCTTCAGGATTTTGGAATTCGGCTTGGTTTCGTGACGGCGATGAGAAAACCCTATTTGCGTCAAACGTCAATCCAAACTAATCATGTTTTTATGTAGATCACAAAACAAGATGAGAATGTGAATGTAACCGAAAACGAAATGGCGCAGCAACAAGAAAATCCCTTTGGAACAGTACAATGAAGCATGTGTGTGTGGATCAGGTTTTAAATCTCAAAATTCGAAGAAGAAAAAAAAGACGGGCTGAGAACGCGTGAAAGCAAGTACGTGTGGGTCAATTTGTAAAGCTCGAAATTAGAAAATGAAAAAAAGACAGACGGGCTGAAAACGCGTGAGACAATGAAGAAGCTGATCTTGGCCAGCCCAGCTCGTAGCAGTCAGCGCTGACTGCTAGGTGACAAGTGACAGTAATGACGCCAACACGTTCCAATTGTGTGTCCCCGGGTGGTTTCCGGCCTGCCGAGGCAATACAAAACTGGCATTAGGCAGTGGCTCTGTTGTTTTGCTAGCAACATCGCGTCGACAGTACAGTACGTCTTTGCGCGTCACAAACCAGGGCAAAACCGCGTCCGCTATCATCCCTGGTTCAAGCTTTATTGTGCCGGTCAATCTATCTTGCTTTTTGTAGGGCTGCGCAAGAAGGGCATCGTGTGCTCATCTTAAACAACCTTGAAACAAAAGGTCAATCAGACGCATCGCGATGACGGTACATGGCCACGCGCATGGTCATCCCGAGCGAACAACACCTCCGCTATCATCCCTCGTTAAAGGTTTAAGCGTTATCTTGCGTGTCGGTAAAAAAAAAGTTCATATATGCAAGGACTGCGGAACATGCGCGCATCGTGTGCCCATCTAAAACAAAACTTGACACTATAAAGCTTGATCGATCAGACGCATTGCGATGACGACACATGATCACGTGTGGCCTCTGCGAGCGACAACGTTGCCTGTATCGAGCCGCCTTTACCGCAATTCTGGATTATTATGTAGGATACATTGTCGAAATCGGGGCTAGTTGATTTGGCGCATGTGTGCTTTCCAGTATTATGATAAATGAGGATTATTATGTAGGATACATTATCGAAATCGGGGCTAGTTGATTTGGCCCATGTGCGCTTTCCAGTATTATGAGAAATTTTAAAAAATTACACTAAAAAAACTGCCCAAAACGTTTCCTTAGACCCTATACCTAGCCCTGATCCTAACCCCGACCCCAGCCCTAACCCTTACCCTAAACGTAACTCTAACCCTACCCATAGAACTTCGTCCGGAAAAAAATCAGAAATTTCTTCTTTTTATTTCTGAAATTGGTCGACCACGTCAAAACTCACACATCAAACTATTCCCCGATTTCCACGCTTTAATCCTAGATAGCACTCCAGACGGCTCGTAAAGGCTACTCCGTCTTTCGTACGAACTTACGGCGTTACCCTGCGTCGGCCAATCTGTGTGTGTGTGTGTGTTTTTTGTGCAGGGTTGTACAACAAGCGCCATGGACGTGAGCGCTATGCATGGCCACCTAGAGGTTCTTCAGTGGTTACACGCGAACCGTCCAGAAGGGTGTACAACGAAAGCCATGGACTGGGCTGCAATGGAGGGGAAGCTGGTACGTGCAGTAAACAGTATGGCTTACGGTTTCCATGATGTCCCCTGATGGGCTATGAATCCCGGGGATGTATCCAGGACGACCCCTGACGACCATTGTATGCACTGGATTCACGTAAGATTAAAACAATGCTGTTGTTGTTGTTCTCACATTAACTCGCATAATCAAGTCCGTGGTCACAGGACAGGTCACTCTGGAGCTGAGGAATACCCCAGGGAAAAAACACAAACAAACCAAAGTGGCCCACGCATATATCACAGCTGACGCAATTCATGCCTCCACCAGAAACATATAAAAGTGAAATCGGGAGTCAGCGTATGATGTGCCAGGTCCATACTGGTGCATACGTCTCACTACTTGCGCCTGGAAAAACCGACTATAGTATGTTTTGCCGTCCTCCAATGCGCAGCATGAGCTTCAACATCGATCGCTCATAGCCAGGGCTTTTAACGTGTCGCGGCCCGGCCCACGGGTCGTACCAGGAGGTTTTCAGAACTTTCGCGGGTTGAGTCGGGTTGGGTCAGGGAGTGTTGGAAATCTCACAGGTTCCATCCCGTCGGGCCAGGAAAGGATTGATAATCTCACTGGTAGGGGTTAAATCGCCCTGATTCGAGAAGTGATCTCACCGTGAAAAACACTGCTCCTAACCACCCAGGAAACAGAAAAACCAAGAGAAACCAACAAATAAGACAGAAAATCTACTGCATGTACGAGTTTCCCAGCCCCCCCTTTTGTACCTACGTTGGGCTTAGCATCAGCCTAAACCGCCTGTCTATGCCTAGTGCCCTTGCTTACCCCAACCTTCCCCCTCATTTGCTTTAGGTTTTAAATATTTTTTCTTTTTGCTCTCCAGCTCCAGCAATGTGCAGCATGAGCTCCAACGTTGATCACTCGTAAACATTCCACGTCTCGGACAGATGAGATGCTTTATCATGATCTATCCCCACTTGATGATACAGATATTTCAGGGTAGATCTGTATGGTCTAGCTTGTGTGGCCGGGCGGGAGCCGTACGATCTGTGTGATCCATCTAGCATACGTTTCCTGTGTTGGATCTGTACTCTACCTATACAGATCCTACAGAACTTATCATAACGGTAGCTATAGGTTTTATTGTAGATGATCTGTAGATGATCTGCAGACGATCTGTATATGATCAGTTGATGATCTAGATCGTGATCTGTCCGTGGTGTGAAACACCCCCAGAAAGAAGAAAAAAACCAATCCCCACCCTTCCTCTACCTCCACACCGACCGCTGCAGGAAGTGATAAAATGGTTGCACTACAATCGAATCGAGGGATGCACTCAGGAAGCAGTCGACTGGGCGGCCGGGAACGGCCACATCGATGTGCTACGTTGGCTTATTTCCAAGAGACGGATCGGGTACAGCACCCGAGCGGTCGAGTGGGCTACCAAAAACGGTCACGCGGAGAGCGTTGCCCTTTTGGAGAGCATCCGCCCGCGATGATTCATTTACGGCTTTTCATGGTTCGCGACTCGGCCCGTGGATTTGTTCAAGGCTTTTATGACGGATCATGACTCGGTCAGCGGGCCGGGTCAGGAGGTTTTCAGAAACTTGCGGATCGAGTCGGGCCGGGTCGGGTCGGGTCGGGTCTGAAGATGATCAAACACTCACGGGTTTGGCCGCTTAGGGTCGGGTCGGGGCAGAACGTGGTTCAAATATCACGGGTTTGGCTGCGTCGGGTAATCAGTTCTTCAAAAATCACGGGTCGAATCAGATCAATCTAGTCCGATGTGACCAGTGAGAAGTGATCCGGCCCGTGAAAAATCTTGGTGTATTTAACATTTTTGCATGAGTGTGCTCCCATGAAGCGCACTCAAACACACAGAACTACAGCGTTATCTAAATTTACGGAACTACGGCGTCGGCTAGAGTATCACCGAGCGATGGAGTTTTTCTTTCTTTGGTGGGTTGGGTGTTGTGACACGCGATCGATGGGGAGACGCGTTCTCTCAAGCCTGACGACGTACAGGTTTGGAGGTAAGAACCGCCGGAAAAACAGCTGGGTCGTCGCTGCTATGTGCAGCATGTTTGTCTCGGGTAGATACTATTAATAGTACCTTTGTCGTCGTGGGTTGGGGGTTGATTTCATTAAGTTTCCGCAATCGAAGGCATATCAGACTTGTAGGGTGGCACGTTTACACAAGAACTGGCCTGTTGATTCGATTACTTCTCCAGAGTCGTTGACAATCATTCGTTACCAGATCATGTTTGTCGCGGATTGGCGCTTGGTTTTGGTTCGTTTTTTCCGCAGACGTCGGTAATCAGGGCAGTACGTCCGCACACGAGGATCACATCTGATTTTACGTTGAGGTTTCGCAGTCGTAGACAACCAGACGTTTCAGTGCAGAACGTTCGCACGTAATTACCTGATATGGTCGAGTTTCCGCAGTCGCAGACGTTCAAATTTAATAGGGGCAGAACATACACACTCGAGGGTAGGCGTCGTTCTGTAATAAGTTTTCGTAGCCTTCGACCGACCATCCCTCTGCATCGGGCAGAACATTTCACACGAGGGTTGTCGTCTGATCATATCAATCCCCGCCGGTCGTAGACAATCATTCGCTACTGCGAAGGAGCATGTTTGTCGCGGATTCGCGTTCGATATAGTTTTTAGTTTTCCACTGAGGGCGACATAGCCAGGGGCAGCACATTCACACGCGAGGATTGATTACCGTCTGATTTGATTTAAGTTTTCGCAGTCATTGACTATCAGACTCGATAACGAAGAACATTCACACGAGGATAGCCGTATCATTGTGCAGTGATGGTCCCTCTATAGTGCCGGGACGTGCACTATAGAGGGAAATATCGGCACTATATCGGCAACCAGCACTACTCCGCATACTGCCACTTCTTGTTGTTCCCCTTTGTGCCACCAATTTTACCGGCTCTATAGCGGGCAACCGGCACTACTGAACCGGGTCTATGGAGGGACCAATTCAGTTTCAAGTTGTCTGTAGCCGTCGGCAATCAGACTTGATAGGGCAGAACATCTGCACGAGGACAAAGAGTCTCCTTATATTATTTTTTCTTAGCCGTCGGGCCATCAGTCAGTCTGGATCGGGAAAACACATTCACACACATGTACCATTAAGTTTTTCGTAGACGTCGACCACCAGCCTGGATTGGGCAAGACATCCACATGTAGCCTAGATTTTTGTTGTGTCCGAAATAGGACATTTAGAGGCACTCGTAGTAATTGGCGTTCGCCACCACATCAATCTTGGACTGAGTCTACCATATAGCCCCCCCCTCAAAACAGCGATTTTCTTCAACAAACGTTTCATGGCTGCTCAACACTAGGAAGGATGCTATGAAAAACGTATCTTCATATATCGTCTTGCTTGCAAAATATTATCGAGCGATGACGTCGGGGTGGCAAAGGACACCGTATTTCAGAACATAAGGCCGGGAGTTTGATTCAAAACAGGCGATTTCGTTCAAGAAAAGTTGGGGGGGCTATCGTAGAACGAGTCCTTGAGTTATCTTGCTGACTTGCTGACCGACGTTACGGCAGAGGGAGGGGTGCACGCATCGTATCATTCATGGCCGTAGTCCATTGGGCCTTACCTATTAGACCCTCGCATCCCTACAATGCTGGGACGGAGCATGTCGGGTTTTTCACTCACCAGGCAGACACTGCGTGCACCAAGCACAAAGCGCTGTAAGGTGTTCGGCGAGTCGCGTGAAGGGTAAGCCGGGGGGGCGCTTTTAGGGGGGGAGCCCTTGGTGGGGCTCTCCTTCTTTTTTTCAGCGGCCAAGCACCACTCGCGGGACGAGCTTGCCTATTCTCGTTGCAAGTGTTAAGCCTTCTTTACGCTCTCTTGCTTCGGGAAACACGCCGCTATCGACGCGATTGTTGCGCTGATGATGATGAAATTGGAAGAATAACACACTCTGTAATACCGGAGTCTGGGTGTCCCACGAAACGTCGACGTTGTTTACGACGGACGTCCCAATGATTTTGCTTATTTGGCGTCTACCTACGGTAACGCCGCCAATGGGCAGGACCGTATCCGCAACGGCTCACGATCCACCGATCAAACTCCATGGGTCGACACTCCAAAGTGCACCCGACCATGGGCTTTGCACGTGTGTCACCCCCTCGCGTCCTGTACTGCCCGAGCCTCGCCTGTAGTCTCCGTACCATACGCGTGTGCTAACGCCTTCCTTTTTGTAGATAAGTATAGGTACCTGTGCCTCGGATGTCCCACCATTGCTTCAAGTACGGAAACGCGCAAGACTTGGGGTCAAGCTATTTTCCTGGTCACCGCTGTCTTCGAAGCTTCTAAGCAGCGTCTTGGTGTTTCTGTCGATATCGTCTATTTTAGGTCTGTAGCGACGGTACCGTGCAGTGCGCCTCTACCGACGACACCGCAGTGTATGTCTCAACGACGAAACCACGATATTCGCCTCTACCGACGACTCCGCGGCAAATATATTCACCGACGACACCGCGATGCATGCCTCTATTGACGACACCGCGGTGTGTCTTAATCGACGACACCGCGATGTATGCCTTTGCCGACGACACCGCGTCGTATGCCATTACCGTCGACACCGCGGCGTATGTCTTTACCAACGACACCGCGATGTATGCCTCTACCGACGACATCGCGGTGTATGTCTAAACTGACGACATCGCGATGTATGCCTCTACCCACAACATCGCGATGTATTTCTCCCTGTCCGCGTTTTTCTGCTACGTCGCTGGGCCGACAACAAACCCTCTGGGGACCCCGTACGCGTGCTACGATTTGAGGTAACACACGTTTTGACTTGACAATTTTCTGATGGACAGGGCTCCTTAACCCAAAATCGTCGGGAAAAAAATAAATAATAGGCCATTTGTTTTTTGTGCGATATTGTTTTGTTTGCATACCTCTAGGACACGGTTTGTTCATCGGTTGTCTATTTTCAGTTTACTCAAAATCAGGTTTGGGGCTGAGGCATATAAGAACTAACTCTTCAAATGAGGAGGGGTATTAGAAAAAAAAGAGTACACCTTTACCGCGCAGCACATGTATCCCCTATGTAGAGTCATCCCACGGTAGGGGTTGCAGTTGTATGATTGCGCCAAAAAGTCCCTGGGCGATTGAGTTCCTCATGTCAGGAACTGCCGGTCGATGAAGTATTTTCACGAGTACATTATATTTTGGACGAAGGCATAGAAGCTTTATCAGGTATTGCGAACGAATGCATTCGAAGTCATTTTGAGGGTGAGGTATTGAGTTCCTCATGTGAGGAGCTCAGGGACGTTCTGCTGCAACCCTATCGTGGAATGGCTCTATACTGCCACCCAAAACACGACGAGTGAGATACGATCGAGTGGCAAGGAACACCGCGAAGCAGCACAAGTACCACCGTTCTGCGTGCGTGTAGTGCAGCTCCTTGCATTGCATATTCGGACGCCCCCTCCTGTCCTGTCGAGTCCTGGTGGCTCAGGTGGCCCCGTGCGGCCGACGATGGTAATCAAGTCAAATAATATCTTGGCAAGATTTTCTCTCTGAAACCCGAAAGTGGTTCACCCCGCGTCCGACGCTCAATTCACAGCCACCTGCACCGCCGACATTTTCGTCGACCGCCACATCATCCTCCAGGAATGCCCGGCTCCCCCTCTTTCTCAATGACGGAGCACACTTTTGATGCAATTTACCTCCACCCCGTTTGCGAGCGCGTTAGGCCCCGACAATATCACCCAACCGGGCTCTACCACCCCGCACCAGAGGTAGTTCTGTAGATAGCGCATCACCGACACGAAAGCTCTTAAATGCTCGCGGTGGTAGTCAACGATCAACAGACCGGTTGGAACGGATGCCTTCCCCACGTTGAACTTGTATGAGGCAACCTCGTCAAGCCCGCTACAGGATTGACTGCCTCCATACGATCGATCTGCGAAGGGACCGTCTTCCTCTGTCTTCCCCTCGAATATTGTTATCATCCCCGAATAAACCTTGGATGGGCTTGGACGGCGACCAGCTGAGCTATATACCTGATGCCCGATGTTAACGCGTGCCACAATAATAGCACTTCGAAACAAACCGCTGACAAGCTGTTTTCCTGCCGCCTCGTCCTCGATCATCACGCTGACGCCGTTTCTCGCTGGGAATGTCGTTATGCACCCATCCTCGACGCCCTACGCTAGGACCCCCATACCAATGTGGCCGGCAGGGTGTAGATACTTTTGGTTAGCTAATTAGCGCCAGAAGGCATCGGGGCGTAGATGCTCTCGAGGATTTTCTTTGCTCAGCTTGATTGACCCGTGTATGATTCTCGTCGGTGGTCCATCGCCACGACTTCCGAAACTCCTGATAATCGCGCCCCCTTCCCTCTTCACAACAAGTCTATTTCTTGAATATTTTTCAACTTGTCTGGTGCCGGGAAGGACTCGATCCGCCCGTCCTATTTTGTCGTTCGATACTCGATCCAAGATTTGCCAGAGCCTGAACGACATGGACTGTTCGATATACTATGCGGCTCAAAGCAACCAATCTCGCTATTAATCTCTGGGGAAATCTCCGGGGCCAATTCCTCGCCACGCATTCCTTAACACACCGTCAAGGTCTCTCTGGACCTCAATTGATTTATCTTTAGTTCAAAAGGAACTAAAATCTAACGGCGACAAAGCGTTCCTGAAGAGATTCGAATCCGCGCGCGAATATTTTGGTCGTTAGAAGGAACTATGCTTTCACTTTTTGTTTTTTCTGAAACGGACACGGAAAACGTTCCAACGTACACATGATACATACATTTGGGCTTCATCGAGAGCATCCTCAACTCCTTCGCTGCCAAGCCATTTCTGTCCGAGAGGGGTGCCCGCTCTCTCCGTTTTATCTACCAGGCACCTGGTATACGATAGAGAGAGCTCTCTGTCGCTTACACTCCTTGCTTCTGAGTACCAGTAAGCTGCATCTTCGATCCACAATTTTGATTGCCAAGTGTGGTGACTTTGCCATCCTTGTGGCCCTGGTTGGATTTGCCACGTACGTACGTAGCTCTTCGGGGTGGGCTACTATACAGTACTATTGTGGGGGTACAGGTGCCATGTAGGTCTCCACAAGGACTGCCGGTACCACCGTACGAGCACCAAAAAAGGCGCTACGGCGCACATACAGCAGCCAGCCGTTTTATCACACGAGGAATGTCCGGGGTCACGAGATACATAGCCCCGGGTAGTCCCTGAATCTCTGAGGCAATGTACTATTAATTCTGCAGTAAGTCGGATCTTCCGGGTATAGACTATGTTCAGCGCGAAATGCCGTTCATTCTCGAAAGGAGTCATCCACTGGGTGGGCTTGTCGAAATCGATGAGCTCCTCCGGAAAGTACCTAATATGCTACCATACCACCGTACGCTATGTATCTACAACTCACACGGGAAAAATAAAAACTTTCAACGGGAAGACGTCGGAGGGCCTTGGAAGCAAAGTGTGCAGAGGGTATCACGGTGGACGCGAACAATCTCCTGTTCGATACCTGGTACCTACCTACCATGATGGCGACCATTAGACTAGACTAGATCAGATACCCTCGGGCCCATACTTCGAACTAGCGTGCGCGTCGTCCTTTGTGTCCCTGGGAGGAGGTTGCCAAAGCTCGTCGGGACTGTCGTCCAATTTTCACCGAGTATCAAAGGACGGTACTAACCATCTTCGACGGCAGAATAACTCGTTTTTAACGTGCGCCCTGGGTTTTGGATTATATGTAGGCTATTATATTGGTATGAACGGCCGTTCGTTGGTGTGTGTGTATCTTTTCTTTTTCGTTCAGTTTGGTTGCTGTCACACAACATCTGGAATGGTTTCCGTCGTTCGTGCGGCCGAACGAAAATCATGAGTGAGTACGTGGTCCTACGCAGCAGACGTTTCCATATGGAACAAGACCATATCGTCTCGTATATCACGTGCTCGTCTAAAGCACACCACTATTAGACTAATAGTTGTCAAATTAATTGTACTCGCCGTTGCCTCGTTGTCTCTTTGGCTCGTTTCGTATCGTATTCCACCGCACACGAAAAAATAGCGGGGTGCGATCGAATCTATCCCCTTGTTTACACCGCCTGTCAGGCTTCTATAGATATTTTGAGGGTGCTCCGTCCCTCGTTCACTCTCACGCAACCCAACCACGCAGCCACCATGGGTAGGAAGACTAAGGCTCAAGATCGTGACAAGTACTACTACCTAGCGAAAGATCAAGGCTTCCGTGCCCGTTCGGCGTTCAAGCTCATCGAGGTGTGTGGGCGTTGATCTCTAGCATCCTTTCCGCTAGTCTCGTGTGCGGTCTTCTACCGCCACACACGCGTTCCAGAGGAAATTGCGCTCGGCACACGGGCTCCAACTAGCTGCGCTCTGGGCTTCGCTCAGGCGTTGAACATCCACACACGCAGACTCGTACTGCAGTAGCTTGACCTCGCTCACGCTGGCTCCGCGATTACTGCTGTATGGCCTTTTGCAATACCCACAACCTTGCACTCCATCCACCATAAACACACATCCTTACCCCTTATGTTCGTTCCTCCTTCTCTCTATCCTGCCTGTGCCTCACGCATCATGTCTCATTCCCAGATCAACAAGAAGTATGACTTCCTCAGCTCGGCGAAGGTCTGCATCGACCTGTGTGCCGCTCCAGGAGGGTGGTGTCAGGTTGCCGCAAAGTACATGCCGCGGGGGGGCATCATCCTCGGGGTCGACTTGCTGCCTATTCGCGCCATCCCGAATGTCAAGACACTGGTGCACGACATCACCACGGACGAGTGCCGAACGGCGTTGAAGCGCGAGATGCAGACATGGAAGGTGGGTAGGTGGGTGGGTAGGGCCCGCCGTAATTTCGGTGGTAAAGAGTGGTTCGTGGGGGACTCATTAAAACCCCGTCTTCTCTCAGGAGGCGTTCAGGCTGATCACAAATAAATAAGTAGAGACATGTCAGGCGACAGGCTCTGTGTTGCCGCCTAGGTACACGTGGGTATTGATTGACCTATAATATAAGCGACGTTTTTGTGTTTTTTTTTACTCTTACCCTCGGATGCAAGTGATTTTGTGACTTTGGGTGGTGACGCTGTACGCTGCCATATTTACCCCAGTTAACTTTACGGCTGCTGCCGTGTTTTGCGATCGGCCGCATAAAACTCTCTCAATAGTTCATTTTTGTCCAAATTTGATCTGACCAGCTTCATGAACTGGAAAGCTGAGACGTGCTGTGCTGTGCTGTGCGTGCATACCTATACTGTGCATGTAGACTATTGCTGTACGAACGTACTTTTACGTATAATACCAGGCATAATACTCTGCACTGCACAAGCATATGGTGGCGTTTTCGTGTCCAGCCTCGGAACTTGCCTGTGAAACGTACGGGGTCCTGAAATTCGTGGGCCGGAAAGCTAACGAACTTGGAGTATGGGTTACTGGTACAACGCAACAGCGGACAAAACGCTTCGGGCCTGGAATCTAAATATGTCGCGGCCGTCCACCGACACAATATGCTCTAAATATCGGGTGTTTACGTGTGTGGATCGCGAGTATCTACCCTATGCTACCCATGGTCGGCGTCCCCGATGTTTGTGCACATTAGACTGATATTCCCACCCATCTGCATGCAGCACAACGAATGGAGTACTGTCTGTAGTGCTCTCTGTAGGTCAATCTTGTCCCCACCCAGTATCACAAGTCGTCGAGTGCATTGCTCGTGCTCGTACCTGGACTAATTCGTACGTAAACATTGACGAGCGGAAAGCGCGAGGGCATGAGAGTGCAAATTCGATGAAAAATGACTGTTAATAGCGTAAAAAGCTGAAAAGTGCGAATGGTAAACCCTAAATGCGCAATAAAAATGAAGGCACGTACCGAGGGGGGGGGGAAGGCAAGACACCTGTGACCACGGCTTGTTGTCCTAGAGGTCGCTGAGGGTGAAACCTTTTATATGTTGAGCTGGGGAGTAAGGGATTATCGGAAATAGGCAAATGTACTTGCGTGAAACGAGTAACCGATTGACTGTCGGGCGCATTATTTTTTTTCACCAACCTGTCGTGCTGTTTTGTTTGCCTCCCAAAAAATTTTAACACACAGGCGGACGTTGTTCTCTGCGACGGTGCCCCAAACGTGGGAACTGCCTACAAGAAAGACGCGTACGAGCAAAACGAGATCGCGCTGCACGCGCTGAGAGTAGCCACGCAGCACCTCAAGAAGGGAGGCACGTTTGTCACCAAGGTGTACCGATCTCAGGACTACAACTCACTCATGTGGGTCATCCAGCAGTTCTTCGAAGAACACCAGGCGAGTGGGAATGACGACTTTGGCATTGATGTTTTGGTTTGAAAGCTAACCTCGATTTTTTGTCAGCCTTGCATGTAAATTTGTGTTGGAAGTGTGTACATGGTAGTGGAAGTATAAGCGCGATAATAATACAACGGTTTACATCCTCCGCGCTGGCCATATACTGCTGTAATGTACCCTACCGAAGGATCGCATGTTCACCACCAAACTTGAGGGCGTTCATATTTTTTGTTGGTAACGGTGTGTGTTCATGTTCTTGTCGATAACGACGTGTGTGCTTGCATGCTTTGTACCCGTGGCGTCGGGCGATCGCGACTGCTTGAGAGCTGACATTCGTTTCTCATGTGTGCCTGCCTCACGTTGTTTTTTCCAGGCTGTGAAGCCAGCATCCAGCCGAAGCCAGTCGGCTGAAATCTTCGTGGTAGGGCGCAACTACAAGGCGCCCGACTTCATCGACTCGCGCATGTTCGACCCCAAGCACGCTTTCCGACAGGACTACGAAGCTGAAGGTCGGTTCTTAGTCACGAGGCTGGATTGCCTTGCCTTGTGTTGACACACTTACTTGCACTTACTTGCTGCTTCTGTTGTAGCTGCGTAGTAAGTAGTTTTTTTTTCTCGAGCTTTCGTGGCTGGTTTGCCATGCCCTCTTTTGACACACGCAATGACTGCTGCTTGTGCTGTAGCCACGAAGTTGCCATTTTCCCTCGAACTTGGCGGCTTGCTACTGGTGTAGTGCAACCCTGTCCTGTGACCACGGACTTGATCATGCGAGTTAATGTGAGAACAACAACAACAATGCAAGTGTATGTGCGGGTGAGGGAAGAGAGTAAAGACGAAGGGACGCCGTGACGTTTGGTGGAGGATGCTATACTGCTTATGCACGCTGCAGTCCGCCGCAGCAGTTAACAATGTTAGGCTCGAGTTTAAGACGGAAATAAGAACATGACCTTTTTTGTACTGGAAATGGTGTTGGACACACCCTGCCTTGAATAAGAATTCCAGTCTGCCCAGAAATAAGAGATTTCTCAACTGGTGTCGCTCACATACTGTGTCCCTAGACTCATTTATTTCATTGCGCGGTATACAAGGGCCCCTGAAGATTGTCAACAATCTGTTGAATGATTGATGTAGCATACTCACCTTATTTGTGTATTGTAATATAACCGTCTCGTTTACTGCCGTGCCGTCTCGACCTGCAGGTGGGCAGAAGGGACTGTCTATCTTCCACAAGAAGTACGAGCAGCACAACAAGAGGCACAGGCAGGGGTACGCGGACGACCTCGGCATGAGGCTCAGCAGGGTTGCAAAGGTTAGTGAGAAGGGACAGTAGCAGCGGCAACGCAAAGATTAAACTACGTATGCTGTCATGCTGACTGCCGCCCTGTTATATGAATATCTTTTTTTTGCGCCGAGCGTTTATTGAAATTATAATGGCGTGCTGGGTTTGATAGATGACCGTTACCTACCTGTACATGGATGCTGAATCTACAAAGTGTAACATCAAATGAAGGCCAGTGTGTTGGGTATATAAAAAGTGTGTCGCATTTATTGCTTGGTGAAACGATGGCGAGGATGAATAAGAAAAGAAGGAAAACGCATACCTTCCACCTTGAAAAGCAGATTACCAGGTAAATTATTACCAGGTAAATTATTACCAGGTATATAATATGTAGACCGTATAAAGGTAGCCTAGTGGTGGGAGAAGAAGAGATGAGATGGCGCGATGATGACTTTTTTCCCATAATCATTCGCAGTGAATCAGCCGACGCTCACACGCCCTGCCGGGCAGTGTTCGAGCCTGGGGCCCCAACTTCCTTGGATGTCTGAGCGCTTCCATATCTTCGTAACTCCTGTCCTTTTCACTCGTAAATTGTAATTATCACCAAAAGCACACCCAACTTTGGGCATGACCATGTCCACTCAAAACTAAACTGTTTCTGCTCTAACTGATGTCTTCTCCGGTTGGCTTACGGAAGGCATTTCCAATCCTATTGACAGGGAACTATCTAGGCATATTGCTCGTGAAGCGCAGAAGGCCTTATTACCTTACTACTCTACGCGTAATTTGCGAAGTTCCGAACAAAACAAAACTCATATATATTTCACACTGCGACAGAGCTTCTATCGCTAGGCTAAATTACATACGTGCCACATCAAATACAAGTTACGCATAGCACTTTGAACGGGTGAGACGGCGGTGTAAACTTACCAGTTAGTTTTCTTCCTAACGTTTTTTTGCCGCGACGAACGTGCTCTGCGGCAATAAAGGTGTCTGACTTCATCGATGCCGAAGACCCAGTGCGCGTCCTCACAGACACGCACGTCTTGGAGTTCGGCGAGGAATGCCAAGTGTACAAGGAGCACCGGGCCAGTACAACGGAGATCGAACACCTCTGCTCAGGTACGGTGCAGCGAAGGCATCCCAGTCCCGTTGCGTCGGTGAACGTTACCGTGTTTTCGGAACCCCATAACATACCGGGTAAATTTACCACAGAAAGCATCAAGGAGATGCAACACCCCTGCTCAGGCGCAGCGCAGTGAAGGCATCGCGTTGTGGTTCCGTCGGTAGACGTTACCGTGTCTTCAAACTTCAAAACATACCTGAAAAAGTTGCCAAAGGAATAATAAAGGAGACCCCTGCTCAGGCGCAGCGCAGTGAAGGCATCCCGTTCCGTCGGTAGACGTTACCGTGTTTTTGAACCCAAAAACATACCAGATGAAGTTGCCCAAAAAAAAAAGGAAACCCCCGCTCAGGCGCAGTGCAGTGAAGGCATCCCTTTCCGTCGGTAAACGTTACCGTGTTTTCGAACCCCAAAACACGCCAGATAATTTTACCAAATTAAGAATAATGGTGATCCAACACCCCCACTCAGGCGCAGTGCAGTGAAGGCATCATGTTTCCGTTCCGTCGGTAGACGTTGCTGTGTTTTCGAACCCTAAACCATGCCAGATAAAGTAACAAATATATTGCGATTTTTGAAGGGGGTGGGGTTAGGAATAACCGGTGTTGAGTTGTTTAGGGTCTGCATGGGTTGGATCGGCCGAAATAGAGGGGGGGGGGTTACTGTCGTTTCCCCTTGACGCATACAACTGCGGCCGGGAAAGCCACATCGATCCAGCCCCAAAAGAGTTGTGTGCTTGTGTGCGTGCGTGAAGGGGAGACGAGGGTGAAATTGCGCAACTTCGGCTGATTGTTGAAAAAATGATATATCGAACGTAATGGTATAAGTATATCAGATCGTCAGTTTCATGGTGTCTACCGACATGTTTTCCCGGGCTAATAGATTGGATGGTGTACCAACGGCTGCCAGTGATTACAAACCAAGATGACGAGTATGAAAGCGGAAGGTCAATGCAGACGAGGGCGAGACGTTTTGTCGAACCTTCGCCTGCGCTTCTCTGCGACCTGTGATTATCATACGAGGCATTTGTATGAGGCTTTTTTGTACCGGTGGTCCCAATAACCTCCTCCGCCACTAATCTTTTCGCCGGGTAGTTAGTTAGTGTTCGAGTGTCTACACATACATTTGTTCTTTGTATCCATCAAGACCCAGCACAGCACATGCAGTGTCCGTACCGATTCTTATGTTTAGAGAGACCGCGGGCTCTGTGGTCAACCACTATGGGATAAAGGTTCGCAAATCCAATAACGAGACCGTGCATGTCGAAAGTACTGACTGCAAAAACGGAACACACACGATAGGTTTAGCTCGTCAGACAAGGCTGTAGGCAAGAAAGTGTGAAGGAGAGAAAAAATGGAAATACCAGGTATATTTTAGTCGGTTTGATTGCCAGTGATTATAAACCAAGATGACGAGTATGAAAGCGGAATGTCAAAGCAGGCAACGGCGAGACGTTTTGTCGAACCTTTGCCTGCGCATCTCTGCGACCTGTGATTATCATACGAGGCATTTGTATGAGGCTACCAAAAGTACAAACCAGGCTCCACTTATTTCAGCGGGTGGCAAATCTGGTTACTAGTTACTGGGTACCTGGTATTAGCTTCGCGTACATCAGTGCGATCGATGTTGGTGTTTCCTTCCCCTGTGATTGCCCTTGATACGTAGAATGGTGTTACCCTTGGGGTTGTAACGAGGACCAATGATAGGGATAGCTTACGCTATACCTACAATGGGACTCGAAGGGTGCGCCAGCTAGCGTTGGGCTGCGAAAGCAACTGAGTTAAATCGACACACGACGCGTATGAAAATACGCGGAAGTGTGGTGAGCTAAAGCTTTATTTTTCCCCATCCGCCGGAGGATAAAAAAAAAAAAAAAAAAAAAAAAAGGTGTTACCCTTGATGTGTAAAATTGTGTGGACCGATAAAAAGACAAAAGGTTCTACGCTCTGGGACGATGTCTTTATTTGCATGTAGCAACTGTTCCTATGCTTTGCGCATCGGTGATTGCGCGCATTTTACTCAGGTAGCGCTTCAATTGAACACAAACCCAACGTATTAGAAAATTGATGTTGAATTGCTTGCCTTCTCCACACGCTTTTTAACGTGCGACTTGATCTTTTGTACGATTACGATTTCGTTGCTTTTTTTCAAGCTTTTTGACGGCTGTGTCTCCAGGTATTTTGTAACGAGCAAAAGCAACCCGAACACGACCAAGTACGGTGGGTTGATAGAGGGTTTCGGTTTCGATCATTTCTTTTTTTCTTGTATTGTCGTATATTCGTAATTGCGTGATTTTGCTGCCTGTGATTATAATCTTGATGACGAGTATGAAAGGTGGGAGCGATTTTGAGCAAGGGCAAGACGTTTTGTTGAACCCTTGTTCTCCGCCCCGGCCGTCCTCTGATTATCTAACGAGGCATTTGTATGAGGCACTGGCTAAATCGAAACCGCAACCAATCCATCAGGAATGATCCGTCAAATGCAATCTGTTGGGTAAGACCCCTTGTTTGTCGTCGCATCCAGGTTTTTGAACATGACCCGTCTAAAGCTGTTTTCGTTGCAAGCAAGCGATACGATCTGCTGCATTTTGATTGAAATATTGCTTGCTGTAGTGTTGTCCCCCTAAGTTTCCTGAGGAGGTGGGACGGCTTTAGTTAGCAAGCTGTTTTCGTTGAAAGCGGCAATCCTTTCAACAGATATTGGGACATTTTATATTGTTTGAAGTCCAAAGCCTTTTATGTTGACCTGAGCGCTTGCTTTGCCGCGTATTCTTAAATTTTTGTCAGACTTGAGGGTGCTGGGGAAGGGCGACTTCCGTCAGCTGATCAAGTGGCGTCTACGCTTGGTGGCCTACCGAGACGAACTGAAGGCTTTGGAGGAAGGGAGCGGTGACGACGAAGAGGAGGAAGAAGAAGAGGGGCCCGAGGTGGCCCTAACCGACGAGCAAAAGGAAGACGAGGTCCAGGCGGAGATCAGATCTTTGCAGTGAGTAATTTAATTTACATCAATTCCGGGCTTTATTTGACCGTTACGCGCAGGCAGATGAAGATTTTCATACTAATGTGTTCCCAGTTGGTTTTTTGTTTTTCGTTGAGGTTTGACGTTCACCGTTGGTTTGTTTCTCCTCCTTTTTAATCAATGACTTGCCTGATACGTGGTATGACGGCATATTAGTATTATGAGAAGTGCCGAATATTTGCTCGCTTGCCTTGTTATATTAGACATGATAATTAGTCGTGTCTGGTTTGGTTTATTTTGTTTTTGACACAGCCTCCTACCGCCGCGTTTATTGTGTTCGCCAGATTGAAGGCCTTGGCTCAACGAAAGCGCGTCCGCAAAAAAGAGCGAGAAGCAGCCGCCCGCCTTCGGTCTAGAGTGGCGATGGGGATGGAGAATCACGCGGTCGATATGCCACAGGAAGAAGGCGTTTTTTCTCTTGCCTCCATCACGGTGAGGATTTTTTTCTCGTTTCAGGCCCCCTCTCGATTTTTCGCGAAGATTCGCAAGAATTGCTGTGTGCGTTTTCTTACGGCTAAAGGTTTTTGTAGTCCGTCTGTACGTGGTGTGCTGGAGCGGTGTGGGCGGTGCTTCGATAAAACTTGGGTTGCTGCTCTTTCGGCGGAACAGCAGTGATATCGGGTCGAATGGGTTGGTCACGCGAACGAGAGAGGCCATTTTATTTTGTGGTAATATTGGAACTTGACCCACAAGCTTTCTTTATTTTATGCTGTGGTGAAACGTCTCAATTTGGTCATTAAAACATACCTGGTATATGTTGCTCTGCGGGCGGTGTCGGTTGCAGACCGGAGGCGATCTTGAGGCCATCCGCGACGTGGACCTATCTAAGCTGGATGCGTCTGCTATGGACACTACCGGCGTCGATGCTGACGGCAGCTCGGATGAAGACGACGATGAAGACAGCGCCGACGACAGGTAAACGCCGACGCCAATATTACACTCGTGGTGGAGTACTGTTAGTTGCCCGCTGACATGTTCTAAAACCGTGTAGATGGATGTCCAACCAATGGCGATGTACCGGTAATTTTTCGCCGACTCCTTCAAGCCCTTGTGGGTGGATGATCCGGCCAATAGTGTGGCACTGACAGCTCGCGTAGTGTTGTGCGATTCCCGATTGCTTGTCCTTGGACATCGTCTAGGCTTTTGTAGTGTCATAGCCCTACATCGTAAGAAGTTATTTTTTTTCGCCTACTCGTGTCTATGCAGTATGTATGGATATGCGGTGCATTTTCGCTAATCGCGCAACCCAAGCGTCCCCTAGGCCCTAGCCAGGCTCGCCTTCTGGCGCTAGGAACCCCTTATGCATGTTGTTTACTGACTAGTTCGATCGCACCTGCTTATCACTGTTGTTTACTAACTATTTCGATCGCGCCTGCTTGATTCTATTGGCTTTCCTTAGCGACGAGGACGACGCCAAGTTACAAGCCGACTTGGCCGAGGGATACTTGCGGTTTCTCCAAGCGAAAGACGAGAACCAGCGCCAGGAAGGGACTCGATTGGCCAAGAGGACAAAGAAAGCCAAGGTAACTTCACAGTTGCCTCCCGTTGTATGCCGAATGAAGATAGTTGAAGTTATGTTTAAGATAACAAGCCCGTATTGTATGAAACACACATGCCGCAGTTTGGTGGGATACAAAAATGTGATGAGCCTAATAATAGTAACGCCAGCAATTCTAGATCAACGTTTTAAAACGTATCGTAAAGTTTATGCATCTCGTACCAATAAGTGGTACCAAAACCTGTGGGACTATTTGATATGTTGTGTATTTTTCTTCCTAGCTTGGTTAGCACACTACCCTGACAAATTTGCGTAGCAGAAATCAGTCCTTAGCTTGGTATTGACCACTCAATCAGTCTAACTCACAGTTGACGAACCGATAATTTGCTTCACGAGAGTTGAGCCAACGATATCGGGATCGCTATGTAGGTGTTGTCCGATTGTTTAATGCAACGATATCGGGATGGCTTTGTGTGATCGAGTAAGTATGTGAACGATATCGGTCGGGATGGCTCGATATCGGTCGGGATGGCTCGATTTCAATCGAGTATGTACAGCAGCGACTGAATAAAGTCGGTATAGTTGGATGTTGAGCGATCAATTAAGTCGATGAGATCCGGGATAGATAGCCAAGTGTTGAATGTCCGTTCCTTGCCTGGACCCCGTTATTTACCTCAAAGCTTTGACGCTAAAGAGCCGGTAATGATGGCAATTGTGATGAAGTGGGGCATGGGGGTAGATGGTGGCGGTGGTGGTTGGCTTGAGTAAGTTATATTGAGGGTGCTGTTACAGGTTTGTTTGTCGATTTATTTTTGAAAATGACTAATCTACTAGCAAGCACACTCCCTTCCCCTAGTCCTTCGGGGCGACGATGGAGGAAGTTTTTTTCGTTTGCGACAAAAATCGGCGTCTTCGTCATATCCGATTTCCGGAAGCCTCGCTGATTGTCTACAGCAAGGAGACACTAGAAGAGCCGTACATTTGCACTATTTACACTACACTACACCAATTTTGTCCAGTACGCCTTGGCTTTGTGTTTCCAGTAGACTCCCGTAACGGAGTGCGCGGGATGCAGTTTTGTTCGTGTTGTGGATGATATCTGGCCGTTGGTTTCATTTTGAGGTACGAGAGTTTGACATACATTCTCTACGGATATTGTTTATTCTCCAAGTGTATTGTTAGGTTTTCTTACGTTTAGTTTTCTTTTTCGGCGACGACTACTTGTACTAATATTTGCAGTAAGTATTGAAGTGATTTCTCAAGTAAATTGTTGTAGTGGCTTGTTGTACTTGGTCAAACGTCAACGACGCCACTTTTGCCAAGAGTTCTGGTAGTAAATGGTATTGGACTACTTTACGAGTGGATTGTGATGTTCGCCTTGTTCTACTCGGTGAAGAACTCGCATTTTTGCGCCCCTTCCTGCATGTTTTGTCGCAATTTGTCGCAATGCTTAGACCTATTCTGCCTTTTAACGCGCGTTGTCTTATTCAATATAACGCGTTCTCTGAAAGGTGGCGAAGGCTGCGGAAGAAGAGATGCAGGACACCATGCTCTACGACGGCGACCAGCAGCGATACCTCCGCCTCCTAGCCAACGGGGGAGAAGAAGAGGTCGGCATTGATGCCAGCGATGCAGACAGCAGCGACGTCGCTAGCAGCAACGGCATCGACAGCGATAGCGAGGATGACAGCGACGTTGGAGCTGCGGGCGGTCGCGACAACCTTACGTCAAGTGTAGCGCGCAGCGCCGGCCGAGGCAAGCGAAGTAGGGCTCAGATGGGGGCTGGGGGGGGAAAGGGGATGTCCGACCCCAATCCCCTTCTTGCGGAAATAGCTTCCAAATCGGAACGACGACAGGCGGCTTCTCAGAGATGGTTTAGTGACCCTATTTTTGATGAGGTTGATGAGACGCTTGCTGCTGCTGTGGAGCCTGTTGAAGATGATGTGGAGATGGACGATGCCCCGGATGCAGTAGACAATGAGGAGGCTTCCAATAAACCGCGCCGCGGAGGCGGTGTTGATAAGGGTAGACAGCGAAGAGGGGGGGAGGAGCAGGGCGCTGCTGAGGTGCTTTTGGCGGCCATGCCAAAGACAGAGAAGGAGAAACGCAAGGAAAAGAGAAAGAAGGTGAAGAAGCATGAAGTAAAATGGCAAGTCGGGGGGATTGAAGCCTGCGACCCTGACTTGTCGTTGGCAGTTGAAGGCTAACATTAACAGCTGCCGTTGATTGGAGTTGAGCTGGAAGTAAAAAAATACTGATTCGAAATATAATTTTGATGCTTGGTTCGCGAGGAAGTAAAAACGACGATTTTTAAGTCGTACCAGGGTATTACGGTTTGTTGATCATTTTTTGTTTTGTTTTATCAAAATTAATAGTTACATACTAAGACGCTGTAATTGAAAACTAAAACTAACCATGAGGTGTACCATCTCCGGCGATGCCTTGTGTTATGATCGTTGTAACGACTGTTTATAGGCGGCCGAACGCAAAGAGCGCAAGGAGACGAAAAACAGCAAACGCATGGGGGAGGACGGCATTCCAGACAACGACCTCCAAGTCGTCTCGGGCGAACGCGATCTCGAAAACCTCCCCCCTAAGGAACGAGCTAAGCTAGAAAAAAAGCGTGGTCTTATCAGGGCGGGAATGGGTGCGGCAGCAGACGAGGAGGAGGACACCGGCTTCGAGGTGGCCAAGGCGAATAGTATGGCCATGGCCATGCTCGGGAAAAGACCGCGGCCATCGTTTGCTGTGGAAGGGCTTGAGGTGGCAGATGAGCGACAGTATGGCTCTGAGGAGGTGAGGGGTTTGTCAAACTCAAGCATGTCATCGTAGCGCCGGTGGCAAAGGTTTATTGCCGTACAATCGTTTTTGCACTCCAAATTGTTTTGTCTACAAGAAGAAAAATGGAGGCGGAACGGAGGAGTGCAGGCGTTAGCGTTTGCGTTCGACTGTTTTTTGCGTAGTGGTTTGTATTTCGCCACCGACTGGTTCCAACTTCTGAAGCACTCCCGGCATCCTCTCATTGTATGTGTCATATTCCTGGACGAACGTCGTAATAACGCTGCCGACTTGATTTCCGCCCACGTGCTTCCCTGGTATACTCTGGTACTCTCAGGAACCGTACGACGACGACGACCGAGCGAGACAACTCGCCCTCGGTACGATGATGCTAAGAAAACACCGCGCCAAGGATCTCGTAGACGCCGCGTACAACCGTTTCAGCTGGAACGATGATGCCGATCTCCCGGACTGGTTCGTCGACGACGAAAAGCGGCATCACCGACCGCAGGTGCCGCTGCCCCCCGCCTTGGTGGAGCAGATGAAGAACAAGTTCATGTCTTTGGCCACCAAGCCTATCAAGAAGGTGGCGGAGGCGCGCGCGAGGAAGAGGAAAAGGGCGACGCAACGGCTAGCGAACGCCAAAAAGAAGGCCACGGCGATGGCGGCGAACCCAGGTAATTTTTTTGTTGTACGTCTCGTTTTGTTCGTGTTGGCGGTCCTGTCTCGTTTGCCATATTGTCCCGTTCATTTTTGTGCATGTTTCCTTGATGACTAGTAGTCGCGTCTATCGTTGGGTGTTTTATATTGTTATTTTTTGCAGACATGTCATGATGTGTTTCTGTTCAATTTTTGATTCGCAGGAGTATCTAGATTTCGCCCGATGTATTTGATGTGTTCTACTGCCGATTTTTGGGCAAATGTTGTTTTTTGTACATTTATTTTCAAATATTAATGTGTTCATATTTTGTTGCTTGACAGTCCTGTTATGTCATGATGTGTTTCTGTTCAATTTTTGATTCGCAGGAGTATCTAGATTTCGCCCATGTGTACTCATGTGTTCTAGTGCCGATTTCCGCGCAAATGTTGTTCTTTGTATATACTCGGAGTATTTTTTTAAATATGAATGTGTTGATATTTTGTTGATTGACAGTCCTGCTATATGTTTTTGCTTTTTTGCAGACTGATCCATTTTTTATTGGTTTGTCCTTTCCCCGAATTCTGTCTAATTCGTTTTTTTCTCAAGACATGTCCGAGCGAGAAAAACTCAAGGCTGTGCAGCAAGCTATGAAGAAGGGTGCTAAGTCAGACATCCCTTCCAAGGTCTACGTCGTGGCAGGCAAAGGTCCGACGGGGTCCAAGAAGAAGGGGGCCAAGGTTAAGATGGTGGATTCGAGAATGAAGAGCGACACGAGAGGGGCGAAACGGGCCACCACTAAGCAGAAGACGGGCAAGGCGCCCAAGAAAAAGAAGGGGAAGGGCAGACAGGGCCGGCACTGATTCGAGGATTTTTTTATTGCCTCAACGCTACTCTTGATCGTTTCTCTTACGCTAGTGTTGCACGTAATCTGGGGGGGGAGTGTCATTTGTCTGTTGCCACTGGCCACGGCTTATCCAAAAGGCTGCTGACAACTGTCGGCGGGCCGGCATTGAACGATCATCGTTTTCGGAGATCATGTTGCTTTTCGTGGGATAGTTGCGCCGGTGTTGCCGCAATGGTAGGCGTTTGTTGATAAATATGAAACAGCTGTATATCGAAAGCGGGCCCGGTATTGTCGCTTCAAGTTTTTTCTAACGCCGCCGTTATGCTGTGGGGGTGGTATTTTTTAGTCTGTAGTGTAACGTGTATCTACAGCATAACTTGTAAGGTCGGGTTGGGCTGGGGCTCATGAAAAAGCATTGGCGCCATTTCGCGAGTAACAAGACCTGCTGCCCATGCACGAAAGCGTCGGTCAGGCTACACGTGCTAGTTTCGCCCGCCTGCCCTCCAAGGACGTGTAGGGTTTGCCATTTAAACTGCCAACGCTTAAATGGCAAACCCTAAACGTCCTTGGGCGGCAGGCGGGTGAAACTGGCACGTGTAGCCTGACCGATGCTTTTGTGCATGGGCAGCAGGTCTTGTTACTCGCGAAATGGCGCGGTTGAACAGCTGAAATGGCAAAAAACGCATAGCCTGAACGACGCTTTCGTGCATGGGCAGGTCTTGTTACTTGCGAAATGGCGCGGTTGCTTTTTCATTCTTGACCCAAACTTCGTTTGAACGCTGCGTCAACTGCACGAGGTTTGCAGAGTGTCAAAACGACCTATATGTATGTTTCTCTAGACGGGGTACTTTCCAAGAAATCGGATGCCTCAACCTAAACAAAAAAGGGACCGTCGCATAATATTTGACCGTTTTGAATCATCATGCGATATAATCCACACCGTGACATACTTTGGGCGACACCAAAACATGCCTTGTTGAGCGATGACAACGTCTTTTGATCTAAACGACTCTTTCCGGGTATTTACTATTAATACGTTAATATTTTGTGGTAGCCGCATATGGCGCAGCATAAAATGGTATGGAGCGGAAACAACCATCATCGCCGGACTGCTTTTTGGCACGTTAACTCTCACTTGATTGAGCCAGGAAAAGTCAAACAACAACCCAGTCCTTTGGGGCGTTTGGGATTCCCACGGTGTTTTTTTTGTTGCTTTTCAAGTGATCATCTGGGTCCACTTGAGTCACGAAACAAACAGCCCGGGTGGCAGAGGCAGGGCAAGTAGAACTTCCACCTTTGGGACGTGGTCCCTCTAACTCCAACCCTTCTACCTGTTACTAGACGGAGCTGTAGATGTGCACCATGTTGTTTCTGAGGTTCGTATCTCATTGAGGCCTGTACCCTTCAGGAAATGAATCGGGGGAAAACCAAAGCTTAATTACCAAAACGATAATAGTTAACGATAATCCGACAGTTCCGAGCCCTGCCACGCCATTCGGAAAACATTTCATCAGCCGAAAAGTACTCCTACCTCCTGTCGCATGCGTCAGCTACCGCCGCAATGTAGAAGGTGAAGTATTATCTCCGACATGCGCGCAATACGATAGTAGCATACTGCATGACATATGTACTACTAGCCGTGGTTTGCGCGCTCCCACTCTTTCCTCTAATAGACGGTTTACTACAACAAACGCAGCTACCCTGGAATATTGCTGGTCGCTGTAGCTGAGGCCCAGCTGGGTGCAGACGTTGAAAAATTACAATACACTCAGTCGCGATCACGCGTTAGTCAGCAGTAGGTTTATTAGTTGCCGGTAGCCCCGGTGGCGTATCAGGTTATCCTCGTGCCTGGTATTGATCGGTTTCGTGAGTTGGAGTCCCCCCGAGTGCATACTCGTATAAATTCGTAAGGGCTTTTTCTCGTGCACCGATTGACATGCGGAAAACGCGAGAGCATGAGTTAGCAACACTCGATGAAAAATCGACGAGCAGTGGGATTGCTGAACCCTATGCGCGATACAAATTGAAAGCAAGAATCGGGGGGAAGGGACGACACCTGTGACCACGGCTAGTCCAGAAGCTGGAAAGTATCCTAGAAGTGTGAAAATTGTTACCCTTGAAACCGGGGCCCCATTTTAGTGCTGTGAGTTACTACGACGTCGTCTTGGTCAAAATAATGATAATGCGCGTCGTCCCACTATTATAGTTCGGTAAGTCTCTCATCTGGCAAGGCACCGCACCAACTATTATTATTATATAGACTATCCATGTATTGTGTAAAGTTATTCCGAGGACGTCCGCTGTGAGTTGGACGAATGTATTTATTTTGCTCATCCCATCTACAAGTAGTAATATCTTCGCGATTTTGTTTGTTTCGTACTCTCCCCCTCCTCCTGGACGACGTGTAATTCAGGTCCGTGACCACTATAAGCAGGCCCTTCTCCCCCCTCCCCACTACGTTACCCGCTTACGTTTTTATCGCTATAACAATTCAGTGCCACTACTTTCTTTTCCCTCGTCGACTGGCGTCGAATTATTATCCTTACAAAGCTATATAAATCGCGCTAGGCTGTTTGTTGGTGTCTCTGGAAACAAAATCTCCATACATAAATGCCGAGATTTCCAACCTGCCCTGACTCCAACCTCATTAGTAGTGTGCGAGTTTGACCACTAATTAATAGACCACCGCCGTGGCAACCGGTAGCGCCAATGAAGGACCACGATTGATTGTACTTCGAAGCATGATATTATGCACGACAAGAATATGTACGGCAAGAAGCCATTTTTATTAGTTTCACACAACACACATACTACTGATAAAGCAGTAGCTCGGCGGTAGACTACTACAATACTGCTCTATCTACAGTATGTACTGCTATTATAGTATTGTACTAGGTGCCCCTTTGGGACCCACAGGCACATCTAATATAAATAATATTAATCGTAGTCACAAAAAATGACAACTTGAAAAAAAATGTGGTACTCTTCGAGTAATGTAATTATTATTGTGTAGATACATACGCCGCACAACAAGCATTTGATAGTACCATGCAGCCCGCTTGTCGTGCTACTGTACTAGACTAGTCTACACATCTATGACACCCTGCCTCTCAGTAGCCCAGGTTGCTACTTGCTGTAGGTTCGATCGACTCTGTGTCGTCTAATCGCTTGATTGTCACTTGTGTTCAACACCGTTTTCTTTGCAAGTCTTCCCAACTATTAGTCTAGACTACGGGTACATTCACTATGTACTATTAATACGTGTAGTTGGTGCAAGTACGTTGTTCGCGCTTTGCGTCTCGTCGCTTCCCTAGACTATAGATAGATGTAGTCTAATAATGCTGTTGAGAGTGGTACATGGGGTAGGTAGTGGCAGCAAAGAAAGGGTACACACCGCTACCACCCTACCACCACCACCACTACTACTACTACTACTACTTGCTGCTGCTGACGGTTGGTCAAGAGTCTGTCTTGTGCCTCCCATGATCAACCCGAGGAGCATGACAAAAAGCTTGTTACTACTCACTTGCTGTTGAAGGTTAGTCGGAGTCTGCCTTATGCCTCCCATGATCTAACCGAGGAACATAACAACAAGCTTGACATCGATGTATCATACCGGTATGCTATCAAGCAAGGAACCGGTCGTGAAACAGAGAGAAAGTGGCGAAGAGCATGCTGTTGCACACAGACAGGGTCAGTTTGGAGGGCTCAGGTCTGGGTGGGATCAAGGTGTCAAACGGGAGGGAGCGGGGAATGGAGGAGGAGTTGTAGTGTTTTGATGGCGTACGAGGAGTGTACGTCGATATCTCGCCGACATCTTTCTGTAGTCGCACTTCGTTTCTTGCCGTTGATGATTTTAAATCGGATCTTTATCGCGGTTTTCACCTTCTACTTTCCGTAGTCTAGTCTATATCTTTCATCGTTTTTTGGTGATCGGAATCTGGATGTATCTTGTATCTTTATTTTGCTCTTTCCTAAAAATGACTGTTCGCCTTTCTTTTTTTGAAACGGTTGTCCGCGAAAAACAAGCAACCGACTACACAGGAAGGAGACCCAAGCAAGCAGCCGACACCATTATGAATGTTTGTTTTGCATCCCACAGGCTCTCTAATAGCCCAGGCCCAAGATATGCGGAGCTAACTGAGGTCAAATTGTATAGACTATAATGATAGATCGAAGCCGCGACACTTCCCCGCATTATCACGTCACCACCTAGCTTGTGGTGCCGACGAGTGCGCTCTCGGCGCCAACCAAGGGCGCAACAGGGCACCCTCATCATTTTTTTGTAGTCCGGAGCACCCCGTATTATAACAGAAGCACAGGCAGGGCATCGACGGCGGTGATCGTCGTGTCGAGGCGGGCATGGGGTACGCCTTGAGCGAGAAAGACAAGGCCAACCCGCACAATGAAGTGCTTACTGGAAGCCCCGACTTCAAGGTGATTCCAACATGCATTGCGCATATGAGTGCATAGATGGATGCATGGTGTTGTGCTGCGTTGTGTTGCGTCCGCCCGTTGCTGACGAGGTGACGGCGATGTTGCTGGGGTTGGTTTGTGGATTGGTTTTGGTTAGATGAGGTGGTCTCCGGCCGACAAGCGATAGTCTACAGCAGCAGCAGGAGTAGTACTGCTGTAGGAGTGGAAGTTGTTTTGCTGAGCGAGAGATGGACGACCAACTGCAAGACGAAGACGAGTACGGTCCAAATGAACACAAAATAACGACGGCGTACAGCAGTACGTTGCAGAAGAACGGAACCACACCACACAACGCAACACAACACTGCTATCTTCTCTCAGCTAGCTGTAGACTAGATCTTCCCCGACACCAAGCAACCTGGACGGGGGCTGAGAGTTCGGTCGTCGTGCCGTGACCGTACGCAGAGTCGCCGACACGTACTTGTACATGATTCAAAGCTGTAGACTAGTGGTATTAGACTAGACTATAGTATAGTCTAGTCTAATGAGAATTTCCTTCCACCGGGATCAACCTTTCTCATATATATTGCGCATACACACCAGGACATGGTGCCAGGTACCAGGTATACCACAGCTACAAGGTGTCGCACTGGCTGCTGTTGTATCACAGATGGTTACGCTGTTCTTGTATGTCATACCAGGTACCAGATGTGCCTGGATATTGCACAGCAGTACTAGACAGGGTAGGTGTAATTCGGTCGTTAAACCCTTCCCCGCGTCGGCTTTCGCGCACTCGAGTGCACATTTCTGGCATCGAATGATATAGCTCGTACGTTGCTACGTACGTACCGCTGTTCTTCGCAACCTCAGGTCCAGAACGGCAACAGAAAATGCACGGACGTGCTGTTCTTGCTTATGTTGTTCACCGCGTGGGGTGCGATGACACTGCTAGGCCTGATCGTCACTGGTGCAATCCCTAGCGAAGACTTGGAGCCCGGAGACCCGCGACGATTAATCAACGGCATCGATTATGATGGACGGATTTGTGGGGTAGATGAGGACGTGGAGGTAAGTAGAAGTGGCGAGGGAACTGGTGTTGGCGTTGTTGTTGGTGGTGGTGGCGGTGGTGGCGTGGTGGTGATCGTGTTGGTGTTGGTGTTGTTGGTGTTGGTGTTGGTGTGATTGTTGGTGTTGGTGTTGATGTTGGTGTTGGTGTTGGTGCTGGTGTTGGTTGGTGTTGGTGTTGGTGTTGGTGTTGGTGTTGGTGTTGGTGTTGTGTCGGTGTTGGTGTTGTGTCGGTGTTGGTGTTGTTGTTGGTGTTGGTATTGTTGGTGTTGGTGTTGGTGTTGGTGTCATTGTTGTTGTACGTATAAATATTTTTTATAACAATATGACCCCTCCCATTATGAAAGAACTCATCCACATAGTCTAGAATATTAGGCTACAAGTACCAACAACGCAGCTTGCAAAGATGAGTATTGACCCGAAATTCGTCGAACTCACGGCTGACGTCCTTGAAATGTTTGTATTAAATAGTTGTTGTCGTTGTTGACTGTGTTCTTGCTGTTGTTGTTGTTGTTGTTGATTATGTTACCTTCCGATCATCGTGCAAGTTATTTGATCAGTACATATTTCTTTGTGGAGCTACTTGCAACGTGCAAAGACTAGCTGAAACCTGGGTGTTAGTATTTGCACATACAAAACATCGACGAGATCGACGAGCAGTGGAGATGTTGAACTTTCTGCGCGATACCAATAAAAGCAGCTGTGGCCGGGGGGGGGGGGTGTAGTCAGTTTGTGCATGGCCGTAGTCGTATGCCCGTAGACCCTCGCATCCCTACTATGCCACGTCGGGTTTTCACCAACCAGGCAGACATTGCTTGCACCAAGCGCCATAACGCCGTGATGTGTCTGGCGAGTTGCATGAAGGGTGAACTGCATCCTTGCAAGAACCGCTCGTAAGACGGATTTCTGCACCTTGTGCCTACTTTCTTGATTATGGATGACAGCGCCAATGAGTTATGCTTTGCTTTCTACTGTGGCCACTCCAGAGACAGCAATGGGTATTACTATGCAATTGCCTCGTGGGTGCCTTACCATATTCACACTACGTGATGCGATCATTCCCCTTGTGCGGAGTTAGGGTTCTCCACCCCGCACAACATGATCTAACTCGATAATCATCATGGTGACCACCAAAAAAAAACAAAACAAAAAAACGGTACCCTGGTTGTCTAGCTCACGCCGTGATTGGCATGCTTTACAGCGTCGTTGCCAACCAACGCCAACCCCAATAGACTATACATACAAACTTTTGCAGCGTCGGTGCCAGCCGAGGCCAACTATCAGTATATACATACATATTTCAACCGGGGGGGGGGGAGGTTAGAAGGGAAGAGACGTGTGACTGCGGTCTGCTCAGAAGGTAGTCCTGTCCAGAGGGTCCACGAGCATTAAATATGTACAATAATACGCGAGCTGAACGCCGGAAAACAAAGCAAGCGATAACGCTACCCAAATCGAGCAGAGCTCCATCGGAGATAAACGATCTGTAGATGATGTGACCCTCCCCCACCATTCCCCCTCCCCACCATGTCAAAGCGCTCCTGGAAAGGTCGGAGGCTATTTGTCCACCTTTAGTCGTGTGATGGTAAGTGTGAGCTCTGTGGCTTTCATGCAGAGATGCCCAGCATCCTCCTTTTTTTTTGCTGTTCTCCCAAATAAAAGTCGCCGCCCCCGCACGAGCTCTCACAGATGACCGGAGAAGAATCCGTTCACGAATCTGTCTTCCGTGGCGGGAATACAGGATGGATCCGTCGTCGAACACAGTAGTTTTTGCCGAGGCTTGCTCAAAACTTGCGTCTCCCACGGTTCTGTCATGCACATGCAACTCGTATACTCGAGTAGTTGTCTGTGATCACGGTCACCAGTCTAAAAGTGGTACGATGTAATTTGCATTCTAAAAGTAGTACAACGTATCAACGTAACCTGCAGTCTAACAACTGTCTGGAGTACATGCCCTGTCATTTGCAGCCTAACTGCAGTATGTGTAGCTCACGCTGTTTTGGATGTGCGGCTACGGGAACACCAAATCATTTCTGATCTGTGACCTTCCAGTCTTGCGGCCTGGAGCACTGGGAGATTCCGGTCTTGCGGGCAGGAGAACATACGCTTACATGCGCCACGCGCTATCCTCGGTTGTCCGCGGTTCGCTTGTCGCCTTTGTTACGGAGCTAACCGCTGTTTACTCCCTACCTGGTATTGATCACTGGCCCTCGCAGGAAAAAAGCAACATCTACTACCTGCCATCTGGACAAGGCGTATGCGTGGAAACTTGCCCTCTCGAGACCAACTACACCTCGTTTATCTGCGTCGACGAGGTTATGACGGAAATAGTTGATAACACCACGGGCGAGGTAAGGGGCATGTTTCCAAGCTTTGCACCATGACCTCTTGGCGATTTTGTTTGGACGACATACAAGTACAGCATGATGGCTGTCCGTTTTTCTTATCAGTATTTCTTATTATTACGTAGTGCTGTACCAGGTATTATATTGGGATCGTTGTACGAACGACACGGCGGGATGGGGTCAAAAGGCTCATTCTTATCGAAAAACCAAATTGCCAAATTTCACATTTTTTGGAATTTTTTTCACGGGATACGGAGGCGTTCTGTCTCCTTTATGAAAGAATAGCCAACACATGGTCAAATATGGCCATAATATGGAAATTTACCAGAATTTTCGTACGTTGGCGACACTTTTTGTTTTATGTTGTTGAACCCCGTTGCTACGTAGTCCTTCGGTGGACTGAGATTCGTGAATAGGACGAGGGACAACTCTGCCGCCCTTCCAGGCCAATACCTTATGTGCTGTTGTTACAGGTATTATACCATACACCACAATAATCTCATTCCCGCATCGGAGTTTGGTGTGTGTGGGCAGAAGCCGTTCGAGCATCAAGAGCGCCGAGGAGTACGTAACGTCAACGTGCCCCTTCCTTTTGTAGCGTCGTAGACATACTACGACGTATAGAAACTAGCAACACGCAAGGACACGTCCTCGAGGAGAACACAGAAGAGGTGAATCGACACTCTGTATCGGTTTGGAGCTCCTCATCACGTGGACACTGGGGCGTATTCGGTCACCGCGGACAAAAACCCTTCAAACGATGGACATAAGTCATCCGGCGAGGAAGTCTTGGGGACGCCCCGTACCGGAAATTCCGAGAAAAATCGATGTTTCTCGACACGGACCCGCAGGTGTCGGTACACCTGCGTGAAGGCAACGCTGATCGTGATGGATTAGCTGCCACTACATCCGAGGCCTACACAGCGCCGCCACTTTCCGCTTGACTGGGACAAGAGTCCGCTTGAAAGGAGCCACGAACTTAGCTTTGGGTGTGCCTCGGGGTAGAGGGCGGCACATTCATCGACCAGCTTGGCAGGGAGCATCGGGGGGGGAAGGGACGGAGGGTCCGTGGCGAGGAAACGGGTGGCGAAGTAACTCCTGTTGTTGCAGATCGTTTCGGTGACCACTCGCCAATTTTTTATCTCAACGAGCCCTGGTGTCCCGCTTAAAGCTCCAAATGTGGGATTCCCATGAGTCTAGAAGGGGTGGGGGGGGGTACTCATTCCACGCATAGCCGTAGTCTTGAGCCCATTGACCTTTGCACTCCTTCAAGGCCGGGACGTAGCACGTCGGGGTTTCACCGACCAGGCAGTCACGTTACACCCATGGCGTCGGGATGTAGCCAATATAAGGTTCAGGGGTCTGTTGGATAAGAGCATGCTGTCAGACGAGCAAGAAATTGCAAAACGTTTGAGGCGAGGCAACAGGCGGTTTGGAGAGGCCGAAGTTAAGCCGGAAGGGAGTAACCAAAGGAATTAGACTGGCACAAATCAGCTCCCGTCATCCCCCCCCCCCCCGCCCCCCCCCGCTTGATTTTTCTTTCTCGTTCAGGTGACGTTAACGTGTGAACGACGCCGATGACGTTGATACTGCACATCGTCGGATGGAAAACCTAACAAGAACTGGCGAAACAACAGACAACTGCCGCCGTCGACCCTTTGACCACCAACCGATGTATCCAAGCCTGACACGGATTTTTTTAACCCACGTAACCTTCTTCGGCAGGTCGATATCCAGGAGGCCTGGACGCGAGTGACGGGCGGCGAGTGTCTGTACCACATGCCCACCACCACCATCTTTGGCTACTGCGTGTTCGACCAAGTCATAGACCTAGCGGATGAGGCTGCGACAGAGCTCATCGAGGAGGAAATGGCCAACTACTTGGACGGAACGGGGGCGAACTATACGGTCGTGTCTGCCGATGTGGCCGAGGCCAGCTGGTTCGAAGGTGACACAATACACGACATCGTGCGGTGGGGGTCTGCTCCTATAGTGCCGGTTGGATAGGGGGCATTTTCGGTGTAGTGCACAATGCAGTAGGGCTCTCCCTGTAGTGTCGGTTGAATAGTGCCTGCTGCCGGCATAGTGCCGGTTGAATAGTGCCTATTGTCGGAACAATACATCGTGCAGTGGAGATCTCCCTATAGTGCCGGTTGAATAGTGCATATTGCCGGTAGGGTCTGTTGAATATTGTCTATTGCTGGTATAGTGCGGATTGAATAGTGCCTATTGCCGGTATAGTGAGGATTGAATTGTGCCTATTGCCGGTATAGTGCCAACGAAATCGCCTGGCACGACTGGAAACCGCAACCATACTACTGTATGAAGCAAAATCGGTATTGTACCACCATTGGGCCGGTTAACGCTTATGCTCCCGGTATTGTTGGCTGGCGCATGCTGGCACTGAAGGGATACCACCACCACAGTATTATAGTTCTTACTACCGCGAAAATGACGCAAAAATGACCCAATATTCGTATTTTGACCTCTTACGAGTTGAGCCCAGGGAAAGTAAAAACGATGATCCGAAAATATATGAAAAAAGCAGTTCCCCTAAAACACAAACGTGCGTGCAGTTTTGAAGGGGTTAAACAGGTGTTCCTCTTATTCCGAGCGCTATTAAGCCGTAGCCCGCCCCTAGTTCACCATCCCCAATGCCCCCCCCCCTCCATCCTCACCCTTTCTTACACCGAGCTCTCCTAAATCGTACCTCCTCCCCCCACCTCTTCATCGCCCCCAACCCCCCCGCTCCGCCCCCATCGAAACAGGACGGGGATAGGATAAGCAAACAGTTTCTATGTAGCATGTGGAAGAAGCGTAATGAGCGCCCAAGTGTTGGAGGTGTCTCTATTAGGAGTAGGAACGGTGCTCCGTCTCGAAAGGGATGCGTGGTCAATGGTCAAATGACTTAAGGCAAGCAACACATGAGTACGCCCGCCCCCCCCCACCTCCGCCCTCCATCCCCTTTGAAACCTTACCCTCAGCGACGATAATTGTGTTCAGGCTACGGCCATGCATGATGTGATTGCATCCCTCCCCCGACTTACTCGTGCCCAACCCCTCCCTCCTCTCTTCGCCGCGCCCCAGAGGTATTTGCGACATGCTATGGCTGCGGGACCCCATCTCTTAAATCGTATCTCCCCCCCTATTACTTCACACCCCTCTCCACGTCCATCCCTTGCTAAACCGCGCCGCAGAGGCGTTCGTCGACATGCTAACGGCTAAAAAACTCATATGTTAAACAGTAACCCCCCCCCCCTACTTCACCCCGCCTACATCCCCCTCTCCACGCCCATCCCTTCTTGAACCGTACCCTCCCCTGCTTCACAGTGCCCGATTCCCCCCCTTCCCCTCTTAAGTCGTACTGGTAGCCTCCCTACGTTATCGTGTCCAAAACCCACCACCTTCCCCTCTTAAACAGAGCTCTCTTAAACCCCCGTCTATCCCCATGTTCTCATGCGTTAACCGCGCCCCAGAGGCGTTCGCCGAACAGCTACGGGAATCATCGGCGGGTTCGGACTCGGAATATCTTCCGTTAGAGGCACGGCCTGGATCGAGCGCTCTTTAACCGCACCCCCTCACACTACTCTATCGTGTCTAATTCTCCCTCTCCCATCTTAAACCGCAGTCCTCCTGCTTCACTGTGGCTAATGCCCCCCCTCCAACCCGATCCTCTCTTAACCCCTTTAGAGCCCCCGAACCCCTCCCCATACTAAGTCCAAGTGATTTTGTCCCCAAAAACGAGGTTCCAGTTGTAAAGGGGTTAAACCGTAACCCCCCCCCCCCCACCTCGTTGCACCCAACTCCCCCCCCTCCACTGCAGCTATGCATGACATGAGTACACCCCCCCTGTTTCACCCGCACCCCCTCTTAAACCGTGCCGCAGAGGTGTTCGTCGAGACGGCTAAGGGACTCATCGGCTCTTAAACCGAGTTCTCATAAACAGTATCCCCCCTCGTATGAAATGAGTGCACCCCTTCACACCCCCCGTTTCTCCCCCATCCCCTCTAAAACCACGCCGCAGAGGTGTTCGCCGACATGCTAACGGCCCAAGGACTCATCGGCGGGTTCGGACTCGGGATGTCTGCCCTCATAGGCACGGCTTACCTCATGTTCCTTCGTATACCTGGGGTGCTGTGCTTGCTCATCTGGGGTATCGTGTTGGGTGTGTGGGTGCTGTTGGCGGTGGCGGGGGCGGTGCTGTACGATACGTCGGAAACGTGGGCGGCAGAGGAGGAGCCTGTAATCCACGACTCAGGCCAGGTCGACGCTGTCAAGTACCTGTCCTACGGCATGTTCGGTCAGTTGGAATATTTTCAGTGTATACGAGCTCTGTGTTAAGAATAAACGGGATTGACTTTCACCTGGGTAACTACTCGGTGGAATAGATACTCACCGGTATAGAACACGCCCTTGCTTAAATAGGAAACCCATGACTCTGGGCAGGTTTGATGCTGTCAAGTACCTGTCCCACGGCATGTTCGGCCAATTGCGATAGCTCAGCACCGGCTCTGCGATAAGAAATCGGGGTTGATGTTCACACATTCACCGCGATAGCTACTCGCGGGAATAGGTACCCACCGGGATAGAGCACACCCCTGTTCAATACGACCCCCCTCACCACTTGTTGCAGTATAGGCCCTCGCGAACATTAATAGTCTAACAAGAACTTCAGGCATACAGTAGGCACCGTGCAGTAGGTACAGTAGGCACAGTAGGTGCAATAGGTACAGTAGATACAGTAGGTATCGTACAGTAGGGGTCCCCCAGGAAGGCCGTCGTGGTGTGCCAGAGCAATACGACCGCCTTACAGAGGGAAGCCGCATTATTCATTCGAGGTTATGAGTACTTTAGTGCAATACCCCAGTTGTGCCTTTCGACCGTCTTATATCTGGATACCGCCTTGTATAGGGATACCGCCTAATCGGGGGACCCCTGCTGTAGACTCAGGGACAATAAATTGTTCAAACAAGAACGACAAGCTCATCGCTGGGAGCGTTGAGGTGAAAAGAAACCTGTATTGAGAAATCATGCCCAGCCCGAACCCATGACTCTGGGTGGGTTGGCGGTCAAATATACCTGCCCTTCGGCATGTTCAGCGAGTTCAATTTTACAGAGCACCGCGTTCAATTTAATATACACCCTAACTGTTGAGCTAGCGGTCAGCGCTGACTACGAACTCCTAGTAATCACGCTGTACATCTGCTGTACCAAAAGCACGATATACCCTTTCGTGGCTTGAGCAAGAAAAAAATGATGAATACAACCGATCGATTTTGACATCCTTTACTTGAAACAAGCAACCAGAGCTGCTAACAACATAGTAGGCGACGACGACGACGATTTTCCAGTCGACCTCCAACGCATGTACCTGTAAGACACGCGCATAGGTTGACTGCTGCCGTGTGCTGCACGCTCGCACCAGGATAAGAACGCTCCTACATTGTTTTATCGCTGTATATTGCCCTCAAAAGGGTTAATCAATACCACTCGCGCCATCGTAGCCTGCAGACGGGTCCCAAATTATTGTTTTTTGGTCAGAGGTCAGAGGTACCGTTCGTCATACCCACTGAGCTACATACCAGTCAGGGCTTACGGCTGTAAATAGTTCGGTGGTCACGATGCAGAAAAAAAAAAAATCTGCCTTGAGTATAACAAGAAGCCGAGACAGATACGATTGGCCAAGAATATATTTCCTGTTGTGTACTCGTTCCCGAAATTCGTATTTACCGGGAAATACCGGGCGGATATTATTAAGGGCGCGCTCTTTCTTATTGAGATGCGCCTTCCTTGTGGCGTTTCCCTGCGATACGTCCGCGCACCGAGTACAGGACGGCCGTTGTATTGTGAGCAAGAAAACGAGTACTGTGAAAGCCAGGCTGAGATTTACACGAAAATAAGAATTTCGGTTGGGGAGTCGGTACCCTGAAGTTAGCGTAGAGCGCAGAACGCAGCTTCTCCCAAAACAAAGAAACCTCAAAATAAGAAGAAAAAAAAATCAGCCTGGACCACAGCTTCCCTGTTGTTTCTTACGAGGTATTATTCACTCGCTGTTCTTCGTCGGCCGTTAAAAATCCCGCGCCACACCCCTTGCCGCGGAGACCTACCACCTCTGGCTTCGGCAGACCTTTACCACTAGTTCGACAAAAACGGTCAACGCACACCGTATACAAGAAGAAGATAACTGTTAACTATCAATAGCCTTAATGTAAACAATGGTTGATGGAGTTGGGGAACGCATGCTGCGGTATCATACAGGTACAGCTTTTGTTTTGCCCTGCAAGATTTCTCGGCTCAAGGAGCGCTCTCTATACCTCACCGACAAAAAAAAACGCTTTTTGGTTATAAGAATGAAAAGTGCAACCCGATGACCGAACCATGCCATGGCCTCGGTATCGTAGTAAAAGTAAAAGAAACGAAAATCATGGTGCGAGATAAGAAAAAATGACTTATTCTTCCGAAGATTTTGGCTTAAGGCGCGCTCCGTCATCCAAAAAATATTTTAGCCAAAAAGGGGCATACCTTAATAGCCAAAACGGGGTATACCTTAATACCTCTGTTGCGGTAGGATTAGGGTTTAGTTGTGAGTCATCCCTCTATAGTGCCGTAGGGATTTGCTCTTTTTGGGGTTAAGCCATGTTTCTGACCTCTATAGTGTGGTTTAGCTTCTCAAAGTGTGCCGAATTATCGGTTAGCCTGATACCTCATTTACGAGTACAATGGCTGTTTTTAGGACTAGCGGATAAAAGAGTTGGGTCGGATTGCATTAGCGAATGCTACTCGAAGTCATGCTTCGGGTGATGATGGATGATGGATGATGGATGATGGATGATGGATGATGGATGATGGATGATGGATGATGGATGATGGATGATGGATGATGGATGATGGATGATGTTGACCTCCTCCTCATGTTAGGAGAGCTCAGAAAGTTCTTGGAATATGCTGCTGTACACCCCGACCTAGCGTGGGATGAGCCTTGCGTGTTCCCATCGATCCTCAAGCGTACAGTGGTGTGTTGAGTAAGTGGAAAAGGCTCCTGTTTTTACTTGTCGCGTGTTCTCGTGAACTTCTTGCCGTGTCGTGTTTGTGCGAATAGGGCTGTGCTTCCTGTGGCTGCTCCTGATGATGTGGTTCCGCAAACGGATCAAGATGGCCATCGCGATCACCAAGGAGGCGGCAAGGGCTGTCAACGACATGAAGGTACCCACAAGTCGGACAGATCAGACGATCTACCCCCACCATATGGTCTAGATAATTCAGGGAAGATCTGTATGGTTTAGCTCATGTTGCCGGGTGGAAGCCGTACCATCGGTCTAGCATATGCTCCCGGGATTGGATCTGTACTCGACATGTACAGGTCCTGCACAACATCTCATAGCTGCAGACACAAGATCTACCGTACATTATCTAGATCATCTGTATGATCTAGATCATGATCTGTCCTAGTTGTGCAAGGTATGGACTGTGGTCTATTACATGAATGTACGAATGAATTCATTGGAATTATGTTGTTTTTCCATGTGTTTGGATGCCCATGGGTTTCTCCTTCTTTCGGAAGGTGCTTGGGAGCGATACACACGATGTTTAACGTCATGCTTCATTCACACTGGCAGATGAGGCACCTAGTGATAAGAAAAAAAAAACGTTTGTTAGGTTCGCTGTCCGAAAAAACAAAACAAAACAAAAGAGAATATTTTATTCGCGCCCACCTCTCTTCAGTTACGGTTATCACACCAATACAGTATGCGACACCACCTAGTACGCTCCTGTGCTGGACCCGAGGCTCAAATTATCGCTTGGAGCAGGGTGTGTTGTGTGTCCTACCGTAGTAATATCAGTACTAAAAGACGTTGCTCATATGTTTCGAGGGGAAAAGTCGAGCCGAAACAATTTGACCCCGACCACTGCTACAACAATCGTACGTTATGGACGTACGGTTTCCGCCTCGTACCATTAACCAGCCAGTCGTGTTCCCTCATTAGTGCGATGCCTTGGCAGATGGCAATAGCCGCGCTAAAATGGCACCCCGAAGTATCCCGGGCTAGTATTAACAGTGCGTTACACGCACTAAAGTAGGACGCGAAGCATCCCGGGCTAGCATTAACAGTGCGTTACTCGCACTAAAGTGGGACGCGAAGGTCCCCCCTCTACAACAGGGTATCGCACAAAACTGGAACCCCGCTTTAAAGGGTATCGCACCAACGCGAGACCACAACCGTGCTTGCATCGTCTCCTTAGGTCCTGATATTGTTTCCGGTGGTGCAAGCGGCTGCTCTGCTGATCTTCCTCGTGCCGTGGGTGACTTACTCCCTCTACCTGGCATCCAGCGGACAGGTGAAACCCAATACAAACATCCAAGCATCTATACAAACACCCAAAGAAGGCTACACATATTTTGGCATTGTTCTGGGAACCAAGCAAAAGGCTTAGGATCTAGGATGTAGAATACTGATACTGGGGATGGAAAAAGGGTTTCCCGCGCCTTTGAAGGCGTTTGCGTATAGGGAAAAGATTGACATCGGGCACAGCGATCCAGCACTGTCCGTGGGTAGTTGGATTAGTACAAGAGGTTCCCTAAGATAAGTGAGCGACCAACGTGGCGCCTGTTGGGTAGAGAGACGCGCAAGAAGGTGGTCTGTGTCTGTCATCAGGGCCCTATCTTGTCATACATACATGTGTAGCACTTTTATTCCCCCTCTATAGCTGGCATAGTAATGGAGTATTAATAGCATAACTAAGAATGTACCCACTTAAAACAAAGAGAGACGTGAGAAAGTTGAAAGGGCAGTATGGGGTAAGGAATATGCCAGAAAAGAGGTTGCCAGCCATAGTTGATAGGGCTGTATGGGAGAAAATAACGAAAGGGCAAGCTGGAATAAGATGGGATAACGCGGTCGAGAAAACATGGAAGGATTTATGAGGAGGTATTGTCCATAGAGAAGTTTTGCGGGTAGGGAAAGGCTAGCGCTAAGAAATAAGGTGAAAGAGGAGAAACACTTAAAACATATGTGAAGGGTTGAGGGAAGATATTGGAATGAAAACGCGTTTGCATGGCCCAATAGACTACGCGAAAAAGCTGAAACTGCGATTTCGTGTAGAGGACCTGGCCCCACCAGGAACAAGAAAGAGATGGACCAGTAGCCCGGACGAGAAGGACGTGGATGCACATATGTGCCCGTGTGGCCGAACATTAGAGAGTAGGACTCACGTAGTTTGGAGAATGCGAAATATACAAGGAGAAACGGGATGTGTTAGACGAGGAGATGAGGAAATTAGGCGGATGCGACATGGAGGAGTTTGATAGACTAGAGAGTAGCGAGAAAACGAACGCTATCCTAGGAGATAGATGGTGGCCGCAGACGGCCAAACAGGACGGGGATAGGATCAGCAAACAGTTTCTATGCAGTACATGGAAGAAGCGTAATGAGCGCCCAAATGTTGGAGGCGTCTCTATTAGGAGTAGGAACGGTGCTCCGTCTCGAAAGGGATGCGTGGTCAATCGTCAAATGGCTAAGGCAAGCAACAAATGAGTACGCCCCCCCCATAAATCCCCTTAAGATGCCCCCCTTAACATGCCCCCCCCCTATAGCTGGCATCCAGTGGACAGGTAGGTGCAACGTCCAAACATCTCTACAAACACCCCAGAGAAAGTTATCAGACCTTCTTGTTGTTTCCCTGAATTTTCTCTGTTGTGTACAGTAACTGTTTATGGATGGCGTAGCGTCCAGCGGACAAGTGACACATCCAAACATCTATATAACCACCCCGAATGAAGGTAAGGTCTTCATTGTTTCCATTAGGTTTTGGCATTATTTTTCTGTACTATGAGTAGCTGGTATTATAGCTGTTTATGAGCGCCGTGGACGTTTGAGCCTGGTGTGCTGCACGTTGACGGGTGGCAGACATGATAGCTTTAGCACATTTGTGCACCGCAGTCCCGTCATGGGGACAAACACACTTGAAGTTAGAATAGGAAAAAAAATATGGAGCTGGAAATGGGTAAAGTAAACGGCAATGTGTGCATAATTTGCTTGCTTCTGTTGTACTACATTCTTTTGGGTTTTGTTGTTCTTACTGTAGCTGCCTACACGCATGCTACACCAGGGCTGTCACTTTTGGGTCAAAGAACAATTCTGAAGGACGGGGCTCCTTAACCCCTTTACAACTGGAAACCCTTTTGGGGGGAAAAATCACTTGAAGTTAGTATAGGGAGGGATTTTGGGGATCTAAAGGGGTTAACTCTCCTTCACCCCAATATCGTAGGATTTTTTTTTCATTTCTTGTTTTGCAATATGATTGTTTGGTATATAGCTATGCTCCATCGGGTTGTCATAGGGTGCAATTTCACTTTATAAAAATAATAATAAAAAAAAACGTTTGTTGGGCGAGGTATAGAGTATTTTATCAACCATTTTATCAAGCCACCACCCTCAAGAGGGCAAAAAAAAGAAGAGCCAGTGCACACCTATACCGTAGCGTGCTGTCAACTATGGAAGAAATGGAGGTGAACTATTCTCTCCGTAACCCAAAATCGTCAAGAATCGTCGGATTTATTTAATCTTCTCTTCTGTTTTTTTCCATCTTTTTTCATCGGGTTGCACTTTGGGTTTGCTCAAAAATCAGTTTTTTTGACGAGAGTGTGAGGTATGGCGTAGTTCGTCAAGCCACCACCCTCGGAAGGAAAAAAAGAGCCAGTGCAAACCTAGGTCTATACCGTAGCGTGCGCCAGCATCGGGTAGCTACACCGCACTACCGCACGGCCTTCTGCGCGTCAAAACATGCGCGCAATACAAAACACGAACCAAACTACGACAACTGACACGACCATTTTTGGCCGATCCTTCGCTGGAATACCGTTTTCTTTTACGTACGCTAGGGTGAAGGGGCACCGATCTATGCCTAAGGCTCCATTGCCTAAGGCACCTGCCTCACTTCAAAAGCTCGATCGCCGATTTGGGGAAAAAACGTATGTGCCATCCATGCGGTGAACAAAGAAATCCCATGGAGCCTAGGCGAACAAGGAAAAAAAGCCTAAAAATACTGAAATCCCGACGATTCTGGTCAAGGAAGGTTAAGGAGGGTTCAAGGAGCCCTTCGTCGTTCAGAAAACGGTTCAGTCCAAAAAAAAATCAAATTCTATCGTAGCATGCGTCACGGGGGGGGGGGGGGTTGTACTCAATTTGTGCATGGCCGTAGTCGTATGACCATAGTGGTACTATTAGACCCTCGCATCCCTACTATGCCGGGACGGACCACGTCGGGTTTTCACCAACCAGGCAGACATTGCTTGCACCAAGCGCGAAGCGCTGTGAGGTGTTCGGCGAGTCGCATGAAGGGTGTAACTGCATCCTTCCAAGAACCGCTCGTTAGACGGACTTCGGCACCTCGTGCCTACTTTCTTGGGTATGGATGACGACGCCAATGAGTTATACTTTGTTTTCTGGTGTGGCCACTCCAGAGACAGCCATGGGTATTACCAAGTAACTGCCTCGTGGATGCCTTACCATATTCACACTACGTGATTCGATCATTCCCCTTGTGCGGAGTCAGGGTTCTCCACCCCGCACAATATGATCTAACTCGATAGCTATCATGGCAACCACCAAAAAAAAAACGGTACCCTGGTTGTCTAGCTCACACAGTGACTGGCATGCTTTACAGCGTCGTTGCCAGCCAACGGCAACCCCAATGTACATATAACGTTTTACAGCGTCGGTGCCAACCGAGGCCAACTATTATATATATATATTTCAACGGGAGGGGGGTGTAGTCATTTCATGCATAGCCGTAGTCGAATGGCCATGGATCCCTCGCATCCATCCCCGCAATGGTGGAAGGGAGAACTTATCCGTTGTTTGGTAGTTCAAGACAGACAAAACGAGGAATTTACCTGCCAAGGTCAACCCCTCTACACCCGTCGAGGCGAGCGAACGCCACCACATGATTATATACAGGCGTCGTCTGTTGGCGATGTAGACTATGCGATGATGGTCGAAAGAAGATGAAAAGCGCTTGGATTTTGCTGTTAGGCAAGCCCGGTATCTATAGCCACAGCGTCCGCCCCGTCTCCACACGCTTGAAACCCCCGACAACAACTGCAGATAACGACAGGAACCATCGACACCGGCGCTGGTGAGATCACCGTGAAAGACTTCACCTACACGGACAACATGCGCTACACGGCGCTCTATCTACTCTTCGCCTACTTCTGGACAAGCGAATTTATCGTCGCTATTGGACAGGTGCGTACGGGGTGCGGACGGAACCCTTAACGTCTTTTCAACTGGAAACCCTTTTTTTTGTACAAAATTACTTGGATTTAGTATAGGGAGGGGTTTGGGGGCTCAAAAAGTGTAAAGATCGTCACGCGAAAACAAAAATATCCCGCGCAGTTTCCTACCCCGGGATGCCTCAGGATGCCACGCGATGCCTCGGATGACATATTGCAATGTGGTGAGGAAGCCCTCGAGCTACTGGAAACTCTTTTTGGGGGACAAACTTACTTGAAGTTAGTACAGGGGGGGATTTGGGGCTCTGAATGGGTTGAGATCGTCACGCGAAAACAAGAATATCTTGCTCAGCTTCCTTCCCCGGGATGCCACAGGATGCCGCGCGATGCCTCGGAGGGCATGTTGCAACGTGGCGAGGAAGGCCTCGAGCTTTGACCGCTACTCCCCGAGGGTCGTTCTCATCTGCGTTTTTGAGTGCGTAAAAGAGGGCTCACAGAGCAGCCTCGCAAATCCAAAATGCGGCTACGATCTCCAGTTTGTGTTCTTCACATGAAGCTGATGTTTCCACTCATGTGTGTGTTCTTCACAACCAGTGTCCGTGCCGATGCCTCATGTTCGAGAGACGAGCTCTGCGACAATTACAGCTGTGGTCACAAACTAATGAGACAGAGATACACATTACAAAGACAGCAAGGTGCATTGGCCATGTATTCCAGGTATTTCTACGAGACGCGTGCTACGATGGAGGTTGTACCGTATTCGGATGGCGGGGGCTCCTTCTAACCTCTTTAGAGCCCCCCCAAAACCCTCTCTATACCAAGCCCAAGTAATTTTGTCCCCGAAAACGGATTTCCAGTTGTAACGGCGTCAGCCCAATGTCGTCGATAATGTCACTCTTGTTTTGCAAATATGATTTTTTTTTGGTATAAGTTTATCGGGCGACAATTTCAAATTTTCGGAAAAACATCAGTTTTTCCCTTGGAGGGGTATACAGCTCCTCCTCTTACGGGTCAGGAGCCTCGGAAAGAAGAAAACGGCGCGCTTTCGCCGTACGTAGCGTGTGTCGCGAGCATGGAGGCTGAAATTAACCCCGGCGTTGCCACAGGTAAGCATGATGCATGATGAGAGCAGTTCCACGGTTGGGGTGCAGCGGGAGTTGTTCAGCCCCTGTTTGCACAACATGAGGAGCTCAATACCTCACCCGAAGCATGACTTCGAAGACATTCGCTTGCACAATCGAGGGTTTTCGTCGAAACTCGTCTTTGGAAGGCTCTGTGTGCGTGGTGCTCCGATCGCGCTTGTTACTGGGTGTGTGTCCTCATGAAGGATATAGGTCGGCGAACTCCCCTTGCTTAGCACTAGCTAGTACTAGGCTCAATAGGGTGATGCTATTAATACGACGCTCGGTGAACGATAGCGGTGGAACTTTTTTTGGCCAACCATTTTTTCCGAATGGCGGGTTTCCTCAACCCTAAGTGGTCGCTATGCTATTCTTGCCTGAACAGTAAGAGTCATTTTTTTAATGAAATTATTCCAAGTGCGTCAGCCGTGAGTTTGAAAAAAAAATTAGGATCGATACTCACATCTTTGCAAGCATTTAGCGTGATACACCGGCCGTTGTGTTGTTACAGATGTGTTGTCCTTTGACTGTGCATGACTACTTTTTCCCATGGATGTTGACAGGGCGAACATCAACTACGAAAACGTTATCAATTTTTTGTACACGGGATCGTTCATCGGGTTGAACTTTTCCACTTTTTCTCAAGATCAGTTTTTGTTTGGGTGGGGGATAAAGTAGGGATTCCCCAATAAAGCGGTCTGAGTAATGCGGTATCCCGATATAAGGCGGTCTGAACAGAGCGGTATACCCCAATAAGGCGGTCTGAGGAAGGCGGTATCCCGATACAAGGCGGTCTGAACAAGGCGGTATCCCCCAGCAAGGCGGTATCCCGATAAAAAGCGGTGTCCCGATACAAGGCGGTCAAAAATCGCTTTGGCTCGACTGGGGAATCGCACTCATATGATAGCTTGGAATGAATAAGGCGGCTTCCCTCTATAAGGCGGTCGTATTGCTCTCGCACACCACCACCTTTACTGGAGGATTAAACAAAAAAGGCAGTCAACCATCGACACCGGCACCGTGTCGGAAGCTTACGCGGCACGTTGTCGGGCACGGAAAACCTACGAACGATACTACTATACTACTCTAACCTGACAAAAAAGCTTTTTCTTTTGTTTTCGTGAAAACAGATTGTGGTGGCCATGTCAGTGGCGTCGTGGTACTTCTGCCGCGACAAGTCAACCATCGGCACCGGCACGGTAACTGGCGCTGTCTCCACCTCGATCTTCTATCACTCCGGCACCGCCGCGTTCGGCTCTTTGATCATCGCCATCATCAAAACTATCCGAGCCATCGTTGCCTACATCCAGAAAAAGACCAAGGACACGCAGAACAAGGTCCTTCAGGTATGATAGCACCAACAAGGCTATACTGCTGTACGCTATGCATGGTAGGAAGTCCGCTTTTTAGGGATGGTGTGAGTAATATCAATATACCCTATTCAAAATGGTAGATTTTTTGCGATTTCGCGGTTTCGCGGTAATAGATAGTATTGTTCTTTACGTTGCACCAAACCAAACGCTTTCAAGTTCGTTGTTGGACAGGGCTATTGACGGGTCATGACCCGGCCCGCGGGTCGGGTCAGGAGGTTTTTAAAAAAATCGCGGGTCGAGGCAGGTCAAGTCATGAGGTAATCGAAATCTGACGGGTCGGGTCGGGTCGGGTCGAGTCGGGTCAGGTCGGGTCGGTTCGGGTCGGGTCGGGTCGGGTCGGGTCGGGTCGGGTCGGGTCGGGTCGGGTCGGGTCGGGTCGGGTCGGGTCGGGTCGGGTCGGGTCGGGTCGGGTCAGGTGGTTTTCAAATATCACAGGAAGGGCGGGTTCACCCTGACCCGATCCGACCCTAAGCCATGATCCGACCCATGAAAAGCCCTGTTTTTTTTAAGGGTACAGAGCCACTCGCGGTAGTGGCCTTTCCTCGGTATGTACTCAAAATGGGGGTAGAATGCTAACAAACCATAGTACAAGACTATTTACAACGCTACCCTTGGGAATGGGGTTGGCTTGTCATCCGGGTTTCGTCTTAAGCCGAAAAGAAGGAACACAGGCGTTCCAATGGTATGTACATATATGAGCTACTGTTTTGGTTGCTGCTGACTTGTGCTTCGTATATCAGGCGTGAGGTTCGACGATGTGTGACTGATCGATTGCATTGGACGTGAAAATATTGGGCTGTGCAGGGTCTGTATCCAAATAATACATGATCCAAACTTTGGGAATGGTATGCTCGGTCGTGCAGGTCGTACGGCTACCACCCAATAACATGGTGTCCGTGAAATATCTAAATCACCAAGAGGGAATCGGTGATCTGTCCGATGTGTGCAATACTGTACCTGGTAAAAAAACAGAAGTGTATTGAATTATCGTCGGATGGCAAACACATCATTTTTTTTTTTTCAACAAGCACAGCATGTTGGAGTACGTATGTGATTGGTTGCTTCTTCCTCGCACTCGCCCCTGATTTGCAACTCCTCGCCCCATAAAACCCAGGCGGTCCTGTGCTGCGTGCAGTGCTGCCTCTGGTGCCTGGAGAAGTGCATGAAGTTCCTCAACAAAAACGCCTACATCCAAACCGCCATATTCGGGTACAGCTTCTGCACTGCCGCCAAAAAAGCGTTCTTCCTGATCGCGCGCAACATCATGCGAGTCGCCGCAGTAGGAGTAGTATCCCAGATCGTCTTGATCCTGGGAAAAGTGATGATCCCGCTCGTGTCGACCTTCCTGTTCTACGTTAGCGCGGACGCGAGCCTGGGGGATGAATTGCACGGGCTCGTGGCGATATCGGTGATCGTCTACCTCGTCTCGTTCTTCGTTGCCACCATGTTCACGGAGGTGAGCGCCCACTCTGCACAATGGTTGTTGTTTTCTCTGAGGTATTCTTCCCCTCCAGCGTGGTTGGAGACGACGATGGCCGGCGAGCACGGGTACGAGACTATGCCGATGAGTTTATTGCGAGAACAACAATGCATGCATTCGATGCGTCCTATCGTACAGCGCGGGTGAGAGAGCACTCTTTCGGCCAACTGTTGTCTCTGCCTGACAAGAGCTCCTCAAGACTCATGGCTGCGGTGGAGGTGCGCCATTTTTTGGCCTTCTGAGGGCGGTGGCTTGATGAACTCTATCAAATACCTCACCCGAAGAACTGTTTTTTTTGTTCGTAAACTGAAAATACAAACAATTGAACCAACCCATCGCCTAGTAATACAAACAATACTAAGCAATTCCAGAAAACACGTCGTATGTAGCGTACATTATAGGCTAGATCAAATAACACGAGCTCGCGGATATATGGTGCATATGTGATACACAGAAATCGGGTGCAACCTGAGCCAAATGCGGTGGAACCTGAACCAATAAGCGTCAGCACATGTGTATTAGAGAATCTATTATTCATGAATATCTGACACATCGTACACACCCCCGTCTTCCTTTCTTCATATGCGCACCCCCTCCACCCCCTCCCTTGTCATAAACCCTGTATCGTCAACAACGTTTAGTCACAGCAATGTATGCCATCAACTATGCGTGTCAAGAACATGTATGTCATCTACCATGTATCATCAGTCATGTATATTGCCAACCGTGTGCCATCGAAAATATGTCACCAGCATGTGATATCTACCTTGCGAGACGTCAACCTTATGACATCAACCATATACGTCGTCAACCATGGGTGTCGTCGACCGTATGTAATCCGTATGTACTCAACCATATATTGTTCTGGCATGCCGGAGCCCTCGCGCCAGAATCCCTACTCTCGAGATTCCATTACCTTGGCTGCTTGAATCGGCGAGAGAGAGATAATTGGCCCAGGCTTCGGGGTTTCTCGCAGAGGACACTAGATTGCCTCCAACTTCCAGATCCGCGAAAAAAGGAACGCGATTTATTAACGATTTCAGCAAGCGCATTCACGGGCGATATGCCTTGACGGCAGCTGAACATGTCACAGGTGATGGACATACCGATGGACAAAGAACGTGGGGGCGTACCTGTTTTAATCTTCGCTCTCGCGGTCGTATCTGAAAGATATGAGGCATGTGTATGCTTCGTCGCATAAGGTTTCTACGTACAACGGAGGGATTCCCCCGCCGGGGGCACTCCGTGTAGCTTTGATCTTTGCTCTTTTAGCCGAACCGAGAGATACGAGGTGTTCCGATGTTTTTCGTATAGGGTTTCCACATACAACGGAAGGGTTTCCCCGCCGGGGACACTCCGTATGGCTTTGATGTCTGCTCTGTTGGTCGTATCGAGAGATGCGAGGCATCTGCGTGCTTTTTCTGATAGGGTTTCCAAGAACAACGGATGGAGTTTTTGCCTTGGCGACCTATTATCGAAATCTCCAAAGTTGCGGCAGATGCCCTTCCGACAGCTCGGTCTATGCCTACACAATGAACCCCCCGCGTGGTACTAGCTCGGTCAGCCCCCACGCATCATCGTGCTACCACCTGGCGCACGACGTTGCAACAGCGTGCCATCAACCATGCATGTTATCAACCATGTATTCCGTCAACCATTTATGTCACCAACCATGTATAGTCAACTGTTAGTTGTGCAGCTCTATCCACTAGACCACACAGTCACGTGACTGAGTGGTCTAGTGGATAGCGCTGTATATCTAATAAAATATGTGTTTTGACTGATTCTACGATAGACCCCCACGGAACCAGCGTTTTTTTTAACGAACGTTTCGTGGCTGCCCGACACGAGGAAGGATGCCACGAGAAACAGACCCTCCATAAATCTTCTTGTGTGCAAAGGACTATCGAGCTGTGGCGTCCGGGTGGAAAGGGGCACCATATTCCAGGAGATACGCCCGAAAGCCGGTTTCAAAACCGGCGACTTCGTTAAAGAAATGTTGGGGGGGCTACCGCGAAACGACTCTCTTCAAGTTCGTTGAATCCCACCGACTTTTGCTAACAGGGATCTCCAGGGCTCACCCCTAGCCAGGGGACTAATGTATAGGTATACAACTATCATCAGTATCCATAGTGTCTCTAGCTGGTACGCTCGAAAAAGACAAATATGAAGAAGGTGGGATTCGACTTCACGACCCCTCCCTTGTTACGTTTATAGCACTATCCAATAGACCACATAGGCCTGTGATCCAGTGGTCTAGTGGGTAGAGCTATGTAACCAACATCAACCATGTGTCATCAACCGTGTATCATCAACCATGTGCAATACCGCGTATTCCATAAGATTTTCCCTGGGCTGGGTAATTGAACGATCTTTCGCCCGTGTGCCATCTCAACAATATACGCAATCAAGCACGTGTGTATGCAATGCCGTCTCGCGAGCGTGTCCGGCATGGCGATCTCGACGATTCTGCAGTGCTTTATCGAGGACGAGGAGATATTCAAGGGCGATGGCATCTGCCCCGTATCATCAACTATAGGTCATCACCAACCATATATCATGAAACATTTAACCCGTGTGCCATGAATCATGTATGCGCGCACGCCGTCTCCCCAAGGTGTTCGGGATGGCTATCTCGACGATCCTGCAGTGCTTCATCGCGGATGAGGAGATGTTCAAGGGAGAGGACCGCTACGGCGAGGGAGACCTTGCCGAGATGCTGGACAAGGCCAGCCGCACCAACTCAAAGGGAGAGGCCAAGGTCGTCGCCGTAGAGAGCAAAGCAGATGAAGGAAAAGCGTTGCCTTGATCCCAAGCGCTCCTTCCTACGCCGTTGCCCTATAGGCGCATCCTGCAATAATAGAGGGTTAGCGCGTTTGATAAAAAACAAATCCGGCTGAAGGCTGCTCTGCTGCATTATCCCTGGAATCCCGTTTGCGCTTCTAGCTCATTGGGTTCGCGTACGTACCCATTTTTCTCCAAATGATTTTTGTTCAGGACCTTTCGCGGATCTCACGACCCGGCTCGCGAGTCGGATCGAGTGGTTTTCAAAAGGGAAAACGTCGCGGGTCGAGTCGGGTTGGGATCAGGGGGCGTGTTGGAAATCTCACGGGCCGGATCGGGTGGGGTCAGGAGGTTTTCAAGTCTCACGGGTTAGGCCTGATCCGATCCGACCAGCGAGAAGTGATGCGACACGTGAAAAGCTCTGATTTTTTTTAGCGAAGTATGGAGTTGAGTGGCGGCTCAGGCAAGCTAAATGCATCCCTACAGCAGCATGCATCTTGAGGAGCGGTAGAACCTTGGGGAAAAGATGCGGATAAACATTCCGTATGATTTTTGCCGGCCCTTGAGGGCGATATACCTCATGTTGAGTGCAGCTACGATATCGCAGACAGATTGATTTGTTGGTTTGTTGATTGTTGAAAATTTGCGTAGACCAGGAAAAATTCAACTTAATTTTGTTTTGAAATTCACTTAGTTTTGGTTTGGGTTCCATACACATGCCCTCGTCATGTGGATTTTGCTTGCATGATCAGACCAGCTCGTAGGAATCCTCCGGGCAGGCTTCAGCCTCTACTTGGAGGGCGAAGGTGCGGGAGCGAACGGAGAAGCGTTGTCCTGAACCAAGGGGTCCTGCCATACTTTACGGAATTGGCTGCTGGCGGATTTTTTATAGTTGAAAGCTAGTGTAGACGTGTCGGTTGTACCACTCTGGAGGGATATATAGGGACCGTTGGGATATTGGTATGAGTACCAAACAGTCCTTACATTTTTGTCCGGGGTCGCATCGATTATCTATCATCCTCGAACAACGAAAACAGGAAGAAGGGATATCATAGAAAAACAGGAAGAAGGGAGTAGACCACTTTCTAGGTTGGACGAAGGCGGAGAGAGAGAGCCAATGTAAATCATTGTAAGTAAGTTAGTCTGCTTCGTTAGTGTAAACTTAGCTTCCTTGTTCGATTTTCGTTGGGGTTTTCTTCGTCCTATTGCCCATTATGAGGGATCGAGATTGGAGACGGTTATCATGAGGGATCCAGATTTGAGATAGATAATGTCGAAGAGGCAAAAAGTAAAAAAAATGTGGACAATGTTATTTTCCCTTGACGGTGTTCTTTCTACATATAGGAAGGTTTACGGGTCATCGACGTGGAAGCCTGTTATCCTGCACGTCGTTGGATGGCAAACATGATAACGATAATGCGGGAAGTTCGAGGGTAGACGTTCAAAATATGGCGCAGCGCTGTGGGCAGCACTCGGCCGTGAGCATGTCAGGGCGGAGCCTAGGGCAAGCGGCGGACCGGTTTACATTTTAAGCGAGAGTGGGAAACGACGAGCGAAATGGGTTGCGAACGTTTAACTGGAAATACAATTTGTAATATCGCTACAAGCCATGCTCTGTTTTGATAGCAAAAGCTGTACGAAGCATAGGCTCTGTATATGTCGAACACGCTGGAAGGCAGAGACGAAGAAATAAAGTACACGAACGAGTGGAGACGATGACGAGGATGTCAGGCTCGATGTTACTTTGCCCATAATCACAGTAAACCGCCTTGATCCGAGCTGCGATAAGTAGATCAATCGACGAAAAAGCGAAGAGCACAAACAGCTGAAAAAAGGCAATGCTGCAGCCTATGTGCCATAAAAATGAAGGCATGTACCGGGGGGGGAAGGGGAGACACCTGTGACCACGGCTTGTCTAGAAGGTCGCTGAGGGTAAAAATCTCTTACGGGTTGGGCTGGAGAGTAACAAATGATCATTAAAAAATAATATGAAAAAAGGGGGTGTAATCCCATTCTTACGGCCGGCGTTAGGCCACTTCGTAGAGCGAACCACCAGTATCGCAAGCGCGAAAATTAATTTCATGGTGGTGGTGCTTTTCGCGATAATAAAAAAATGAAAGCACAAAAGTTTGCGACTTGCAAATACATAATGGTAGCATGATAGCTAGCTGCTTGCGCGGTAGGCCCATCGCTGCTGAAATAAAATGACCTACAGTTCCTCTCTGTTTTTTATGGTCTGGCTTGTTCTGCTGTGTTCTCGTACCCGGTACTCCTAGTATTTCACTTGCTTTATCTTGATTAATTGCGACTGTTTGGTTTACTCTCTGTTTCATAGTAGTCTGTGGCCACATAATAATCAACATGTGTCTCTCGAGGATGAAGAATCAGCACGGACGCTGGGTGTACTCATGTCGTTGGGTGTATTATATAAATTAAAATACACTCCACGTCGTTGGGTGTATATGGTAGAAATAATGGTTTAACGTGAAGACAGCACACGCACTGTAGAAGCGACCAGTACAAGAGCACCCTAGCCTTGGCGGCGCACGCTACGGTGGAAGTGTGCACCATTTTTTTCTGAGGCTCCTCACCTCATAGGGAGCTGTACATCTCACACACAAAAACAACAACGCTATGCATATACCCGGCGCACAAGCCCATGTCCTTCCAAATCGAGAACGAAGTTCCGATGATTTTGGACTAAGACGCGCCAAAAAGTGGTATACCTCCGTCACAGCATGCGCCTAGTCCCTTTCTTTTGCGTCGTAGACTCTGAACTGAGCAACGCACGGTGGAGGCTGTATGCCCCGTTTTCACTACTAGGTAAACAGTAATAGTTCCAATATTCTATCTAGGGCTAGCTGTTGACTCCGTTTTCAACCTCTTTAAAACAGCCCCCACGGTTTTGGTTTACAAACTATACTTGGAGTTAGTGTAGGTTCCTCTCTAGGGCCCTTATCCCCTTTAGAGCCCCCAAATCCCTCTCTATACTAAATTCAAGTAAATTTGTCTCCAAAAAAGGTTTCCAGCCGTGAAGGCGTTAAATGGGTTAAGACCCGTTTAGACCCGTTTATTTCGGTGGCTCGGGGCCATTCACGCGAGTGGTGAACCCCACCAGAGTATTTATTTGCAAGTGTGAAGTCAAGCCTTTTTTCTCCTTGTCCTTGGTTAACTAATATGTCTGACCTCTATAGTGCGGTTAAACTCCTCAAGTGAGACGAGCTATTGGTAATGATGTTAATAGTACGATACCATTACGAGTATACTGGTTTTAGTACTACATATACTGTACAGCAGTAGCGCATAGAAATGTTGGTCGGGCTACGCGAACGAAAATCTTCGAAGTCATGTTTCGGATGATAATGGAGGATGATGTTGATGTTGATGATGTTGATGTTCACCTCCTCATGATAGGGGCTCAGAAAATTCTTAGAAACTTCTGGTGCACCCCTAGCGGGGGGGTGACTCAAGAGCTCTGTCCTACCGTAGGTTTGGTCCGCGATAGGAAGCCCACCGTTGTGATTATAATCATATATCGTTTTTTTGCCGCTGCGGCAAAGAGCCGCTGCGGAGGGAGGGGGCGAGCATGGCACCAACGCCGAGTCGAGGTTTCGCTTCTCAAGCTTTTTGGTGTCTTTCGTTTCGAGTTTGTAAAAAAGGTACGACATGACAATTTGATTTTGGAACTATGCTCTGGGAGCCGCAGGGCGAGCTGGACCGATCAGGGGGAAGAGGCTTGGCAGCAGGCCTATGGTTGAACATCATTGGTATCAGTAGTTGTGCATACGAGTGTTTTTTACTATTGCGATGACAACAACGCTTGCCATCCAACGGATACTGCTGTGAACGGGCAAGGAAATTTTTTTTTCTTGTACTTCAATGCAAGAAAACTCCTGGCGTCCGAGAACTACATCGCACTCCTCTTCCTCTTCTGTGATAGATCGACATTGTCGGGTTGACGGCATCGGGTCTTCGATTCTTCGGGCATTCCATCCTCGTATTCCGAAGAGGCCTACTACCTACTAACCCCTGAAGCTTAAGGCGGGAGATATGTGCTACGGCAGAGGCACACCCTTATTTTTTTCTATTACTCCTCCTCATTTGAGCAGGAGGAGCTTTAACCCCACCAAAATAACCAATTTTTGAGATGAGTGAAATTGCCATATACCCGATGAATTATCTGTCCCATGGCCTAGGAATACCATTCATCAATATTGCAACAACAAGAACGACTTTCAGTGACGATTTTGGGTCGAGAGTCATCCCACGCTGGCTCGGGATGCAGCAGATTCTAAGAATTTTCTGGGCTCTTACTTACCGCGAAAAACTCAATGTCAGCATCAGCAGCCGAAACACGACTTCCGAAGACATTCGCTCGCGCAACCCGACCAACATTTCTATGCGCTAGTCCAAAAAAACAAACAATGTACTCGTAATTTTAAACATGCAAACCGATAGACCACACACTTACTTGATGATCAATGAGTAGCTCAATCATCAGCAAGTATTATAGCATACCTTCACAAACCTCTATCGCCTTGGGATCAATAGGTCAAGGTTAAGGACCCCCCCTCATTCCGAAAGTATTATAGCCAAAAACTGGTATACCTTCATACTTCTATCGTACCGCGCGTCACTTCGCGTGGCCACGCGTGGCCACAGTATCATCGAATCAAGAAAAAATATATATATACTTTTTTCAGCGTTCAGGGTTGCTAGGGTAAGGGGATGTGTGCGAATAGCGCAAGGGGAAGGATACGACAAGGGTATGACACGGGCTGCGGTAGAGGTGCAGGCACGTGCTACGATAGAAGTATGGCATTTTTTGGTCTGAAATAGTTTCTGAATGGCTGGGCTCCTTGACCCAAGATCGTCGGAAAATAAATAAATAATAGGCCCTTTTTATTGCATGATGCTCGTTGTATACCTAGACCATGGGTTTTTTCCCCCGGTGTATTGTAGCAGTTAAGTTTTCCTCCAAATCAGTTTGGACATGTCTTAAGAAATGTCTTGAGAAAGGTCTCAAGAAAGGTCTTGAGAAAGGTCTTAAGAAAGGTCTTAAGAAAGGTCTTAAGAAAGGTCTTAAGAAAGGTCTTAACCTCCCGAAGTGAGGAACCTCAGAAAAATGCGGTTCACCTCTATCGTAGCACAATGTCTTTTTTTCTAACACCCCTCCTCACTTGAGTATTTTTTTCCAACACTTCTCAAACTACTCAAACTAAAAACTGATTTTCGGTAGGCTGAAGACTGCAACTCGATTGAAAAAACAAACTCGTGTGTCTAGTGAATTAGAAAAAAAAGCTTCGTATTGCAAGGAAAAGAACCCGACGATTTCGGGTTAAGATGGGGTTAAGGAGCGCCGTCATGCAGAAAATGTTCGCCGCTCTTTCCGGCTGGAACGTCTTCGCTCGATGCTGCCCCTGCATTTGCGATGCATTGCTGGACCACATTTTGCAGCGCTGATCGATCTGCCCGTACAGCTCCTCTACCGTACCTGGAAACTAGCTGATCTTACTCCATGCATCCTCAAACCGGCCCCCCATTGCCTTCAGCTCGCTTAGCCAAAAAGCGGTACCTCCATTGGAGCAGGCGCCACATGGACGGCACGGGCGCGCCTTGATGACACTTTTCTGTGCACTTTCTCCCTAAGAGGTCAATTAAGACCTCGTTTGTCGCGTTTGAGGTCGCCACACAACCCTGGCCGTAAAAGGGTGTACTTTTTGGATACAAGACCAATCGTTACTTGTACAGGGTTTACAAGACCAACCATTACCCATAAGCGGTTGATAAGACCATTCGCTACCCGTAAACGGTTGGAAAGACCGACAATTACTGCCCGTAGACGGTTGATAAAACCAAACACTACTACTTCTGTACGAAGAAAAGACGGTCGAATAGACCGAACACCATCCGTACACGCTTTTGACCAGATGTTATTTCGTAGACGGTTATATAAGACCAAACTTATCGTTTTTGTCGCCACACCCGGGGCCCAAAACGGGTGAGGTTCGTAAGACAAATCTTGATTTTTTTGTCGCTACACCTGGGTCCCAAAACCGGTGCACCTTGTAGGGAACATCGATAGAGACAAAACACACGTAAGTTTGGTCTTGTAAACCGCCTACGGAAGAGTGTCATATCATGCGTCTTCGAGCAGTGTTTGTTTTCTTCAGGAATTTTCAGAGTGATTCTTAATACGATAGCCCCACCCCCCACACTGGCGATTTTCTTTTTTTTACCGAACGAACGTTTCGCGGCTGCTCGACACGAGGAAGGATGCTATGAAAACATTATCTTCATATACTTTCTTGTTTGCAAAGAACTATCGGATGATGGCGTCTGGGTGGCAAGGGGCACCGTATTTTCAGGAGATACGTCCGGGTGCTGGTTTCAAAACCGGCGATTTCTTCAAAGAAACGCTGGAGGGGGCTACCGTAAAACGAATCTTCGCGGGTCATGACCCGGCCCGCGGGTCCGGTCAGGGGGTTTATAAAACGCTCGCGGTTTGAGTCGGGTCGGGTCAGGAGGTGGTCGAAATGCCACGGGTCGGGTTCAGTCGGGTCAGGAGGTTTTCGAGATTTTTTTCGCGTCGCGTCGGGTCGGGTCACCCTCATCCGATCCAACCCGCGAGCAGTAACCCTACCCGCGAATAATACCGTTTTTAATCGTTTCGGCCGTCTACGATATGCTTCGTGTACAAGTAGTAGCGCTTAGTCTTGTCAATAATCTACAGGCTGGTTAAATATAAAAAAAAAGTATTCTCTCCCCCACGAATCGCAATATCTAGTCAAAGAGTGAATATTTAGTTTTATGCTGACCCTCATGACCGGTGGAGGTGTAAGAGGGTCACATGGACAGTTTTCTATTTTACGGCCTCGGGCTATCTCTAGGAGCGAAGCTCGTGTCGACCAATGATTGCCCTTCATTTTTTTTTTTCAATAATATTCGGCCCTTTTTTTTCCCTGCCGGGGGCGAAAAACAAATTGCGCAGCATTTTGCACCATCCGGTTGGACGTACTCCAACGCATGTCTGCAGAAATTTTCGCGCAAAAAATCGAAGATCTGACCTGCCTGTGTTCAACATTAAGCAGAATCTAGCTGAAAAACTGGATCCCACACCAAAACCAAGGCATTTGGAAGAAATTACGTATCTTACTCATTATTGCGATCAAAAATCCAAATGTCCCCGCCGTTTTAGAGAGATAGGCCCTGAAAATTTGCACACTTGTTCTACATGTCCATTCCGAGGTCTGACCTCCGTTTTTTTTTTCCGTTGAAAATATTTGGGCTCAGATGGTCCACGTTTTTATTTCCGAAAATCTTAACTGACGAAAAATCAGGCAAAACAACAACAGTAACAAAAAAACAACAACAACAACAACATTACGAGTAGGGTTTGGATATATGAACCATCTACCAGTAAGTGTTTGGATTTATCAACCGTCTAGTACGAGTGTTTTGGTCTTATCAATCGTCCATATACGACTCTCGTCAATGTTTGGTTTCATCAACCGTCTACAAAAATAGTGTTTTGGTCTTACCAAACGCCGACGAGTATACTTAGGCCTTTTTCGGTAGGGAGGGTACCCCCATTTCGACTACCGGATATGAGCCACTCGCACGAGTGACTCCGCATACCTCACTTGAAAAAATTACTTTGGCGATTTTTTTTTTACGCAGCGTAGCTTGCCATTCCATTACACGCCCGTATCGGATAATTAGAACAGCGTGAAACCTTGCTCTTCTGTAAACGATCAGGGGGGTCACCAGCGCGAGTGACCCGGAGCCACTGCATAAGAAGGCCCCAAACGTGACCCCCCTATGGTGGCCTACGAGTAGCGTTTGCAGCCGTCGACAGCGGCCACGGTAGAGGGGTCACGCTTGGGACCTGTTCTTGCAGTGGCTCGGGTCCACTCGCACGAATGGCCCATCCCCGAGTTCCTTGGCAGTCGTAGGCTTTTCGTGCTGTGTGCTTGAGTGTGGGACATGAATCCGCAACGGAATGGTTAGCTACGCTGCGCCAAGCAAATCGTCGAAAACGCTTTCGTCACTGTGAGGCGTAGGGTCAATCGCGCGAGTGGCTCGAACCCAGCATTGAAAAAGGAGGTACCCCCTCTATGGTGCACTTCGTCCGTCTAAGACCGGATCCTGTGCAGTAAAATTTGGAGTGGTGAAAGTTGTCTCTGGGGAGGTTTCGGGGTATTTGGGCTCAGTTCCGACCTTTTCTGACCAGAATTGCGTCTTATGGGGAGTTTTTTTTTGCAAAAAAAACAAAATCCTCCGAGATTTTACCACCGATCAAATTTGCTGGTTTGGAAAAATTTGGGGCGCAAATTTTACCGAAAGCAAATTTTACCAAACTCAAAAGTGGTCAAATTTGGTTTTGCTCCATACCTCGGAGGCTTTGTACGAGTGTGTATGAGTTTTAGACTGCTGTGTATGGGATACGACGGGACTATAGGAGACACGCTACGTATAGACTTGTCCGCAACCAGCCTGCTACTGCTCGTGGCACGACTGGGACACAGCACCCTTGCACCGACCACCACCAAGAGGGAGATAACCCGTATATCCTTACCACCATCGCGTGTGTTGTGCCGGCCCTACAGCCGCGCTAGGCAAAGTAGTTCGTCTCCTCGAGGGGACGATTTTGAATTGAACGACGATTAAAACAACTCAACGTGATTTTCCTGACTAAAAAAAAGCAAACAGCAGTGGATACAGACGCGGATCTTGAGGGCGTCTCTCTCCCAGCGACATTAGAAGCCCTACAGCTCCTCATTCCGTGCTCTATCGTCGGCGAGCTGGTGGTGCAGGGGGACGATTGCCCATCCTGGCGTGGGTCACTCGTGGAGTTGAAAATCTGGCTCAACAAGAAGAGTACTATTCTGAAGTGTCTGATTCCCATGTGAAACACAGCAAAAAAAAATCGAAACCACGATAAGACGGCCCACGCAGCAACTCCATGTTTTTTTTTTTATGACCGGTTGAAAATCCACCTTCCGTTCAAATTTTGCCACTCAAATTTCACTGCATAGGATCCGGTCTAATAAGGGTTCGTTTGGTCTTGACAATCGTCTACGAACAGTGTTCGTTTTTTTGAACCGTCTAAAAACCTGCGTTCGGTGTTCTCAACCGCCTGAAAATAGCGCTTGGTGTTACCAACTGTCTACAAGTAGCTTTTAGTGTTTTCAACCGTCTAATAATGGCGTTTGGTCTTACCAACCGTCTAATAATAGTGTTCGGTCTTGTCAACCGTCTAAGAGTAGTGTTTGGTGCACATTTAAGAATACTGTTTGGTCTTATCTGCCGTCTAATAATAGTGTTTGGTCTTGTCAACCGTCTAAGAGTAGTGTTTGGTGGCCGTTTAAGAATACTTTTTGGTCTTATCTACCGTCTAATAATAGTGTTTGGTCTTGTCAACCGTTTAAGAGTAGTGTTTGGTGGCCGTTTAAGAATACTTTTTGGTCTTATCTACCGTCTAATATTAGTGTTTGGTCTTGTGAACTGTCCAGTAACAGTGTTCGGACTTGTAAAACCGCCTAAAAATAGTGTTTGATGTTCTCAACCGCCTAAGAACAGTGTGTGGTCTCATCATGTTTGATCTTATCAACCATCAAATAAACCGTCTAATAATAGTGTTTGGTCTTGTCAACCGTTTAAGAGTAGTGTTTGGTGGCCGTTTAAGAATACTTTTTGGTCTTATCTACCGTCTAATATTAGTGTTTGGTCTTGTGAACTGTCCAGTAACAGTGTTCGGACTTGTAAAACCGCCTAAAAATAGTGTTTGATGTTCTCAACCGCCTAAGAACAGTGTGTGGTCTTATCATGTTTGATCTTATCAACCATCAAATAAACAGCGTTTGGTCTTATCAGCGTGTTACAACTAGTTTTGAGTCTTTCAAACCGTCTAATAATAGTTGTTGGTCTTATCAACACTCTAGTAAAAGTGGTCGGTCTTGTCAACCGTCCAAGAGTTGTCTGTGGTTTTCTCAACCGTCGAAGAATAGTGTTTGGTATTGTCAACCGTGTTTGGTCTAATCAACCATCAAACAAACAGCGTTTGGTCTTATCAATCGTGTACAAGTAATTTTGAGTCTTCCCAACCGCCCAACAATACTTTTTGGTCTTATCAACTGGTGTTAGGTCTTGCCAGCTGTTTAAGCGCAGTGTTTGGTGTTCTCAACCGTCTAAGCATAGTGTTTAGTCTTATCAGTCGTTTACAAGCTGTGTTCGGTCTTTTCAAATCGTTTAATAAAAATGTTGTTGAGTCGTACGATATCGACCATAAAATAATAATCGTTTGGTCTTATCAACTCTTCACGAGTATTTTTTTTTTCGTTTATTTAACCGTCCAATGACGGTGTTTAGTCTTGCCAACTGTCTACGAGTAGTGCTCGGCCTTGTTAACCGTCTGAGAGTAGTGTTTGGTCTTATCAACAGTCCAAAAAGAAGAATATTTAGTATTTGGTTTTGTCAACTGTCTACGAAGGAGTTTGTTCTTATCAACCATATACGAATAGTGTTTTATCATATTAAAATATGCAAGTAGTGTTTGGTCTGTTTGGTCTTACCAACCGCCTACGAGCAGATTTCCTCTTTTTCAACCGAGTGCGAGTAGTGATTGTTTTTTCCAACGTCTGATACATGTTAATTGTAATGTTTGGTCTTAGTCAACCGTCTACTATTAATAATAGCGGTGCTTGGATTTATCCACAATGGTCTTAGCAATCGTCTTTTAACTTGTCAGCCGTCTACGAGTAAGTAGGTGTTCGTATGGTGGTTACGATATATCAAAGAAAATATGGCTGGGTGGGAAAACAACCTATTATTAATAGAGCTTGGTTGTTTTATAAACATATATTAATACATTATTAATAGTACAGTTGGCTGTGCGATCGAGGATTTTTTGTCGAAACTTATATTTTCAAGCTGTGTGTGATAATCCGATCGCGCGCGTTGCTGGGGGTGTATGTCCTCATGAGGGATATAGGCCGGCGACTCCCGTTAGTCTAGCTACAGAGTAGTACTAGGGTCAACAGGGTGATGCGAAGACGTTCAATCCTTAGTCCATCTGTGCACGGTCTTCTCAACCGTGCACGAGTTGTAACAAGTCTTCCGAAGGGGCCTATATGGTCGTTTTGGGACCCCTAGCTTCTTCCATCGAGACCGACAACATCCATCCATGCATTACCTTTTCGCTGCTGTAGTGGTTGTCGTGGCCGCAGTTATGGTACCCCCTCTTTCCGGTTTCGGCGTTATTATTTATAGCAGATGTCCCCATTTTGCCTGTCAGGCGTTCTCGCCTGCCTGAACAAACGGCTTTGCCCCCCTCCCTTCTGCCAGAAAGCATTGGGCGGACAGCAAACAATCAACACAAGAGGCAAGATACGGAGATACAAGATACACATCCAAGCAACCCTCGTGCGAATGGCCAGTGCTACCAGAGGCATCCCTGCATAGCAGTAGTCGGTCCCTAGGTCCATATTGCCCAATCTCCTGCACGAAACCGATGCCTCAGCATTTTCTGTGGGTCTCGCATAAATCACACCCATACTCCATTTTTCATTTGTTTCTTGGTGCCGCCGCCCCCCTCTCTCTTTCATCGCCAAGGGTGGTTTCAATACCGGTATACTCCGGACGCTCATACAAATGGTAACCGTAAGCGTTGGTTCTTGTGTTCTGAGCCCTTTTCTACGAAAGAAACAATTTCGCCCCCCATGCCTCCCCGTCGTATACGGAAGGAACGCACTAAGCGCCGAAATGTTGGAGATGTCTCTATCAGGGCTAGGAACGGTGCTCCGTCTCGAAAGGGATGACGAGTGGTCAATAGTCAAATGACTGAGGCAAGAAACGAATGAGTACGCCCCTCCTCCCCGCCCCTCGCTGGAGATGTGGCGGTAACATCTTGGTCGTTTCACGTTTTTCGAGCTCCTCGCGGGTAGGCTTCGTCTCCTTTTCCCCTTTTGTTTCATATTTTCTTGTAGGAGGAGAAGGCTTCCCATACAGCCTCGCAGGGGGGAGGAGATGTGAAATTATTTCAGATACGTCAACAGTGAGTTCGACCAGTTGAGTGGTGTACTTTTGCGGCGCCGCGTCTTCGGTTCATGTCTGTTTCAGTTTGTGGAACAAATACGATGTTTTCTCCAAATTTCAAATTTCCCGTATTTTTTTGCATGAGTACGGCTCATCCGGGTTGGGCTACGTATATACGGTATCGTAGTGGTATGGTATTTTTGCACCGGACTGGCAGGCCCACAAAGGACCGGGATTGAGTGTTATAGGAAAACGGGAATTGATGGTGAATTTTTTGGAAGTCCTGTTTTCGTACAATGGGGGGCTCCCGATAGTGCCGGTTGAGTAGTGCCACCGATCTATATAATGCCGGTCAAATCGCTTGGCACGACTGGCACTCTCTATAGTATTACTCTATAGTATGCCTATTCTCACTTGTGCCGGTGCATTGGGACGGCACGGAGTCGTGATCCCGCTATAGTGCGGTACCTGTTAGTGCGGGGGCTCACTTTAGTGCGTTGATGATCGCTTGTAACCACCTCGTCCCAGAGAGTATCGCACTGATAATAATATCTCGGGATCTTGCGGGATCCCACTTTAGTGCGGTTGTTGTCGTCTGGCAAGGCACCGCACTAAGGAGCCATCACGCGAGCAGGAGGGCTCTGGGTTCAGTGTTGGGGGCACAGCTGAACCCCTCCTGTTCAGACCTTCCAGTTTCCATCGGAGCGCAACAAGGGGAAAAAAAAATCAGTAAAGCTTTTTGTCAGATGTACAACGATGCACCCGACGCGCACACACATCGCCTGGTGAGTGAGAAAGTGGGACCTGCTTGACAGGCAAGATATGGAAGGAGAAAGGAGACACGGTTCTCTCCCAACCAACCTCCTAAAAGCCATCCATTTTGTCGAATAGGGCCAATAAACATGTTGGTTGGGTTTTTTGGTGTTTCGGTCTGTATGTTCGTTTCTGTTTGTTTCTGACGTTGTCTGGTTGCTGTCGCCGTGATTCCCAGAGGTGCTAGTTGGGGACCGCGATTTGACGCCCTGACTGACCTCCCCCTTGAATGACCGCTCCCTTGACTGACCGCTCCTAGTCTAATTATAGCATTATAAGGCCCGTGAGAGACCTTGACGCGCCCGAAAATACGGGTTTCTGAATATCTGGGCTTCGGCTGGTCCCTGTGTTAAGTCGGGACCATGACAGACCATACAGGAACCAGGGCACGAGGGGAGGGGCCTTCAAGATTATTGGAAAAGTTTTTTAGTTTATCATAGAAGGTTTGTGTGCATCGTCGTGTCTTGAGAGGGGAGAAAACAACGTCAACTCTATTGGGCGATTTCGGCTTCGGACACACCAAGCAGCCCCGGATGCTGGGGAGAGGGATGCTTGTACGTCCAAAGTGCAGCGCCAGGGAGATGCGCAACACACGCGCTGCCAGCATGATGATCACATACCAAAAATAGGTGGTACCTGATTTAAGAGCCCCTCGGAACAGGCTAGGGTATCATATGGGTTTTAGTGTAGGACTCACAATCATATAGATTGCAGTTCAGGCGTCAAGCTATTTTGACGGGTCTTAAGCCAGTTTTCTATTAAGATGAGCCCTCTTAAGTTGGGTACCACGTTGTTGCTGTATTGTTGTAATTCCTCGCGCGTTTTCTACGAGAAGGTCGATACGGCAGCAGTTACTACTTACTTGTCGTGTTTGGATCGATGGCTCGACGAATACCTGGGTGCTTAATATCCCAACATGCCATACGTAAAATAGCGTACGTACGTATAATACGAACGTACGTTGCATGTTAGCGTGCAACGTATATGCGTAAATATGCCAAAACAAAACAAATAAAACGACAACGAAGTATTAAAAAACAGAAACACAAGAAAACAAAAAAGACAAAAAACAAAAAAACAGAAGCAAATAAAAAAGAAGGGCCAATGGGGATGAACATAGAACCGGTCCGGCATACAATTTAATTCGTGTAATGCTCGAGACAACGACACAACGAATAGTTTCGAGACCCTTCCGATTAACAGAGGGGGCCCGTAATCGTTGGACGTGCACACGTGGAGGGTGGAGACCGCGTGGAGCGAACACCGCCCGTGACGCAGAAGCAAAAGTGGACCAAAAATCCGCCCCTCGTATTCTTGTAGACCTCGCTTAATATTTTTTGTGGTGACATTTTTTTTTTTACCCAGGGATGGTCTCTCCTAATTTAATTCGTTATTTATTCGTTCAACAAGTGTAACATATGGTAACAAGTACGTATCAACACTACTAGGTGTTATGTTGCAAAGCTAGCTGCGTTTTGATCAAAAAATCGTTTTTGGTCGATCTCACAGCCGAAGTGTATTTTTCATTTTTTTAATATTATACATGCGCATGTTTGCGTAAGACGGACATACCAGGCATGTCGTGTACATTTTGTTGTAATCGTGATCATATTTTTACTTTTCCCCCCACCCGTTTTCATTACCCGTCGGTGTGTTATTTATTTATTTATTTGTTTATTTTTTTATTTATTGTATTTTAGATCCCGGTGAAGAAAGCTTAAGCTCTATACACTTTCGTTTTGTGTACCAGTTTTGTCCATCTGCAAAACGCAGACTTGGTGTTAACCTCGCCCCATTCGGTTAAGTCGACAACGTGGACTTGCCGGCCGTCTTTGGCGTGTTATTATCATGTTTTTACCATCATCCGACATCCGACGTGAATCACTCACATTGAATAATGATGTCGTTCGCCCGCTTACCGACCTTTAAGAACTGACCCAACGTTTTTGGCGATAAACGACAACTTGGACTTATTGTGTGGTGCTTTTTACAGGAATAAACGCGTTACGGTAACCCCTTTAGAGCCCCAAAATCCCTCCCATACAAAATTCAAGTCAATTTTGTCTCCCGAAAAGGGTTTCCAGTTGTAAAGGCGTCAAGACGAAAAAAACATAGCGTGGAAACCTTGCAGTGATTTTCTTCGTTTTTCCCAGACGGGGTACTCAAAACCCAGGTGAAGATAAAGAAGTTTACAAGTGTTAAGATATAACAAGTGGCATCAGCCTATTGCCAGTATCAATTTGCAGTAGCGACGAATGTGCCGCCCCATGTACCGTATATGACCGTGTTGGTGTTAGTGTATAACACGCCCCCTTGGGATGAAATGCTGAGCCGGTTTCCTCCTTAACCAGCGCGGCACGAATAACAACGGTGGCGGCTTTGTCAGGGAGGATGCCGCCCAGATCTTTCCATAGACGTGTCGCTCGGCGTTTAGACTCCACCGGTCGTCGAGAAATCGGCATACGAAACTCGTCCGAGGGGGTGTGCTATACACCGTCACATACGGTAGGCACTCGATGCAGCGCCACCGCAATGGCGAGTAGCCTGGCGAATTGCTGATCAGTAGCACCTGGTATGATAATGTCATCTTATAATCGTAGCGGATTTGGCACGCTGCACAGTCTACGTAGCCAACACGCGTCGCAGCATAAGCAAAACCTGCCAGGTGTCAGGTACAAGGCCAAGCCGCACAAAAATGGCAGCGGTGTACTTGCTTCCTGTCCACTACAGGAAGTATTGGCCGTGTACACGTGGTATTAGGTTCTAGAATAAGGGTTCTGCGGGTAACATGTTTGGGGAATTTCGAGAGTTTTCTCACAGTCCCGAAACTATTTGTAGGCAGGCTTCTCAAGCACGGCAGCAATCTAGACGTCGTTCTCGCAGGGTTCTAGAGCTTAGCAGCTCTGTAGACGTCGAAGGAACAGGGGGGATCACCCTCTCCTGCCCTCTCTTCCCAGCCGCATTCGAACGCCTTCCAGTTCATTGTTCAAAAACCTTTCGTAGGCCCATCGGGCGCCCTTTTTTCAACTCACCATGCACCTTCTATGATGCTCGAGTTCGTCTCACAACGACACTGCGTTTAGCACCTGGAGACCGTCATCGGTCGACCATCTAAGTGTTTACTCGTCAATTCTCGATAGGTTATGAGCCCCGTAGGCAATCCACGGTATTGCCATGATTTGCTCGCAAGTCTGTTGAGACAGGTCGTGGTCACCCAGAGCGCACGATGGCTTTGCGTAGATTTTTCTCGATACGTGGCATGCCATTCAACGTGTCGGAAGTAGAACCACTATGCCATGGCAATACAGTGGGTATCCCGATTTAAGAGCGCCCCGTGACAGGTCAAAACACGCGCTCTTAACTGCAAAGCGCTCTCATCTGTAGCGGTCAATATATAGCCTTCAGTGTGGCGGGATGTGCCGAATTGGCCGCTCTTAACACCCGAATGATCTTAACTCGGGTGCTCTTGAATCGGGATACCCACTGTAAGCCATTTCATGCGCTTGAAACAGACAAGCAACAGCCGTACACGAATCTGGAATCGAAGGTAAGGTTACATGCGCCTGAAACAGGCATGCAACAAAGCCGTACACGAATCTGGAATCGAATGCGCTTGGGGAGGGTGGCGGCATGCGTGAAGGACCGGAAGGCGCCGGGGTAATCACACACGTAGAACATGACCATCGACAATGCCATTACCCACCCCCTTGGATTTTACGGTATACCGCATGGATGTACCGTATAAAACCCTGAAAGCATAAGCCTGCCCGAATTCATCATGGAACTCATCATGAAGGTGGGAAGAACACGTTTGATTTGCATGAGCATCTGCCGCGTGATCTCATCTACATTGCGCAGTGAATTCCGCACGGCCGGGGGGGTGATCCATGTGGGAAGGCACCTTGTACGATGTACATGATCCGTGAGAACAAGATGGAGCCATGCGCGCGTAGTATGATTGCCTTGTAGATGACATCTGTGAACATGCGCATCTGCAGTAGAGTGATGGCGAAGTGGCACCACCGTGGCGCACTCCACTAGCAAGCCCCATTGGCCAGGTTGTACCCGAGGGCAGAAATGAGCACAAGGGCAACCATGACTGCGATGCCGTCGTTGGTAACGGCAAGCCCCGACGATAGTAACCGCTCTGCTGGCTATGGCGGTCGCAACGATATCGTTAGCCACCGAGACACCGCCAGCTAGAAGCGTAATAGCTCCAATCAGCAGCTGCACAGCTACCGACTCGATGAACAGGGCAGTGAACCCGACCACGGTCACCGACACGTCCAACTCTGGTGGGACTACCAATGCGCCACTACCTTAGTACGATGGGCACTGTAGCCAGCAGCGCAAATAGAGTAATCGTCATTTTGTCGTAGTGACCATCCGACGGGATATCATGAAAAAAAAAACGCCACGGTAGAGGTGCAGCACCGTTTTTTTCTAGTGCTCCTCCTGACTTGAGGAGCTGTATACCCTTTAATAATACTATAATACTATAATACTATAATACTGTAATACTATAATACTATAATACTATAATACTATAATACTATAATACTATAATACTATAATACTATAATACTATAATACTATAATACTATAAAACATACCAGGTACTAAAATAATATAATACTTTAATGCTATGATGTTATAATACAATAATACTATAATACTATAATACTAGAGTGCTATGACACCGGTGCACCGTTTTTTTCTAATACTCCCCCTCATTTGAGGAGCTGTATACCACTATGATACTATAATACTGTAATACTATAATTGTGGGAGCCATGTCTCGTACAACCTGCACATACCCAGAGATCACCGTAAGGATCTCCTACGCAGGTATCACCAATTCACCTGGTCATAAGATCTTCGCTTCTTACCGTACGACTGTGACATCAGATCTCCTATGACCTCATCAGTAAGATCTCGGTACAACCCTTCGTCGACGGACGAACTATGAAATATTGCCCCGAGACCATCTGATGCATCAGCAGATGTGTCACGCACATCTCTCTCTGTTCTCTCTTTCCAGGCTCGCCGTTGAGTCCGTCGCCCAACAAACACCCGGCGTGCCTCCACGTTACGCATATCAAAGAGAAACTGTTGCAAACCTCGAGTCAAACCTTGGGTACCCAAACCCACACTGGCGTCGACGGCAGGCAGCTCCACGCTACGCATATCAAAGAGAAACTGTTGCAAGCCTCGAGACGAACCTTGGGTACCTAAACCCACACAATACTATAATACTATTATACTATAATACAATAATACTGTGATACTATAATACTATACTATAACGCTATAATACAAGAATACAATAATACAATAATACAATAATGCAATAAAACAATCATACAATAATACTATAATGCTATAATGATACCTGGTATAATGCTAGAGTGCTACGGTAGAGGTGCGCCATTTTTTCTAATACTCCTCCTCGCTTGCGGAGCTCTTTTGCCTTCTGAGGCAATAACCGGCCAAAAATGTGGTGAGTAGGTGGTATATTGCTGCTCTGCGCAGGGCCGGCGGCAGGCTGTTCTGCTGCGCTTGCGCTACGTAGATGCTCTAGATGGAAGCTTCGTTAACAATCGCGGTGTGCGCAGAACAACCACGTTAAAAAGAGAACAGGGAAAAAACACGCACACAGTTCAGTTCCCGGATCCGTCCGTTTTTATTGGTAAAAGTAAAAAAATCAACCCGATGAAACAAAGCCGTGGCCCTAATAGGCCCTAGTAGGCCCTAGAAATACACAAAAAAGTACTTTTCAAAACAATAACATCATTCCAAACGATTTTTGGCTCTTGTGCGCGGCACTCCCAACATGGGGCATAACACTTGGAGTTAGACTAGAATCACTGTAGGAGTTCAAAATGGGTCAAGAAGCGCCGTCGTTCAGATTTTGTTTTCGCCAAAAAGTGGTATACCTTAGTACATATATCGTCGCTTCAGCGATTCCATCAGGCACCCATAGGGGACGCCTGTTGTTGGGCATGGTGCAACCCCGGTAGACGCCTTCGTCGCGGTCACATTCGAGTGAGAAGTAACGCGGCGTTGAGTCGTGTGTCACGAATTTTCGTCATCTCAGTCTCCAGCTGTTCGCAAAAGAGTCAGCAGAACTCTAGCCGGTGAGTTTCCGGCCTCAGCCGGCATGGCGAACAGCATATGATACATTATTTCTCAGTATTTAAAACACACATTACCGAGGTCTGTGTACCGTCATTAACTTGAAATCGTCCCCCAATAAGGCCGTATCCCTATACAAGGCGGTCAAAATCGCTTTGGCGCGACCGGACTCAGGAATTGCACTCACAACCTGGAATGAATAAGGCGGCTTCCCTCTATAAGGCGGTCGTATTGCTCTCGCACACCACCCGCCCTAGTGGGGGGGGGGGGCACTGTACTGCAGAACCCATCAGCGAGGTCAAAGCACCCTCACCATCTCGCAATAGGAGCATGTGTGTTGTGGACTTGTTTTTACGGCGGAAGTCACCCGGGTTACATCAACCCGTAGCGACAGGAGTATGTGTGGCGCAGGCTAGTCTTTGCGGAACAGGTAATCCGGGCTACATCAACCTGCCACAGAAGTAGTGTGTTGCGGGCTTGTCCGCACGGCGCAGATCATTCGCGTTACATCAACTTGCGACAGGAATAGTGTGTTATGGGCTTGTCTTTGCGGCGCAGGTCATTCGGGTTACATCAATTTGCGACAGAATTAGTGTGTTGCGGGCTTGTCTTTGCGACGCAGGTCATTCGGGTTACATCAACTTGCGACAAGAGTAGTTTTTTTGGGGGTTGTGGGCTTGTCTTTGCGGTATTAGTAGTAGCAGGTCATTGTCAGCCAGAAAAAAAATCTCCAAGAAGTGCCACTACAATAATACTATTTATAGTATTAATATTAATAGCACCCCTATCCTAGAACGAATCAGAGGCCACGATCCCCGTCCCGGCTGGTTGGTTGATCGGGGGAGGTGGGGGTGTACTCGACATTCATTCATGCATGGCCGTAGTCGTATGACCATAGTGGTATGTGGTATGACCCTCGCATCCCTACTATGCCGGGACGGAGCATGTCGGGTTTTCACCGACCAGACAGACATTGCTTGCTCCAAGGGCGAAGCGCCGTGAGGTGTTCGGCGAGTCGCATGAAGCGTGAGCTGCATAAGAACCGCTTGTGTGGCGGACTTGCATATGGATGGCAGCTTCAATGAGTTAATTTAATTTCCGGTATGGCAATTTCCAGAGACAGCAATGGGAGTACTATGTGACTGCTTTGTGGGTGCCTTACCGTAAGCACTACGTGATACGGTCGTTCCCCTTGTGCGGAGTTGTTGTTGTTGTTGTTCTCACATTAACTCGCATAATCAAGTCCGTGGTCACAGGACAGGCTCCCGTCACTCTGGAGCTGAGGAATACCCCAGGGAAAAAACACAAGAAAACACAAGGTGGTACACGCATATATCACAGCTGACGCAATCCATACCTCTACCAGAAACAAATGAAAGTGAAATCTGGAGTCAGCCTACGATGTGCCAGGTCCAGGCCGGTGCATACGTCTCACTACTCGCGCCTGGAAAAACCGACTATACCGCTTGCAACCCAAGAAAAACTACCACGTGTATATTGCACATAGTACTTATCATTACGCATACGCACGACAAACGTAAGTCAATTGAAAAAAAGAAGCAGAGAAAAGAAAAGAAGATAAAGGAAAGGAAAGAAAAGACAAGGAAGCGAAAAAACGGATAAAGAAAGAAAAAAGACAAGACAAGAAAAGCAAGGAAAGACGAGACAAGAGGAAGCAAGGGGAGGAAAAGAGAAAAAAATGTCATACTAGTAGACCCTAGGAACTGACTAAAGACGGCATTAGGCTCATAGAGGGTATCAAGTGCATCATCAATGGTACTGGGGAGAGAACGCAACATGGCGAAGAAGTCAGGGCGGTCTTACGCTATCTTGTGACGGCCATTGGAAGGCCCACAGATTTCAAGACGATGATGGCCAGACCCAAACTTCAGTCGTTTGGGCATGACGCCCCCCCTTCCCCCCCCCCCTCCCCCCCTCCCTCCTCCCCCCCTCCCCCCTCCCCCCTCCCCCCTCCCCCCCTCCCCCCCTCCCCCCCTCCCCCCCTTCCCCCTCCCCCCCTCCCCCCTCTCCCCCTCCCCCCTCCTCCCCTCCCCCCTGCCCCTTCCCCCCGGCCGCTTGGAGATGCCGACGGTGGATGGCGCTGCCGCAGCCTTTGCGCGTCGCTCTGCAGCTTTGCGTCTCTACTTTTCATGCCAATTCCGCATGAACAACTCGGCTCCCTCCTCTACTCGCCGAAACCATCTGCCGGCCTTCTGAGCAGCTTTTCGTCACCCTTCGAATTTCATTCCAAAGACCGACATATCGTCCTTCAGATGAGCCATCCAGTCCTTCCCTTGCCCCCCTGAGTAGCCCTTACCCCCAACAAGCTCCCCAAACATCACCCTTTGTGGCAGACGCTCCTCCCCCATACGTGCTACGAATCCCGCAAACAATATCCTCCGTTTGCGCATTATCGCCTCTATACTCTCGGAAGCTGTCTTGGGAAGCGCGTCGGCGTACGATAGGGTGTGGTCGTCGCGCTTCCGTTCCCGCCATCGGAGTAAAAGTCCTCCACCCCGCACAAACGATCTGACTCGACTGCCAGCTATGATCGACCGCCAAAAGAGCAAAAACGGTACCCTTGTGGTCTAGCTTATGTTGTGAGCGTCATGTTTTGCAGCGTCGTTGCAACCGACGCCAACCCAACCTATATATAATATAGGCCGGGGGGATCGGGGTGGGGGGCGAAGACAACCCTGGCGCCGCCTAGGAAGAAGGGTGCTAGCAAAAGGGAAATACCTGCTATGACATTGAGACATAGCAAAACTGCGTAGCTCATTAGCCCATGCATAGCGACCAAACAACGACGATGGCGGTGTTTTATCGTTTTGTTATCGAGCCTTTTAGGAAGTGCGTGCGGCACTCCTCCGCGCATAAATCACCATGCATTGCTGCGGGGCGTGTCACACAGCAGCTCCTTGTATTGGCGCACTCCGGACACATTCCTCGTTCCAGCCAAGCCGCGCGGCGTCTTTTGTGGGCCGATGCTGCAATCACTTCACTTTTTTTTCGGAAATGTTTCCCCTCTCAACTCTCAACGGGGTTGTAAGTAACAAGGTCTTTTTCACGGGTCAGGTCAATTCTCGGCATGGTATACCATACCAGTCGGATCGGATCGGCGCGACCCGACCCTGACCCGTGAGACCTGAAAACCTCCTGACCCGACCCGATCCGACCCGTGACATTTCCAATACACCCCCTGATCCCAACCCGACTCGATCCGTGAGGGTTTGAAACGGCCGGATCGTGAGCCATGAAAAGCCCTGGTTATTGTGCACCAGGGACAAACTGCTTGGAACTAGTATGGGATAAAAGCTGTACCTGGTAGCACTGCAATTTTGTCCCATTTGTATAGTCCCGAATGGCTTGCCCTCAAAACGTGGCTGTATTATACCTGGTAGGGTGTTTACGAGGTTCCAAACTTTGGTGGGGGTAGCAACACACTTAGAAACAGTAATGAAACCGACGAGGGTCATACCAAACCCAAGGACAACCCAAACCCACACAAAATTAGCAAAAACGGGTCAAATTGGCTAGATAACCATTTTTTTTGTTCGTGGGTTGGGTTTAACCCAAGGCCAACCCAAATCCACGCAAAAATAGCGAAAACGGGCCAAATTGACACATGTATAGGACGTTCGCCGGTTTCAATGATATTTCACATGGTTTCCTATCCAATAAAATTGGCACATGAAACCAACTTTTTCGTCGGTAGGGTTGGCCTTGGGTGTATACGACGTTCGTCGGCTTCAATGCTATTTTTACATCGTTTCCTACCCAATCAAATTGGCGCATTAGCGATTGTTTTTGTCGGTAGGGTTGGCCTCGGATTTATACGATGTTCGTCAGTTTCAATGTTATTATTGTATGGTTTCCTACCCAATCTAATTGGCGCGTCAACCATTGTTTTCGTCAGTAAGGTTGGCCTTGAGTTGTATAAGATGTTCGTTGGTTTCAATAATATTATTTTCATGGTTTCCTACCCAATCAAATTAGCACATTAACATTTTCCGTCGGTTGGCTTGGCCTTGGGTTTTATAGGATTTTCGTCGGTTTCAATGTTGTTATTGTATGGTTTTCTACCCAACCAAATTGGCACATTTAACCCTCTTCTTTGTCGGTAGGGTTGGCCTTGGATATGTAAAACGTTCGTCGGTTGCAATGCTGGTTTCCTACCCAACTAAATCGGTACATTGGTAATTGTTTCGTCGGTAGGGTTGTCCTTGAGTTTTGTAAGATATTCGTCGGTTTCAATACTATTATTGTATGGTTTTCTACCTGATCAAATTGGCGCATTAATCATTATTTTCGTCGGTGTGGTTGGCCTTGGGTTAGGGGTTTCGTCGGTTTCAATTGTATTGGGGCGTTCGTCCGTTTCAATACTAATATGACGTACTTTCCAACCCGAACAAAATTTGCAATCCGACAAACACCCTATTCCTAACGAAGTCAAGTCGAACCGATCGATACAAAAAGGAGCTTCAGAGGGAAAAAAGCGACCAAACAAAACCGTGTCGATTACAGCGTGCGGCATTGCATGGTCAAATATCCTTTTTGCTTGTATTTGCATCCTCTATTTTTTGCAGTTTGTGACAATACAGCTCGTCCCTCTAGGAGGAGGAGGAGGCATCGGAGGAAGCATCGGCATGGACACTGATTGGTTGTGCTGGATGCACATCGGGCGGGTGGAAAGATCAGCGTAATATGAATAACACACACAGCATCGTCCATCGCTTGGTTGGGGGATGGTAAGGTAAGACGCATGATATATTAGAGATGCACCATTTCGTTTCTGACGCTCCTCACCCGAGGGTATTTTATGTCTCATCCTTAAGCCTCATCCTAAAACTCATTTACTTTATTTTATTTTATTTGGGGGGCGGGGGAAGTGCTACACGATGAGCAATCCCATGGCCTATTATACGTGTGCAACGAGAATTGTTGCACAAAAGTATTGAAGCTCGGACGATGTGGGGCTGTGACGAGCCCACGGGCGTAGCATGGCCCTGCTACGGGGGAGCACAGCACACGTTGGACAGGTTATGTGAGCTATGCCCACTTGATGATGTAGACCTTTCCGGGAAGATCTGTATGGTCTAGATCATGTTACCGGCTGGGAGCCGTGCGATCTGCGATGAACCTAGCAACTAATTCTAGGGTTGGATCTGCACTCTATATCCTCTATGTACAGATCCTGCACAACATCTCAGCACGATAGGTACAGGATGTACTATAGATGATCTCTATGATCTATATGATCCATATAATCTATATGATCTATATGATCTATATGATCCATATGATCTATATGATCTATATCGTCATCTGTCCGAGGTGTGGAACATAGTAATGTGTGGAGCATAGTAACCAGAACCCAACACGGTTGGTAAAAATAGATTTTTCGTTATTATCGTCGGTTGTAACTACTATGAACTCCGGCAGTAGTCGCATGGCTGCACGCTCCCACTCGCACTCCTACTGCAAGCGTTTTTTGAGACTAAAAAATAACATTTGTTTGGCCGCTCTATTACACTTAAAATCAAAGTACAAAGCTAAGAGCGCACCCCACAAATAAAAGGTTATCCCAACTCGACACTATTTTTATGGATTCCGCTGAGACAAGAAAAAAAAAAAGTCGTGTGTTTGGTCGCTCTGTGATGGCTGAAAATCAAGTCGAAAAGGATCAAGAACTTAACCTGTTAACAGCAAGTTATCGCAGCTCGATACGATCGTGGGTATGCAAACGGTTCTTGTATTTCCGGGCGAATTCGAAACACTTTCAGCCAAAATAGGCAATGACGCGCTGCAAAGGACAAGTCTAATGCACCAAGTATTTACAGCGTCTTCGTTATCTACCGCTTCTGTGGGGGGGCGTCAGTGTACATGACTAAATCCACGTACCACTGCAAAACTTATCCCACACTAATTTGAGGTAGTGTGTCCCGAAAAACGTGGGTGGGGTCGTAAAGGGGCTAAACTCGACGCGGTACGTGGTGTGGGAGTGACGCACTGGTGAGGAAGAAGACGCCGGGGTGGCTGACCGGCAACCATTTACATGCCCGGACGAGAACACCAACGAACAAGCGTTACGATAGAGTGAAATCACTTATTGGTTTTGTTAACGCGTTTAGCCGGCAACAACGTGCATCGTAAGCTCGAAGCGTCGACATCTATAAAAAAAATACGCAACTACGGAAAAGCCCAATGAAATTGAAGAACGGAAGCGTATCGTACAAGTCTACAAACATCCCGTTTCGGTACCCACCAGGGAAGCCAATATAAGGAACAAGTCTATCGTAACAAGACTACCATTTATCGAGCTACTCCACCTCCTCTTCCTCCAGTTGTTGATCCGACCTTCCCCTACTACACGCTCGTTCAAGTACCCTCCAATCCTCGAATCCTAAGCTGTATCGAGGCTCCACCCCAACGCCTTGGGTGAAATGGTGTTGTGTCTATCACTACCCCCCCCCGGCTCTTTCTTAGCCTCTTGGCAACCCCGCGAAATCGCGACCTTGGTGATCACCGAGACGATCGGTAACAATACGCTCCTCCCTCACCCCGTTCCTCGCCGCATGGATGCTCCATCCCGCCCTCCTCACCCCGCTCGCTTCAAGCTGGTCGATAAATGTGCTTCCCTTGACCCGCTACTATCTACCCCGACACATTATGTGGCGTCTGCAGCCACCCGGGCGTGTCTCAGGTTTTTTCACTGACACGTAGGCGTGCATGTTATTTTTTGAACCGTAACATGTGACCGACGTAAACACTTCGGAAGGCTACCGAGTATGGCGCAAAAACATTACTCTATTTATCTCTTTGTTATTGAATCGGGTCCATCTACCGAGCCGGATGTACAGCGACGCTGGCCTCGGGCTTCTGCTGACTTCAGGAGTGTTGGTGTGGTGCTGTGCATGGCTCGCTTTGTTGCAATAACACTTCGGTAGAATCGTTGGGTCTGTCCACACCTATGCCTCTGGACTCAGCAGGAGCCCAGGGCCAGCATCGCCGCAATACCCGGCTGGGTAGATGGACCCAGTTTAACAACAAATATAGGAGCAGTGTAAAACACATAGTCGGCGATGATCCCAAGTATCTATTATGTCGGTTACTTAACACGGTTCAAGTAACAACATATATGCATCCGTATTGTTGGTAAATCCGTCGACGTGCCACGTAATGTCCCAAGCCACCACAACCCAACATAGAATTATCAAATCTTCCTGTTGCTCCCGCCAGATAGGGCTGACAGAGTCCAATCTTTAGGGCTATGATTCGGAGTGAAGGTTCGATTGAACTTTAATCGATTTCGGTGAACCCGATTAATTGCTTATTTTCAATAATTTAATTCGCATGAATTTCCAGCGAAATCTAAGAAGCGAAGAAGCGAGCGCCAATCACCCTCGCCCGGCTGATGGGGAGGGAAGCGTAGTCGGAGGGCGACGTTATGAACTCGTCGGCGAAGCAATTGTCTCCATTTTGCGATTCCGATATCGATTGCATCGTGCGATTACATCGAATAGATCGGCCGCGATAGACACCTCCACCAATCCGCCTCTTGCTCCCGATCGACGTTGGCTGACAAACTCCATTCTACTTGTTGCTACCGATTGCTGCGACTGTCCTGCCGATGACGCCATGTGTGAAGAGATGAGTCCGTTTGGCTACTGGTAACAAACAGGCTAATCAGTTGAAGTACCCCCCCGCTCTACGCCATACCTGTACCAGGTACCTGGTATGATACAACAAAAACGCAGTCTGCCTGTTGCTTCCAATCGACGGGTCTGACATAAACCATTTTGTATGTCCCCAACGATACACACAACGGACAGAGCAGATCCCTGTTGATCTACTGACGATCTGTGTCTTCCAGGGCGGATATACTCCTGGTTTGAATGATCTGCATGGCCTAGATAATTTTGCCGGGGGTGGAGCGTATGATCTGCACGATCTAGCACATGTTTCCGGGGTTGGATCTGTACTGCACAGATTCTGCACAACATATCAAAGCGCCAGATATAAGATCTATATGATCTAGATAACCTATATGATCTAGGTCGTGGTATGTCCGTGGTGTGCAATGATGTGGGCTGGCAAAACCTCTAATCTGCTTGTTCTCGATCGATGGGGCCTGATATGTTCCAATCTGCCTGTTGCTCTTGGTGGATGCGGCTGAAAAAGCCCAATCTCCGATTTCTAATCTTCCAGTGGCTTCAGTGCGATGTGGGCTGATCAAGCTCGTTCTGCCTCTTGGTCCCTAATCGATTATGGTGCTTACACATTCCGAGCTGCCTGTTGCTCAACCTCGACGTGGCTGGCAGATTTAAATCCGATCTGTTTATTTTTTATCCCAATGGATGGGGTTGGCCAAAACCTATTCTGCCTGTTGCTACCGGTAGATGGGGGCTGACAAAAGCCAGTCTGTCTGTTCTTCACGCTCCATGGGACAGACTAAAACCCATGTTCTTCCTGTTGCTCCCGCTCGATGGGGTTGGCACAAATCCAATCTGCATGTTGCTCAAGCTCGATGGGGCTCATCAAACTCAATCTGCCTGTTGTTCCCGGTCGAAATCGCCAGCAAAAAAATATTCAACTCTTGCCTGATGCTGCCTGTCGATGCGGGCTCACAGCATCCATTCTACCTGTTGCTTCAGATCGATTTGGGGCAAACAAACCTATTGTCCTGTCTGCTGGAAAAATCCACCCTGGCCTCTTGGACAAACATCAACCATCAACATCCAGTTGAACTTGGAGCACTATTCTTCTCTTGAGCTCTTCGGAACCAAAACTCACACAGCATCAGTCCGATGACAGCGACTGGTAATGTTATTCGTTTTCCTTCGGGCTGTCTGACGTAACTCAGAAATCGCGTACTACCCGCCTTATGCGGGAATTCCGGCAATAGGTTGTGAGCCTCGATTTCCGTGAACGCTAACGCAGGGCTACGGATCGCGAGGTATGTCTTGAGTGAGACTATACACGTCCTAAGCTGCTGCGTCTGATGTGAGCTGAGCTTCTCCACGGAGCTCTAAAGCTCGACGTCGACATCATTTAAAGATGCTGAAGAACGGCAAGAACTACGACCTCCCATGGAGCTACCAAGATCGTCGCTATCTGGAGATGATGCTATGAAGGACCTCGCAAAGCTTGGCTGGTCGCGTCTAGACCGGCTTCTTCCGCGTAAATAGAGTGTTTGCGAGATGCCGCATTTGGTTCGGTGGGAAACGTGTGAACATATGTATGAGACCAACGGACGTCATAACCCAACGCAAACCCAACCCAAGAAAAAATATGGTTAGCAATGCCATTTCGGCCCTTTTATGCTATTTTTGCTTGGGTTGGGTCGCCCTTGCGTTATGCCGTTTGTTGGATTCATATGTATTTCGTAAGTGTTTTTACTCCACCAATTTGGTACTTCGCGCGAACACCCTAATCAGGGTCTACTTTAAGTGCTGCGACGAGTACGTTAGGGTCTGGTCTGACTGCGTTCTGCGAGATTGTCAGGGTCCACTTGGACACCTACACTGCTACCGCTGCTGCACTGCTGCTGTGATGGGTAGGCACGACTGTCTGTGCACAAGCGCGCGTCCGATTGCACGAAGAACAATCGAATCGATGGCCCTTGCATCGCACTGCGTGGACACGCACAAGAGGAACTACCGCAGCGGTCCCTCGATAGTGCCAGTATGTGCGCTTTAGAGAGAAATACCGGCACTGTCGCGGCAACTGGCACTACTCCGAATACTGCCACTACTGGTTATTTCTGTATGAGCCAACATGTTTCACCAGGCACTATATAAGCGGGCAGTCGGCACTACTCAACCGGTAGAATGGCGTATAGAGGGGGCTCTACTGCACTCGTACTGCCGAACGATGAGCGGCACCAACGAGAACTAATTATCAACATCCTTACGGGGATATCACAAGCTTTCGGCGCTGTACGAACGCCCACCACTTTCATCGGACGGATGGTACAAGACGGCCTGGTTCTTCGCGCTCAACACCCGGGGTCCGGCCTTTAGCTCGTGAGCCTTCATCACATTTGACACCCGGCTTCTACTCAAGGCTACAAGAATGCCGGGCATTTTACGGAGGTCATGACTCCATCCGCGGAACGGATCAGGACGTTTTCAAAATCTCGCGGCTCGGGTGAAGAGGTGCTCGGACGCGCCCTACGATAGAGGTACACTAACAATTGTTTTTTTTTCCGAGATTCCTCAACTTAGGAGCTTAAGACATGTCTTTCTTAACCCAAAAAACTGTTTCGGACAAAAATAAAACTGCTACCGGATGGAAATTCCTGTGGCACTTAGGTACACGACGAGAATCATGCACAAAACAAATGGTCTTTTCCCGACGATTTTGGGTTAAGCAGCCCCGTCATTCAGAAACCACTTTCGCCAAAAAAAGGTATACCTCTATCGTAGCACGCGTCTTCAAAATCTCACGGGTTTGGCCCGGCCGTGTCAGGAGGGATTCAAATCTCATGGGTTGAGCCGGGTCACCCTGACCCGACCTGACCCGCCAGAAGTAACCCGAGCCGCGAAAAATTCAGCTTTCGCTTGTGCAATCACGCATGGCTAAAAGCAAACATCACATTTTATGGGAATCGTCCGATCATCATCACCGGGGTTTGCCTTATCACACCAACTCTGGGGTCGCCACAATGGCGCTTCAAGGGATCGATCGCTGCAAGAAATAGTGCGTGGGATCACCAGAAAGACAGCTTTCGGAATCACTGCAGCACTGCTTGACGGGACTACGGGAGAGTCCGGGATTGCGCAACGACAGCAACGTCGTGGGATCACCGAAGGGTTTTTTTCGGAGTCGGGCCACATTATAATCCATCTCCAGTCCCTTTACAGCGCCGATATTTGCCAACCGGAAATACCTGCACTATATCGGCAACCAGCACTACTCCGCTTACTGCCACTGCTGGTTGTTCCCATTTGTGCCAAGGGATTTCGCTAGATGCCCTTGTATCGGGCAACCGGCACTACTCAATCCGCACTATAGAGAAACCACCACTACTGTCTTGGGGTTGCTGGGGGGAGAATGTTTGCTGGAATCACCGCATCATCGTCGATCGCTTTGGGCTGCAGGAACTATTGGTCCTGAGGTCGCTGAACATCATCATAGTTCCCAGAGCTGGCTGCGGGGACGTCGTTTCTGGGGTAGCGGAGTACCATCGTCGTTTGGGACTGGGTGAGGGTCGTTTCCGGGGTAGCTGCTGCACCATCATCTGGATCGCCAAGGTGGACATCTGCATCGCCTGGAGTCTTACCAGCTTTACGGCAGGATCTGTATTGTAGCACCACACATCATAGTCTATACCTGAAACTGACCCTCAGGGGACAGGCCGGGTCGACATACACACGCATCCGTATACAACGGCAGCTTGCGCTGCCGGGGTTGTAACGAAGACCACTGATAGGGGCAGCTTACGCTATACCTACAATGGGACCCGAAGGGTGCGCCAGCTAGCGTTGGGCTGCGAAAGCAACTGAGTTAAATCGACACACGACGCGTATGAAAATACGTGGAAGTGTGGTGAGCTAAAGCTTTATTTTTCCCCATCCGCCGGAGGATAAAAAAAAGAAAAAAAAAAAACTTATTTGTATGGGGAGGGGTGTAAGTACTCATCTGTCGCTTGTTTTAGCCATTTGACCATTGACCACGCATTTCTTTCGAGACAGAGCACCGTTCGTACCAGCAAAATGATCATGGAAACACCGTGTATCTTTCAGAGCAGACGCGCGTTTCAGCAGTTAGTTCTGCAATACACACTGCCTCTCTCCGACGCGTACTTGCCTTCTAATTTTCAGAAGATGCGGCCTCTCAAAACCACCATTAATACCACCACTTCCTCTGGACGGCGAGGCTACGAAGCCTAGTAAACGCCAACGCCCCAAAATGAAAATACAGGACATCCCAGCCGTCAGGAACCAGAGGCACGCAAAGTGCCGAAAAAACAACGACCCGTCACCAGCAAGTGGCGGGGGCGGGGCGAGAATGTGTCGATGAAAAAATAAAACCACACCACTGCCACATCTGATCACCAACGGGTGGGGGGGGCGAGGTGTATCGCCGGAAAGGTACACCAAGAAAATCACACAGCAGTCCTGTGCCACATCAGTATGCGCCACCAGAATATAACTATTAATAGGCCGACTCCGGCTCTTTGCCGGGGGGGGGATTCGGCAGGACGGAAGATAAAACAAGACGAATATTAATCCCTTGCAGCGATAAATACATTAGATGGGCCGCGCCAGATTACCCAGATCGGCAGATTATCCAGATCGCTCACCAGCTCTGGGCGGTGGAGGAGAGAGCCAGCAGAATGGAAAATGAAAAAAAAAAACACGAAAACACGACCCTGTGCTACACTGACTTTGAGCGGCCAGATTGTTTTCCAGGTCGCCCTCCGGTTCTAGGCGGGGGGGGGGGGTCGGCAGAACGAACACCAACACGCAAATAACAAACAAACCAGAACCAGATCTCAGAAGCTTAGACTATAGTCTAGACAACGCCAAACAGCAAAAGGAGATAACTGCGAGTAACTTCAGACCCCCAAACCCGGAAAAGTGTGAAATGATCGGTCGGGGGCAGCGAGCGTCGGCGCGAAATCAGCTATTTTGATTTAGCCGCGTCTTCTCCGCCTCGAGATTCATCTTAGAAATAAATACGTTGCGCTTGGTGATTCGGAAACAAAGCTCACCACGAAGCAACCAATCGGCTATCCCCGACCGATACAGCAGTCAGTGGGGGGCTCCCAACGAGGCCGGTTGAAGAGTGCCACCGCTGTCTATAGTGCGGGAGAAATGGCTTGGCACGACTGGAAGTCCCTACACTACCTCTTCTTCTGTATACTTTGTAGGCGGAGTTTGCCCGTCGTACTGACACTCCCGGGAGCCTCCCTCTGCAGTGCTATGATACTTGCCTCCAAAGATGTCAGCAGACACGCCAAGCAAGGGAAAACGCGCACTATTGTCAAGGGCTTACGGCAGAGTGTTAGACCAACCCACCCTCGGATATAATCTAATGATATATTCTAATCTAGTAGTAGTGTGGTGTCAAGCCTCCCTCTGCAGTGCTATGATACTTGCCTCCAAAGATGTCAGCAGACACGCCAAGCAAGGGAAAACGCGCACTATTGTCAAGGGCTTACGGCAGAGTGTTAGACCAACCCACCCTCGGATATAATCTAATGATATATTCTAATCTAGTAGTAGTGTGGTGTCAATCAAGGCTAATTTAACTTTTTCAAATTGCTCCCTGAGGAGCTGAAAGTGCTGCCTCGTCATATCTTTGCTTGCCTCTGATGCGGGCCGTCGAACATAACACAGGGGAAAAGCCGCGCACCACAAGCCCCTCACGCGGAGATCCCGCCACGCTCATATCATACCACGGGGAGCAAGTTGGGCTGCACCCTCTCACGGAACTTTGACTTTCAGTTGGCCATGTCTTGAGAACATTCTTTACATTCATTCGCCCATGCGGGGAGAATATTTTTACTGTCTGTAGTTGACACACTACTTGAATTACAGCAACACGCTGTTTGAATCACGGCAACCCATTGCTCGAATTACAGCAGCGTCGTCATCAAACATCGTAAAGAATCACCATACCCTCCATTATTAATAGTTGGTTGTAGGAGGAGATGAGGAGAGGAGATGTTCTTGATACAGTTTTTTCTGTGCTCCACGCGAAAAGAGAAAAGAGACGAGCGGAGAAAGGAGGAAGGGTGCGGGTGGAGTAATAACGGCCAGGTTGATGTTGAGCAAGTGAAGAGGCAAGAAAGAGGTATACGTATACCACAGGTAAGAGTAAGTATTGTTGATGTATGTGGGGTATTGCGAATAGTGGGTGAAACACACACAAAAAACCATACGACACCAGCACTGCAGTACGTACTAACACGCCACGTATTATCGTACTGGCTGACATGAATATCGTATGAAAAATATGAAAATACCTGCGACGAAACCATGAGATAGCTACGGCCCACATGGTAGTCCATATCCACATTCACAAACCGCCTGTTGTATCATACATATAATACGTGCACGTGCGTAAGTGGGAACAACCAAGATGGAGCTGCTTGTTGTGGTATACGGTTATTATGGTTCTGCGTTTAGTGCGGTATCGTTTCTGTGGTGCGCGGGGCCCCGGTAACCATATTTGTGTGACCACGGACTCTAGATTTTTTTACAAGAGTTGATGTGAGAAAACAACAACAACAACAATAGTGTGTGAAATCGCTTATCACGACCTCGTTCCACAGGGCACACCACTCTGCTGTCCTCCCAAAATATTTTGGGGTATAGTGTAGTCTAAGCGCGAGGTACTGTCGTCTTGCAAGGAATCGTACTAATGAGGGACCCAACCGCAGAAAGTCTTGCGGGGGGGGGGGTCTTTCAACTCTCTACGATAATAAACAGGTGTTACTACACGTTAATACCTGGTTCTCGTAGTACTATTAATATTAATACCAGTAGGTACTTGTCGTATGCTACAAATTGGTTGCTTTTTCATGATGAGTTATTACACCTGGTACAATGAACCTACTACTACTGTACCAGTACCCGAGTTTCACTCCCACATGTGATATCGCACTACTGCGCTGTATGTACTAGGCACAGCAACAACAGTAGTGCATGCGTCAGATGCTTCTCGTCACATTCTGTCCACGTGTTTAGAAGAAGCACGATTGGACTGCTGTTTCCTGGCCGTAGATTACTTGGGGTGGGTGGGTGGTCTGGGTGGATTGGGTGGTGTGAGTGGATGTGGGTGAGCGACGCATCCTACCATGGTTAACTATCAGCTGGTGCGTGATGCCGGTAAAAGAATTTGGCGATTGCTCAGAACCGTCCAGTGCCCCAGTAACCAAGTATACCCGATTTAAGATTATATCGTGTATCTGCTCTTATCTCCGTGCCGGTCGAGATTCAGATTGGGTATTATAAAGAATTTAGAATAGGCGTCACAAGCTAGTGTGACTGCTCTTAAACATGTCCATGTTTTCTTCATTTTTTGCACAATCTTAAATCGGGTATCATATCGTTTATACTGTGACCAATCAGCGAGTGTTCAAGCCACAGTCACGAGACTGTAGGCCTGGACGAGATTCGAGATTTCGGGACGTAGTTTGGGTGATGGTGGTGATGGTGGTGTGATATCTCGTGTCCGCCGCACCACACCAGGCACACACCCCACAGTGCGAGCCTACACGCAGTAAAACCTTCCTGGAGACCTGCTGATACCCCCCGCCGCTGTACTCACATCATCTTCCGCCGTGCTCCTTGTGGCGCCAATTTTCATCTGTGTGCCTGTATTGTTGCCCTTGTTGAATGCTAAGCCCCCTGCGGAGAGTCAATCGATTCGTTCAAAGAGGGAGGAGCATGACCGGAATCACAGACAGTGACCCGTGCGCAAAGCGAGCTCTCCTAGATATAGAGGAGGCTCACAAGGCAGCCTGCGATGCTGGAGTGTCGAGGTACACCGACCCCGCCACGGGGTACAAGGTTTTCACGGCGGCTTCCCACGAGCAGCGGGGCTTCTGCTGCGGCAATGCCTGCAGGTCAGTGCAGCTCGAGTTGGCTTTTTTTCGAAGGGTACTAGTCTACACATGAAACTCTTCCTTGGTGGCTGTGTCCAGTCAGACTCACAAGAGTTGGTCGATTTACACGGATACCTGGTAAACCACAACAGTCGTAAAGCAAACCGTGTTCTTTCGTGATATCTTCTTGTGAGATATGCTTCATACATGATACATGCAGCAGGGGGCATCTGAAGTCTTTGGATCAGGATTAGGATACTATCATAGATAGCGCCGTTATCTCTTTGCGTAGATAATAGATGGATGCGATCCCCGCGTGCGGGCTAAAATCTGCCGATCCAATCTGCTGCTGTTTTGTTTTGTATCACACCATAGGTTGACCAAGGTTCCCACCCACCCACGCTGCCGACCCACCCACCCACCCATCCACTATTTTCACACGTACGCGTGTCTATGAGTTCCCCGTACGTACGAGCGAATTACTTCAAGTGGGTTTCGATGGAACGATCTACTACTGCTCGCCCTAACCCACTCAACGACCAACGACCCTCTCGTCCGCGCGCCCTCTGTGACCCACTCACGTCCCCCCCAGGCACTGTCCGTTTGGCCACTTAGAGGTGAACCCCGAGTGGCGCCCGGCCGGGAGCGTCCCCAAGGTATGTTGGTCACGCCTTGACCAAAATCTGTTTCTTTTTGACTGACGCGTGTGCTGAGCCCGCCCGATGCCCGATATGCTTTGCTTTGGTTTGCTCTCCTTCAACCTGATTGACCTTCAATGCCCTCGCGCCTTTTGTTGTAGTTGCCGGTTTGCGATGCATCGATTGGGCCTACTCGGTCGTGTGTATACGAGGGCCTCTTTTTTTGCGGAGTCTCTGGCCTTTTTTCGCCAAGGGAACGGCTTGGAGCTACAGCAGTAGGTTGGCAATTGATGATGATCTCTGTTGATATCTAATTCGTGCATACAGTGCAAGTAGCGGTGGAAGATACAAGATGCCCACACGAGACCACCCCTTAGGCCTTATCCCATTTGACCTAAAATCAACGGGGAGTTCGACGTTATCAATCAAGCATCTACAGAATGTAGAGCGAGCACCAGTACACAAGTATCAGCGTGCTACATACGTGCGGTAAAATTCCGTTCGGATGCACCCTCTTCCCCTGCCGGCCAGGCGCGGGGCTGATGCTTGAGTCGTCGTTTTTTGTTTCGACGCGTTTTTCCCCCTGAAGCTCCGAAGGAGACCTCGCACCACAATCATCGTATCTAGACTGCAAGCGCCATACCTTAAGTCAGGTTTTTTTTTGTCGTTCAACACGGCTGTTAACACCGTTTTGTTTTTGCATTCGTCTTGTCTGTCTCGTCTCTCTGAAGATGCTGTGATGCTGTTGAGATGCTGGTGTGGTCGTTGTTGTTGCTGTTGTTGTCGTTGCTGATCTCCTCGTCGCCCGTGATCCAGTCGAGTACGTGGTCACAGGACAGACCCCAACAACTCGTGTAGAGTCGCAGAAAACCTGAGGGAAAACGAACACAAAAACACAATCCACAAAAATCCGCATATCCAATAATCTCTTTTGTCTAATTTTACCCCGCGGCTGAACTTGACGACCACTCATTGCGTGCGGCAGACGGTGATGCTCAGCCAGTACAGGAAGCAGAGGAAGGCCAAGCTGACCGTGGGCAAGGCCTGGAACGCCTTCAGCGACAACGGCGCAGAACGGTCGATTTTGTTCTGGTCGGGCGGCAAAGATTCGTTTCTGACCCTGAGGGCGCTGCAGCGCCAGGGCGAAGCCAAGATCACGCTTTTGACCACGTTTGACGGCAAGACCGGCAAGATTCCCTTCCAAGACACTAAGGTTAGTGCTACTGGTTAGCGATGGTGGAGAGAGGTTGAGTTAGTTTGAAGTATTCGGTACGAGGTATAAGCCTCTAAATGTTATCGTTGGCAAGATAACAGAAGGTTTAAAGACAACAATCATGCGTTCAATACCCCCTGACCCTGCCCCGTCCCCTTCAGTTTTTTTTTGCTGATTTTTTGCTGTTTTTTTTTCTTTAGATAAGCAGCATACAGCACGTGCGTATTTGTTGTTGGCGGGCAGACGATGATTGAAAGTCAACTCAATAGTCAACACGCGCGTATTCTGTTGTTGACGTTGTTGTCGTATTAACTACCTGGCACAGCAGTAATAGTATCGATCAACGCCCTCGGAACCCTTGTGTCTTGTGTACCGACCCAAAAAGCAGACGAGCGAGAGCGATCCAATCAAGCGCCTACCAGGATAGTGATCAAAATTGAACTTAAAGTGAACACGCCCGTGTTCTGTTGTTGATGTTGTCGTATGAACTAAAAGTAATACCCCCCTCGGAGCCTTTTGTGTACCGACCAAAAAAATGGACAAGCCAGAGCGATCCAATGAAGTCCCTGGAAAGACCGTGCGGCCATAAGCAGCTCCACCATCATCAAAAGCTGCCCGCATGTCTAAAAGCTGTGCACCCATAGGCATCTGCGTCATTGCAGTTTGGACGGCCAGCATCTCGGACTGCTTTGTATGGACAATTTCTCCAATAATCGTTACTTTATTTATTCTACCTTTTATTCGTCCATTTTTTTTTTGTAAGTCTCCTGTTGGTTGTTGATGTTGGTGTTGCTGCCGTCAAATTTACCCGCACTTTCTACCCAACGGCGCTTTTGCGCGCCCAGGGTCTTTAGTGATCACTCTGATTCAACCTACTTAGGGCAGTACTGCTGTAGGTATACAAGGTTTTACCATGAGGTATATGCGAGTAGAAGATGCAAAGTTCCCTCCCCGAGAAGGCAAGCTGCTGTTGATAGACGGAGAAACGAACGAGAGAGCAAGCAGACAGACATGCCCACGTAAGAAAAAAGTTAAAAGAAATAAAATAAAGGGTCGTTGTTTTGCGCCACGTACCCCTTCGCTTTGGGCGTGCTTTTTTTTGCGAAAGATACGGCGTACGTACGTGCGTCAGCAGTTAAAAGGTGATCTGATACGGCTGCTGTGTTGTGGCTGCACCGGAAAGGACACGGTATACGGACGCACGCACCGACTCGTTGCGATTTGCATATGTGATGGACGTGAAATTACGTACGTATTTTCGTAAGTTTAAAAATTTACCCAATAACAGGTTGTTTTCGTAGCGGGTTGTGTTGGGTATCGTATCGAAGCTTCCGATGTATCGGAATATCGAATATCCAACTTTCGACACGTGGTATCGGATTTTCGATACTCGAAGATCGAACGCGTGTTGCCGTCCATTTCCCGACAACCCCGCATGTTTCATGCTGATAATGAACAAAAGAGTTGAAGTTTCACGACATGATGTCGTACGGAGTACAGAGTACACCCCCTTGGTGTCATGGAATATCGAGTATCAAAAGAAATCGATTTTATTTTGGTTTTATCGGGGTCGTGTCGGACTCGGTTCTCGTTCGATTTTTTTTTTTCGTTTCTCATTATATCTAATATCTTTTGCGCTTTTTCTTTCTCCCTCTCCCTCCCCAGATGTAACTTAGATCCGGGGGCATTAAGCAGGCTCTCCTCCCCCCTCCCCACTACGGAATCTGCCAGCCTTATTTTCATCGCGAGAAGACTCCAGCACTTTCGTTGCCTCGTCGACTCGCGTCGAATTGTCGCATAGATACCCCGATATGATGCCAGTATATTATTCATTGTTTAGTTTGGAAGGATGTTTTGATGTTTGGAATAGGGTAACGAGATATTCAGCCAAACGTCGTATGTGTGTACATGCGGCGAGTCTGCGAATTGTGAAAAACAAATCAAAATTTGCTGGTTCCGTTCAGTCCTTCGGTACTCGGTGCAGTATAATATCGCAACTTCAACTTGCTTTTTCGCCGTTTGCAGCTTAATTGAGTATCCCAGACGAGAGAGTGACCACAGAGCGGTTAACTCGCAATCATCGTTGTCTTATTTGATCGTAACCGGTAATACTGCAATACTGGAAATGATACCAGGGATACATGAGGAATCGCTCAATCCCTTCTGCAGGACGGACAGCACTACTAGCTTTGTACAAGAGCCCGTATAGCATTTTTACCACAACGTAGCGTGTTCATCTTGTCGAAATGATGAGGCAATGTCTCCGCCGACCTTGATCACGCTTCCTCTCTTCGTTAGTTCCACGACTTGGCCACGTAGGCACGTGTTCATAATCTCGTTTTCTCAGTCACGACACATGTTCATATTGTTGTATGATAGCCACCCCGGTCCTGCCACCAGGCTCTGCGTCAGTGCCCACAGAGACAAAACCTCGACATGCAACCGTATCATTGCGTCTCCAAGCGCGGTTGCCAAGGCCAACACCGCTAACCCTCTAGTCTCGCCCTGCCCTAAACATGACAGCACCGAAAAAGTGCGCTGGATGGTAGCACGTTAGCTTACAGACTTCGTGTAGACTGCGTTCGAGGCTTGCTTGAGGTGGGTCGGGTCAGTCTTGTGGAAGCTTACTGCCACTTGAAATGCCTTATTTAGGTAAGTATGATAGCTTCATAGCAGCGCAATAAAAATTATTTCCGTAGCCCTCCCCCACGTGGCTACACGGCTGTAGAAGTCTGGGCTTCAGTTGGTGTGGTGTGCGGCGTGTGGGTGGCCTCGCCCGATTTTTATGCAACCACGAAGACGCGGGAAGTTGCTGTTTGTGAAGCCGCTATTAATGGTATAAAAGCCGAATGTCAAATGCAAACCGTTTACGAGTATCATGCGTTCATGTACCTACATAAGTGGAGGAAATTGCCGATCTCTTTCTGTCATGTATAACGGAGTCGGAGTATGTACGTATTAATAGTAGTTTTTTACACCAGGGTGGCACGTAGGGTTTCTTGCTACTGCCGTTTAAAAAAAAACTAGCTAGGTCTACGATTACGTTAGCTTTCGATTGATTATCACTGACAAGCAATTGTCGATGCATTATTTGCTACCAGGTATGTACCACCCGATGCCTTGATAATTGGTGCAAGGTATGACACTACGATACATTTTGTCAAGCCCCTACCCTGGCCCCGACCGGTGCGGTTTTCCATTTCGTGAGATACAGGAATGATAACATATTTCACCGATAACCTGAAAACCGAAGATTGAAAATAGACCTGTGAAAACATGAATACTCCGTACAAGAGTATAATAGAATATGAAGCGATGTAGGTACGTTGTTGCCTAGGTTGAAGTTTGAAGATTGAAATTTTGCGCGAAAACGTCTCGTTTCGATTATTTTGGCGTGCCGTAATCTGTAAACAGAATCGCGGTACCCGCGAATATTATATGAATATGATACACGATACCTGATACCTGTCATCATATTGCATATATGTTCGGAACGCTGTCTTTCATCTGTTATCTCGCGAGACGTACGAATATGATATGAATATGATACATATCGTGCGAATGTACGTGTCCTCGAACCCTTCGTTGCGAAATGTCATAAGCACGAGCAACCAACTATTAAGAGTTTCCATTCCGATGACGAAACGTTGACCTCGTCACGCCATGAAACCGCGGTTTGACCTCTTGCCTGACCGCCCCCACACTAAAACTAGCATAAAATCGCCCAAAGAGGCCTTGACACGCCCAAATGACGGTTCTCCGTAGTGTCTTCGATGACTGCTCATGACTGCTGACGTTTTCCTAATTAGTCGGAAAAATTACATGTGATGACTTGCATCACAAATCTGATGAGTGATGACAGTCTTTCATCTCGTGACGACGTGGCGACCGCTCATTCCGGGTGCGCACACAGAATTAACCAGGGATCAATATCTGCAACGAAACCCAGTAACCGGTTTTTACCGGTCCCGAGCCATATTGCCGGGTTTGGTAAGACTCTCGGAAAACGACTGGTTTCGTTTTGGTGAAACAGCGGTTACGTTTTGGTGTGCCATCTCTTTTTTTTTTTTTTTGCCTCATCCCATCTACTATCTTCCGCCCTTTTTCTCTTCTCTTTCTCGCTTCCTATGATAGACGAAACTCAGATCTAGGGTCACGGCGCAGGCTCTTCTCCCCCGTCCCCACTACGATACGTCCCTTCATATTACCCCTTACGGCATTGCAGTCCCCCTTGCGGGAGCCATGTATAGCTTACCGAAAATACGAAGACTGCGAAGGTACCGACCGCCTAAAAAAATGCGCGCGAAAACAGTGCAAAGTGTCACCCCGCTGCGCCCGTGTCGGTGTATGCATATTGGACGCGTCCACAACCCCAGCAGCCTGGACTGGAGAACCAACAGCCTGGGTTGGTTGTTGTGGTTGATCCCCTCCGTGATGGTCGGTGTGTTTCGACCATCTTCCGTTCTGAAGTCCCAATCACACAGGTTAGACTAAAGACTAAGACCTGACCAATTTTGTTATGTTTTTTTTTCGCTCATCCCATCTCTTATCTTCGCACTTCTTGTTTCTCCTTCTCCCTGCCTAGACGTGACTTCAGATCCAGGGTCGCACTTGTAAGCAGGCTGTTCTCCCCCCTCCCCATCATGGTGTATACACGCGCCTTCGTTTTTGTCGTGAGAAGAAGTTAGCGCTTTCTTCGCTCGTCCATTCTCGTCGAATTTTTGCCAATGATTGCGGGTTGCTGCTGTTTTTGCACTGCTGTACAAGAACAGCAGCCGCAGTGGTGCTTTGAACGCGGCATTTCCCGTCACGTTGTCGTGTTGACGACTAGCAGCCTGGTTGCCAAAACCTATGATATCAGGACCGTTTTTACACGGCTAGGTCAATTTTGAGCGTCGCCGCAGTCGCTGCGGGCAACGCTCGAAGCTTTGCTGTTCTGTTGCTGGACGGGATGGCACGTGGCACCGCCGTTCGTCGCGGAAGGTGATGCCATTGTTTCGACCCACACCATACCAGAGAAAACGCAAGCACCAAGCTGATGCTTTAATTACCTACAGTATGATCCGAAGGACGCACCAGCTAGCGCTGGGTTGCGAAGACACCTGAGTTGAATCGACACACGATGCGTATGAAAATACGTGGAATTGTGGTGAGCTTGATCTTTTTTTTTCCCCATCCGCCGGAGAATAAAAAAGATTAGACTAAAGCAATACTTCGTAATAATTATTATTATCGCGGTACACTTCCGTTATTTGTTCTTGTTTTTTCGAGATCCGAAGCATTTGGCGTGATCGTCCTGTCGGCTCACCAGCAGAGCCACGGCGGTGTGTGTCTTACTCGTGTACCAGGTATATTTCCTCGTACTACCTGGTACGTGTTAATTTTTTTCTGATGTTTGTACTCGTATGTGCCCAGCAGTAATAGCCACTGGACACCGCTATTGGCAGCTAATTCGTGGCCACAGCGAGCGGTGGCGTATCAAGTCTATACGCGATCTCTCACTAACCGCGACCGTCCACTACCGGTTACTGCTGTACCGGTTCGTGCAAAGCTTGGGTGAAGTCGTTGTGGGCTACGAGCTACGAAGTACGAAGCTCGAAGCGTGTCTCCCCTCCCGCATTGAAACCTTGCCACGCTCTTCCACAGCGTGTACCTGGTATCATATCTGCGATGTGGTGAAGGTATCGTATTATGTCACACTCTGGTATCGGTGGTATCGAAGTTCTAAACCTGGTTTACGATAACAATATACCAGTATCGCGTTTTGGAAATGCAAGTATATCATACCAGGTAGTACTTGAACTATCGTAAAGTACACCTGATAACCTGGTATGTTGTATCGTAGCGTGAACAAGTGTGGTACCGACCGCCGCCCTCCCCGTATAATATGACGACGTTTAAGTCATGATACCGACCGCTCTTGCCACGGCACCCCGCCTCGACCACACCATCACTGCTGTAGCACGATACCGACCACTGCCGCTCCTACCGCCGTATCATGACATTAAAAAACACCATACGGACAACACGGACAACTTACCACCCCCCCCCCCCCCCCCCCACCCTATCCCACCGCCACCACCCCAAAGATCACGGACGTACTCGCCCAAGCGCAAGCCGAGGGGGTCGACCTCCTAGCCGTGCCCCTCGGAGGCGGCTCCGGGCCCTACCCTGAGGCCTACTCTGTCACCCTTAAGTCCGCGCTCAAGCCTCTCCGCGTCAAGAAGCTCGTGTTCGGCGACCTACACCTTCAGGAGTTGCGCTCGTGGAGAGAGGCGACGTTTTCCGGGGTGTATCAGTGTGAGTTCCCCTTGTTTGGGGTGCCGTACTCGGAGCTGATGGCCAGACTTTGGGCTGAGAAAGGAGTTACCCTGAAGGTGTGCTCTGTGAGGCCCGAGAATCAGGGGATGGTGGGGTTGGCGGTGGGGGATGTGTTCTGCGAGGCGTTTGTGAAGGCGTTGCCGAAGGGTGTGGACAAGATGGGCGAGAACGGGGAGTTCCATACGCATGTTTACCATGCTGAGAAAGATGAGGCCAGGCGGAAGGAGGCTGAAGAGGAGGAAGAGAGTGAGGAGGAGAGTGACGAAGAAGAGGAAGACGAGGAGACAGAGGAAGAGGAGACGGAGGAAGAGGAGAGTCAGTCGGACAGTGATGATACGTCGGTTGGTGGCGATTCGTCTGCTTAACATGCCTTTTGTATGCCCCCTTCTCTTATAACGGGCAGTGATGCTATACCTCGATTTGGAGGCGATTCGTCTGCGTAATGTGCCTCTTGTATGTCGAGAAGGAGGAGGAGAGGAAGGCGGAGGACTCGAGCCAGTCCGACACGGCAGTGACAACCCGTCGATTGCTGGCGGCGATTCGTTCGTCTGATTTGGCTCTTCTTGCTCGTCCCCTCGACCGACTCTGTATTCCGCTCTTCGCTTTTTGCAGGCAGTACATGTTTATGCCACACATGATTTTGTTGTTGTTTTTATTTTTTAGTGCGTTTTTCTATTATTGTGCATTGGATGATGCACTTTTTTGGATACATAGTGCACTTCCAGGGTATTAGTAGTATTGTGCGTGGCTTTGTTTTTTGTTAATGTTGACCCGTAAGTCCATGACCCAAAGCGAGTCGTGTCAATATTCATCGGTGGGTGGGTGGGTGGGTGGGTGGGAAGGTAGGTGTGGATTGATGGATGGAGCGACTTGCCTCTTGCTCGCGCAGTGAACGAGAAATCTTCGGATGTCTCGTCTATACGTGTCTCGTGTCATTACGAGTGAGTACAATAGCGTAGCGTGTTTATGCCGTGAAAACGGTTTTCCAACGGTCAAAATGATCGGGGTACGGGGGGGTGGGGGGCGTGTTGATGCCGTAGGAACGGTGAAAAAATGGTGGGGGGGGCGTATTAATGCCATCAAAACCGCGACAAAATGGTCGAAGGGGGGGGGGGGGGGGCGTGTTTATGCCGTATAACGGTAACAAAATGAGGGGCGTATGTATGCCACAAGTGCGGTAACAAAATAGTCGTGGGGTCGTGTTTATGCCTTAAATACGAATGGTGACGAAATGGTCGTGGACATAGCTTTATTCTTAGGTTTCCCCTCTCTCGGGCCACTCCGTGGGGTCTGGGGCGGGGAGCGCGTCTAATAGTTGGGTGTCACATGTGGTGGGTGGGTGGTCGTTTTTTAATATCAGTTGGAACAAGAGTAGTAATAGTACTAATAATATATTAATATTATAGTATTAATGTTATGGTAGTGTTTCCTCGCTTATTTACTGTACGACGGTTGGCCGTGGGGGGCGGCGTTTGGACTGACACATACACCGTACGAGTTTATGCAACACGCAAGAATCCCCCCCCCCCCCCATTCGGACGGAATTCAAAGCTCATTTTCTGGACCACGGGAGATAGCACACCGGCCTTGTATACGGGTTTCACCGGTAATTTTTGTCGACAACGGGGAACGTTGCAAACGCCGAGCGGTGCTGTCTTGTGGAACATGTGGACGACATGTTGTCAAATCCGTCGGTATCGTTTGTGTTTGTCCCCACGGGCTTTTGATATAGTTGGCTCTGATATTTCTATAAAGGGGGCGTGTTATTTTCCTTGCTGCAGGGGGTGTGCTGTTTTCCTTGCAGCCGGGGGTGTGTTATTTTCCTTGGAGGGGGGTTCTCTTTCTTGCTGGGGGCGTGTTGTCTTCCTTACACGGGGTGTGATAACTTCCCTTACACGGGGTTTGATAACTTCCCTGACACGGGGTGTGATAACTTCCCTTGCACGGGCTGTGATAACTTCCCTTACACGGGCTGTGATAACTTCCCTTGAACAGGGTGTGATAACTTCCTTGTAGGGGGCGGGGGGTGTGTTGTCTTCCTCGCAGGGGGGGTGTTATCTTCCTTACACGGAGTGTGATAACTGCCTTGTAGGGGGCGGGGGTTGTGTTGTCTTCCACGCAGGGGGTGTGTTATCTTCCTTGTGCTGGGTGTGTTATCTTCCTTGTACCGGGTGTGTTATCTTCCTTGTACCGGGTGTGTTATCTTCCTTACACGGGGTGTGCTAACTTCCCTAACACTTGGTGTGATAACTTGCTTGTAGGGGGTGTGACAACTTCCTTGTAGGGGGTGGGGATGTGTTATCTACCTGGTACGGGGTGTGATAACTTCCTTACACGGCGTGTGATAACTTCCCTGTAGGGGGTGGGGATGTGTTGTCTTCCTCGCGGGGGGTGTGTTATCTACCTTGTACCGGGTGTGTTATCTACCTCGTACCGGGTGTGTTATATTCCTTGCACGGGGTGTGCTATCTTCCTTGCACGGGGTGTGATATCTTCCTTGCACGGGGTGTGTTATCTTCCTTACACCGGGTGTGATAACTTCCTTGTACGGGGTGTGTTATCTTGCGTGTTGTACGGTAATCGCCCCCGCAGTCTACAGCTTTACAACAGCATTGAGAGCGATTTCTTGGTAGCGTCAGGTGTACAATATTTATACAATGTTTGCATTTTCCTTGTGTACATTTTCTTTTTTTGCGTGTACAATGAATAGTGTCGAGTGCATGTCGTTGTGTACATTTCGCCAAGTAAAACGATGCAATTTGCGTGTGCTTTTATTCTGACGGATGCATCTTAACGTGTACATTTTTCCGGGTGTTTTTTTTTTTCGGGGGGGGGGGGGTACTTGTACCCGGTGGTCTGTGTACATCTTGCCGGGTAAAACAATGGAATTGGAATTGCATTTAAAGAGCTCGGGTGCATTTTTTAGTTGTGTACATTTTGCCAGATGTAATTTTTTTTTAGTAACGGGGCCCGGTCAAAATTTTGCGGTAATTTGTCTCGTGAGGCGCTACACGCTTGTATGTGGGAGGCTCATGTCTTGCCGTTTTTTCTGGTTCATGGTGTGTGGGGGGGTTCATCTAGCACCGGGGGGGGGAGTCATCGTCTAGCACCCCTTCCCCCCACCCCCCCCCCCCCCCCCCCCCACCCCCCAAGTATGGTGGATAGATGGCCCGTGCAAAGTCCTTCTCCAAGTGGACAGGGCTTGAAGGGCTTTCTCCACAAGTAGTCCAATTTTAATGCGTATAATGCTTGTTTGTTTGCAAGCTGAGTAAAGTACGACAAACAGCAGCTCGATCTTGAGGGTAATATATATGTATAGTGACGTGGGGTCGGCGCGCCGTGTGTACCACATGAGCTATACCACATGAGCTATACCACATAGACATGATAGCGAAAATGATTAGTGCTTAGGAGCGCGTATGGGCGGCTCGTTGGGCGTAGCCGTGAGGTTTAAAACTGTGGTGTGTGTGTGAAGATCTCCGGGTTTAATCGAAGCAAAATTAAGCTGTTTTTTACTTTTTTTGTTTTGGCCTCTCGCGCTGATGGCTGTGTCGCCTATCGTGCAGTATGACAGGTTCGAATCCATCGAAGCAAGACGCTATTTGCTGTTTCAACATCGCGATCATAGCTGTATCGGCCGTCTATCGATCGCGCAGAATTAGGGGTTCATGTCATGTCGTCCATCGAAGCAAGACGCTATTTTTTCATGTATTGGTAATTGTATGGTGTTTTAGAATCGCCATGGCCTGTCGCGCAGTATGGTAGGTTTGAATCCGTCCTTGTTGGATCATTTACGCGTTCAGTATCTCGATGACATGTGTGTTGTCTAGCTATCGATCGCACCTTACGATCGGTTCGAGTCCATGGAAGAAAATAAACAACTTTTCACGATGATGGCTGCACCGCCCATCTATGGATCCAGAACGATCGCTCATTTTAATGTGTAATGTTGAGTCCGTCCGTCGATGTTGGCTTTTATGTGCTGCTTCAGCGTCCCGATGAAGGCTACTACCGCTCGCTGTAAAGCTACTACCGCCGCTCGCTGTATTGCCTATCCAAGAATCCAGACCAACCGCGCATTATGTAGTTTTGAATCCGACCGTCAAAGTTCGGTTATTGAGTGCTTGCTTCTTCGTGATAAAAGCTAACTATTTTATCGTCCATATATAAAATAGACCCAGACCGATCGCGCGAGTTTTGAATCCGTCGATGTAGGGCTATTAACAGCTTTGTTTAGCATGGCGATGACAGCTGTATCACCGATCATGGCGTAGGTTTTTTAATTTCACCTGTCAATAATAAGGTCTCTGCAGCGGTAAGTCGAAATGTATCCGTCCGGCTTTCCATACACTGTTCGCGAGTGGTGTTGGTGAAACACACATCATTATTGCTGTGCGCTATTTTCATGTATCGATCGCGCATTATATGGATTCGAATCCATCGATGCTGGGGTTTTTTACTGCTTCAGCATCGCGATGAAAGCTGTATCGCATATCTATGTGTTGTTCGATCGCGGATGATGATGGATTCGGATTTGATCGTTGCTGGGTAAGTGCAACCCGACGGGCAAACCGTTGGCCTAGGCATACCCCCAACAAAGTAATACTGCAAAAAACACGAGAACATTACGAGCATTTCGAAGAAATTCGGCCTTTTAACACCGCAGTCCCGACATGAGGACAAGACGCTTGGAGTTTGACTAGGAATCAGAAAAAAATATTAGCCAAGAAGTGGTACCTGGTATACCTTAACCCGTTTAGCACCGCACTCCCAATATAGGGACAAAACACTTGGAATTAGACTAGAAAATGTTAGCAGTTGGAAATGGTTCATTCCTCTATCGTATCGTGGCACGAATCTTCGAGTACATCGATGTTAGTTGGCGTATTTTGCTGCATCAGCATATATATCGACGATGGTTGGTTGTGTCCGTTTACCGCGCACTGCTGTGATAACATAGCTGCTGCTGTCGAATCCATCGAAACAAGACGTTAGCTTCTACTGTTTCAGAACATCGCGATGATGATAGCCAGCACCTGTATGTCACATCACGATAGGTTCCAAAATCCTCCGAAAGGAAGGGTGTTCACCTCCCCCACAGGTCCGGCCTATTGTCTACCTTAACATGGAGCCGAATGGTCACGTGTGCTTGTGTGTGGCTTATTTACTGACTCTGGCAGGGTCTCGCTGGCGCAGCTGTATCGCCTTCTACCGACCCTGCATTATTATCATGATGGGTTCGATACGACGATCTAGGGATTTAATCCGTCGATATCGCGTGTGGAGATGTCAGCGAGTCCATCGATCGATGCTGGCTGTGTTGATTTGGGATTTTCAGTATGACAGTTACTTATCAGTTTCGTGCCGGTTCGGGCTTCTGGGCTATTGTTGGGTACCTAATAGTACCTGGTTGGCGTTCTTGATGGTAGACTGCACTAACTACTCCTGTGCGCTCTCGCTCGGGAGCTCGCTCTTCTTCTCGGAGGTCTCTCGCGCACGAGTTCTCTTCTCGGAGGTCTTACGCACGATTTCTCTTCTCGGAGGTCTCACGCATTAATTCTCTGCTCGACTTGCCTTTACTCTTGTGGTTGGGAGAGACGTAATACAACATGGCTTGAAACCCAGCCCGCTTGTAGCTAACGAACAGGCTGACCTCACTCAGAGGACGAGTGCTACGTACGGCAGAGGTAGCATTTTTTTGGCCTTTTTCTTTTTTTTTTCTCTCTCTCTGAGGTGAATGACGGGCCTTCTCAACCCAAAATCGTCGGGATTTTCACGTTTTTGTTGTTCTTAACCTCGAGCTACGAATAGATAATCGGGTTGCCGCTTTCTTCGCGGTTTACTCAAAAAACTTTTCAAGTCTTTGCCGAAGTGGGTGAGCATTTTTTGAAGAAGAGCTCCTCGAGTGACGAGACCAAGAAAAAAAAAAAAAAAAAAAGACACACCTAGTCTATAGCCTATGGGTCTGAGTGAGGTGACTTCAGCACGGTTGTCGTCACTCATGTGGGCTTAGAATCCTATTCTTGGGCTACGTCAGGTGAAGGTATTATTGAGGTATACCACTCTTTGACTATTTTGGTTTCTGAATGAGACGGGGGGCTCCTTAGCTCAAAATCGTCGGAAATGGGTAAGTACTCCGGAGTAGTTGTTTTGCGTGATCTCTCGTTCGTGCCATATGTTATGGGATTTTTCATCCGGTAGCAGTTTGTTGTTCTTTTTCTCCGCCAAAACAGTTATTCGGGAGAGGTCTTAAGCTCCCAACATTGAGGAAATCTCTGAAAAAAAAGTGGTGTGCGCCTCTATCGTGGCAGGCATCGGAGAGTATCCCCACATTCACCAGAGAGCCTCTCGAGCATGAGCGTTTCTCTTACCTCACTAGATGACAAACAAACATGCTTCGGGCATAACCTGTTTGGCGCAGCGTTTACCTGGGCCATATTCCGTTGCGGGTTCAAATCGCAAAATCTAAAACAGCACCAAAACTGAACAGCAGACCGCAAACGAAACAGGGAGGGGGGGGGGTCACTCGCACGCGCGAGTGACCCTGAGCCATCTGACGAAAATAAATCAGGCCCCAAAAGTCACCCCCCTGACGTATGCTTGGGTGCTTGGGTTTTTACCGTAGCGTGTATGTGCCACTATCTAGACTAGATCGTGATCTGTCCGCGCAAGCCTCGCGGAGGACAGATCACGATCTAAGCCCTTGCGGACAGATCAAGACCTAGATCTTCGCGGACAGATCACGATCTACGTCCTCGCGGACAGGTCAAGATCTAGATCTTGGCGGACAGATCACGATCTAGGTCCTCGCGGACGGATCACGTTCTCGATCCTCGCGGACAGATCACGCTCTCGATCCTCTCGCGGCCAGATCACGATCTAAATCGTCGCGGACAGATCACGATCTAGATCATGACACAATACATGCTACTAGAGGTGCACCATTTTGTTGTTGAGGCTCCTAACCTATTGAGGGGGTGTATACTATACCCTATAATACCCTACAATACCCTATAATACCCTACAATACCCTACAATACCCTACAATACCCTACAATACCCTAAAATACCCTAAAATACCCTACAATACCCTACAATACCCTACAATACCCTACAGTACCCTACAATACCCTACAATACCCTATAATACCCCTCTGTCTGGGGCAAAAACTTATTTTGAAGAAACTGAGAGTGCAATTCGCGATGACTAAACAAAACCATGGCCCAGGTGTAAACAATATTTTTCATACTGCCAAAACAAGAATGGCGAAATTACGACGATTTTGGGATTAACCCCTTTACAACTGGAAACCCGTTTTTGGGGACAAAATTACTTGGATTTAGTATAGGGAGGGGTTCGGGGGCTCTAAAGGGGTTAAGGAGCACTTGACAGTTCCCTTATTTCATTATTACTAGTGGTACTCCCGAAATATGCCAGCTGCCGGCCGGTATGGCGGACAAAAACCAATTGGTGCTGTATCCTCTGTATCAAGTACTTGAAAGAACAAAATAATAACAACAGGGCAGTACGACAATGCCGCCGTACGTACGGTAGTAGTTAAAGGTATCATCCTCTGTAGATTATGTAACTTTTGCAAAACAAAAATGATAACACGGCAGCAGCAATACGTACGGTAGTAAAGGACAAAGGAGTGCAGCAGTGGGGACGGTGGTACTCCCAGGCACCAGTGGGAGGCCGCCGTCCCCGGGATGGCGATTTCCACGCTCCCCCCTCGCCGAGGTGGGGCACCGACGCCCGTTCTTCCGCCGGCATGTCGTAGTGCTGCTGTGCGGATGGGACGTGGCAGCACCGCGAGGCCGCCTGAGGTCGAGTGGAGCTCGGGAGTCGCCGCTTTTTGGGGGGGGGTGTTATAACCAATATATTTCAAAGATCCAAAAAAACGTCACGACCACCTTAGCGTATTATATAATAAGGATTTTTTATCCCAAAATAAGGTAAGAAGGGCGCATCCATTCTTTTTTCTAATATTACTCCCCATTTGAACAGCTTTTTTATACCCTATACTACACTATACTCCCCTATACTACCCTATAATACTATAATACCCCTCTGAGGCAAGAACTAATTTTGGGTAAACTGAAAAGGCAATCCGATGAAAAAAAAACGTCCCATGGCCCAGATGTATGTTGATGTACACAAAAAAGAAAAAAAATGTTGCCAAAACAAGGATTGCGACAAAATTCCTAGCGATTTTGGGTCAAGTAGCGCCCCGTCATGCATTCGATTCGACAAATTAGGTTTTGCCATAGAGGGCTATTAATACCTCTATGTTATAGGGCTTAGTTTGGGTAGGCAACTGGTTAACCTTTTGCAGGTGGTCAAACGGACTATTGCTCTCTGATTCCTTAACAAAATGTCGTCGTCGTCGACACAGACCCACCATCCACCAACAATGCCAAAACTTTTTACGATAACTCTCATGTCGAACTTGACAAATACTCTCTCCGGTGTACCCAGGAAAAGAAACCGCTTAGATATTGACACGTCCGCCGGCATATCCGGCCGATCTTGTTATGGTGTTCCACGCCGTATGTGCCATCTGCATGACCAGTAGACCAACCGTCCACCCCAGTTGGCTAATTAAGGCCTGATTTCTGTTATTTAAATGCTGTCGTGCGATTCGGAATCGACCGTGAGATTCGGAATCTGTAGGGCAATTAAGAATTTCGTGCGACCCAGGAATAAACACGTGCACGCATAGCACGGCAGTATAATGAGTCACGGAATCTCCGTATCAAGTAGGAAACATAGCAATGGTAGCACCCTGTCTTAGGCCACGCCCTACGCTGATTGGCTTTGATTATTTAGCTGCACGCTCGCATTCGGGGCATTTGGTCCTTGAGGGTGTGTAGGTCTTGGATGCTATTGGCTATTATGTGTTTGGTTCGGTCCTTACCTGGGCAACACGTCACCTGCGTGACTTGTGGAGTGACCGACGTAGGTAGTTAGAAGCGTCTTGCGCTCAGGAGCGACGTTTGGGATGACGCTTTGTATGTCTTGCCAGCACGAGAGCTGGTACTTGTAGCTTGGCCAGAGCCAAGCTACCACCCCCCCCCCCCCCCCCCCGCTCCTCTCCCCCATCAAGCCATTCCTGTTTCCTGGCCTAACCGACCAGCATCCTGACAACATGCTCCTGCATGATCTCCTCTCCTTTTGAAACTCTCACCCGCTGCCGATGTAGATCAAGCGAACAATCCCTTTGCTGACCCGATGAGACTCGACCATCATGTTGACACCATGCTCCTGCATGATCTCCTTTTTGAACTCTCGCCCGATGCCAATTTAGATCATGAGAACAATCCCTTGGCTGACCCGAAGAGAACGCAAGGTTTGGAGTCGCGTCCGGGCATGTCGGGCAGGAGGTCGAAGTACAGGAGCTTGTCGTGAAGGGGCCGACCAACTGGGACGGCGGAGGCCGGGGCCGGACCCACGACGAGGACCTTGAAAGGGCCGATCCAACTGAAGGATAGCTTGGTCTTGATAACGACCGCGTCGGTGCCTTTCCTGACGCCTTGGCGAATGGTAGCAGCGGAGTTGTGGATCCACGCCCAACCGATGACGGAGAATGGGGGTAGTAGGCGGAGAGCGTCCATGAGGGCAGCGTTGCGGCGGTCGAGACGCGAGACGTGGAGGGCGTGAAATTCCCGGACGACGCGGTAGGCGCGTTGTTGGCGGGCGGTGGCGAGGTCGATGTAAGCTAGCTGGTACAGGCCGAGCCCATTGATGATCTTCATCTTCGTTCCTGCGTCGGGCAATACACTTACACCGACTGGGCGCGCGAGCAACGCGCCGAGTCCCTCTGCTCCGCCACCCTCTGGTTCGCCCTCTACGACCGCCTCGGCATCAATAAGATTGTCCAGTTCCTACCACCCGTGCCCCAACGGCGGTGTTGAGCGTGTCGACCACACCATGGCCCTCATGCTCGCCATGGTCGGCGACGAACAACAAACTGACTGAGAGATTCGACTCCCACACGTCGAGAGCGCGTACAGCAACTCCGTCAGCGCAGCCACCGGACTTGCCGCCCCCAACGAAGTGCACATGGGCCGCCTCCCCCGCCTTCCCATTACCGTCTTTGACCTCCCCAACATCGGCGGACATCAAAGCCTCAACCAGGACCAGCTACCTTATATCGACCTCGCCACCGCCCGCCAACAACGCGCCTACCGTGCCGTGCGGGAATTTCACGCCATCTACGTATCGCGTCTCCACCGCCGCAACGCTCCCCTCATGGACGCCCTCCGCCTACTACCCCCATTCTCCGTCATGGGTTGGGCGTGGATCTACAACTCCGCTGCTACCATTCGCCAAGGCGTCAGGAAAGGCACCGACGCCATCGTTATCAAGACCGAGCCATCCTTCAATTGGATCGGCCTCTTCAAGATCCTTGCAGTGGGTCCGGCCCCGGCCTCCGCCGTCCCAGATGATCGGCACCTTCACGACAAGCTCCTGTACTTCGACCTCCTGCCCGACATGCCCGGACGCGACTCCAAAACCTCGCATCTCCGTTCTCCGCTGCAACCCATGCCGGAACGCCGACGACATTCACGACATACCAAGCTATCTTCCGGCCGACCTCACCAAGTACGTGCTCAACTCCTTCTCCACCAAGTCCCGCCGCCCTTCCACGTCACCCTCGACGACATCTCTCCACCGGCGGAACGGCTCGAGGTCGGCCACACCTCGGGACATCAACTCGTTTGCGGCCGGGGAGGTGTTCTCACGAGACCCGTTGGGCCGGGCTTCTCAGCCTTTCATGGGAACACGAACAAGACCTACAACACCATCGGCTTTACATCCTCCGCTATTGGTCGGGCGTCCCTTCACAAAATTGCCAGTTCAACCGCTGATACCGGCAGATGCGCATCGGGCCCGCTCACCGCGAACTGTCACGGATCCTGGGGCGAAATACTTATCACTCCCAAGTACAGCCTGGCCTCGCGCACACTCTGGCTTCCACGCTTCAGCTCTACTACCCTCCCCGCAGGGGCACACCTCTGGTACAAAGCCCGCGACGGTCGCTGGTGGTTGGGCAAGGTAGCCCATCGCGCCTCGACCGACAGCTCTTCCGCCAACTCCTACATCGTCCGCTTCCTCGATGACCCGGGACCGATCAAGATCGACCTCCTGCCATCATCTTACACCACTTCACGGCGCGCCGTCCGCGCGTGCTGGTGCCTTCAGTGTCATCAGGCCGGGGGACTGGCTCGCGGTGTCCTACGCAATGCCGATGGGCCCCGCGGATCCCCCCCTGTCCCCCCTTAGTATGCCGGGATATTGCGTCAACCATAGCTTCAGCGTTTAATGCTTTGTTTGTGTTTTTTGTCTTCCTCATGAGTTGTGGCATCTTCAGGGTGTACTATACAACTTCGTTGTTTCAGTTATGGAGCAGCATTTAGGGCTGCTGTAACCTTGCCGTTTCATTTACCTTGTTCGGTATGGCCTTTCATTATCTTTGATTTTTTTTTTTGGTCCTCCCGCTTCGGGTACAGTATCCCCTTTCCGATGCCCCTTTTACCCACGCACATGCGTCCCAAGCACAGAGATTCACTCCCTGGCTGGTATCCTGCAGTGCACATGTCAGTTTTCAGTTCGCATGTTACCTTTTCTGGTGCTGCTTCACCCGCGCCCATGCGTCCCAAACACAAAGATTCAGTCGCTGGCTGGTATCCTGCAGTGCACGTGCGTCTGTTTTCACTTCGGATGCTACCTCTCTTCTGGTGCTGCTTCACCCGCGCCCATGCGTCCCAAACACAAAGATTCAGTCGCTGGCTGGTATCCTGCAGTGCACGTGCGTCTGTTTTCACTTCGGATGCTACCTCTCTTCTGGTGCTTCATCACCCACGCCCATGCGTCCCAAGCACAACTTTAGGTTCAGCCGCGGGCTGGTATCCTGCAGTGCGCGCTTTCTCTCCCTCAGTTCGGATGTTACCTTTTTTGGAGCCCCTTCCCTTGTGTTCTACGTTGCCTTGCATCAGTGCTTTCTGCTTAGCACCCTGATTGACAGGAGGCCCACGTATTCACCCCTACCGAGGGCACGTTAGCCTCAATCATCAATCATCAATCATCAATCAACCAATCATCAATCATCAATCATCAATCATCAATCATCAATCATCAATCACAAGGTGTGGGTTGGTATATGGCCCCATTTGCTGTCGTCGTTTTGAGTAGCAGTATATTCGATCCGCTTCCCGATTTCCTGGTGTCTCGGTTAGCCAGCGCCCTATCGTCGTGTGGTCTGCATCATCTACGACTATTCAGGGCGGGCTACTGTTATGGTATTCCACGCCGTATGCGCCATCCGTATGAGCAATAGACTATCCGTCCATCCCTGTTGGTTAATTAAGGTCTGTTTTCTGTTATTTAACTGCTGTCGTGCGATTCGGAATCGACCGTGAGATTCGGAGTCTGTGTAGGGCGATTAGGAACTGTCATGCGACCCAGGAATAAGCACGTATACCCATAGCACGGCAGTACAATGAGCCACGGAATCTGCGAATGAAGTAGGACGGGAACCTTAACAATGGTAGCGCCCTGTCTTAGGTCACACCCTATCTATGCCGATTGGCTTTGATTATATAGCTGCACGCTCGCATTCGGGGAAGTTTGGTCCTTGAGGGCGTGTAGGTCTTGGATGTTATTGGCTATTATGTGTTTGGTTCGGTTCTCACTCTTAGTTCAAGTAATCAACACGTCACACGCGTGGCTTGTGGAGTGACCGACGTAGGCAGTTAGCAGCTTGCGCTCAGGAACGACGTTTGGGATGATGCTTTGTATGTCTTGCCAGCACGAGAGCCGGTACTTGTAGCTTGGCCAGAGTCAAGCTACCACTCCCACCCCCCCGCCCCCCCCTCCCCCACCCCCTCAAGCCATTCCTGTTTCCTGACCAAACCAGGCAAGCTTTGTAACGCGTCTCGTTCCTCCTTGTAAAGTTCACGTTCTCCTGCTATGTGAGTCCTACTCTCTGCTGCTGTGCCACACGGGCACATACGTGCATCCACGTCCTCCTCCTTCCGACTACTGGTCTATCCCTTCCTTCTTTCTAGTAGGTTCAGGTCCCCTACACGAAATCGCAGTTGCAGCTTTTTCGCGTAGTCCATTGGGCCATGGGGGGCGGCGGCGGCGGGGGGTTCGAACCGCTTCAGGTCGCATAAATGTATACCTGGTAGGAAATACTATACGTGTGGTGGTGTGGTGCTAGGTCTAGGCGATGGTGCGGGGGGCGGGGAAGGAGGGGGCGGCGGGGAAGGGGGCGGGGGGGGAATTGGGACTTGAAGACCATACATATGAATTTAAGCTGCTGCATGGATGGCTTGAAAGGTAAATAAGTGATATCATCTGTCGGGTAGTTAGCGCTTATAACTTATTCATGGCGGATTTTTTTATTTTTGGTGGGGTGGCAGGGACGGGAGGGGTGTGTGTGTTGGGGAGGCGGGGGGGGGGGGGGGGGGAGTGGCCGGGAGCACAATATACTGCCTGCATGCCAACTACAGAGATGCCCAGTATTTCAAAGATAAACCATGAGGTGGACGGAAAAAAAATGTGCGTGGTGTTGTTTACTACCTGGTAGTTGTTTAACATTTTTTACATTCATGTAATTAAAACATGATCTTTTTATTTCCGTATAATATGAGTGTTATGGATGGTACGTATGGTATGTATGTATAGTGTTGATTGAGGTGGTGTTTCTGTATTCACCCTCGGGTATTAATTAATTAATTGAAGATCGTCTAGATGAATTTACGATGGTGTGGTGTCACCTGATCTATAGACAACCATTATGGACCTAGCCACTTGGGTACGCCTGCCGTCAGTCGAACAACCGTGCCTGTTGATGGGCTATTATTACGTGTAAATCCAACAACCATGCCTGGGTATCTATGTGATTAGAAGCTATATACCTGGTAGAAGATGTCCATTTGGAACGGTCGTATCTAGGTGCATAAGGCATGTTACGGTGATACCATACAGGGATAGGGTGGTTGGACACAGCACCGTACGATAGAACACTCGACACGGCACTACCCAACATCACGACTATTTTATACGGTACGACTTCTTTCTGTGTGGGTGTCGGAACGTCAACCGGTATTTTTTTTTACAAAATGAACAAATGTGTTTACCTCATTCAGCTGTGAGATCGACCAAAAAGTGATTTTGATCTAAACTCAGCTTTGCAAGCTGCGTGTGATACTTCATATCATCATGCTGTAGTTGTAAGGGGAGTCGCCAACCTATATCCTCAATGAGGACACACAACTCGTACTATAGTACGCGCGATCGGAGTTATCACACACAGCTTGCAAAGATGAGTTTCGACGAAATCTTCGATCTCACAGCTGGAGCGTATTTTCATTTTTTATAATATTATCATGCTGTAGTATGTGTCGGACAAGCCGCTCTTACATGTATACTCCGGAGTATATGTGTGTATCGGCGTGTGTTTCCAGGCGTTTTTTGATAGATACCCGGTATGCGTCAAAAAACGCCTCCAGGCATGTCGCAGTCGACAGCCAGCTTAAGGTAGAGAGTTGAGGTTTTCCCTTCTTACATTTTTTTTTTTTTTTTTTTTTTTTTTTTTTTTTTTAGCACACTTTCACTTTCCAGCTTCTGGACAAGCCGTGGTCACAGGTGTCATCCCTTCTCCTCCCCGGTTCTTGCCTTCAATTTTTATCGCGCATCGTAGGGTTCAGCAATCCCACTGCTCGTCGATTGTTCATCGAATGTTGCTAACTCACGCTCTCGCGCTTTCCGCAAGTCAATTTGTGCACAAGAAAAAGTCCCAACGAATTTATACGAGTATGCACTCGGCGGGGCTCGAACTCACGAAACTGACCTATACCAGGCTCGAGGATAACCTGATACGCCACCGGGGCGACCGGTTCATGGACTCTTTTGGGGCTTACTAGATTATACTATAGGAAAAAATGACGAAAAACACTGTGACGATTTTTGCAGCATCCTTCCCGCGAAGAACCCAGAGCTGCTTGGTTGTTAGCCTTTTTGACGGCGATTTCGAGGCCGAACTCTCTCCAATGCAATCATATTATGTCTAGATTCTGTAATAGTAGGAATGCGCATACCTGGTACCTTGCACTGCCGCCGTGTGCGGCTGTGCATGCTCGAACCACGATGAGACCGCGCTTCAGCTTTGTCTTTCTTTGCCGCTGTACACGGACCTCGAAAGAGCTGACCTCGAGTCCCCCCACAAAAAAAAAGCTGAACTCTTTTTTTATATAAAAGAGGTTCGACTTTTCTACACTATCACAAATGTCCCCCCCCCCAAAAAAAAAACTGAGAATAATCCGCAGAGGGGCAAAGGCACAGACTCAAAACTTATGGCAGCATCATCAGCACAAACAATAATACCTTGCGAGAACAAGAAAAAAAAACGAAGAAAAGTCACCACCACTGCTCGCTCGCTACGTGCGGTACCCGTACATTCACGCGAGATAATAAAAAAAACCCTGAAATATACATGCAGGGGGCTCGCCAAAAAAAGCGACGAAGAAACGAGTCCCACATATGATCATATACCAGGTACGAGTATGCTGTACAAGGTGCCCCTTTGGGATGGATGTGGTTGGCTTGCCATCCCGAGAGTGTGTGCCGCAAGTCGAAAAATTGTGGGAAAATCCTTGAAACCTACAGTAGCATGGGGGAGTGCCGCCTTTTTCGCTACACCAAGACGCGTTTCGCCCCCCGCTCGATCGGGCGACTCTGTACCTCATCGAAAAAGAAAAGCTGCTGCTGCTGTTGTGGGCGGTTTTGTTTTGGGCGCGGGGCACAGCCACAAGCAAGGGACAGCACGACGAGAGCTCAAGACCAAGACCACGGCAGGGAGGGGGGGGGGGGGGGGATACCCTGTTCCGGGCTGTCACCACTCGCGCGAGTGACGCCGTGCCTAACGGACAAAATTACTCTATCCAGGCGATTTAGTGATCGCAGCGTGGGTTACAGTTCTTCTGCGGATTGACAGATAGATGTCGTTGATTAAAAACACGAAGAAAGCTCAAGGCCGCGAGAAACAGGGGGGCTACTCGCGAGAGTGACCCCGAACCTCTGCCACAATAAAATGGAAAAAAGGGACCCCCCCCGCCGTAAAGCCTGGGTTTCTTAGAGACCCAAGGCTGTACAGTAGGGGGGGGGGGAGCCTGGGTCTCTAGAGACGCAAGGCTATACAGTAGGGGGGGGGGTCACTTTTGGGGGCATATTTTTTTTGTTCAGTGGCTCGGGGTCACTCGCGCGGGGGACACCCCCCCCCCTTTTCCTTTCCTTTGGGGCCTTGAGCTGCGGGTGCTGTTTCAATATATTGCGACATGACTCCGCAATGAGAAAGGTAAGCTACGCTGCGCCCCAAAAAAAAAAAACGCCCAAAGCCCTTCTGGTCCACTTGAAGCACAGAGCCGCTCGTGCGAGAGGGACCCAAACCCAGTAGTCAAAGTATGATGCTACAATACCGTAGAGCTTTGGTCAGCAAGACCGCAGCAAGGGATGGGGGCGTCACTCGCGAGAGAGTGATCCAGAGCGACCGCGAAAAAAGAGGCCCCGAAAACGACCCGTCTACCGCGTTTCTTGTATGCTCCACACGGCAAGAAACCCCGACCAGACCAAACGAGATTTGGGGCTTTGTCTGTTCGTTGTTTTTGGGCGCGTGCGACTGTAGAAGGTATTACGGTATACCGTTTTCTGGCTATTTTGGTTTCTGATGAAATGACGGGGGGGGCCTCCTTAAATCAAAATCGTCGGAGAAAAAATAATCCGTCTTTTTGCCCACGAATCTTTCTGTTGTATGCCTATGCCATGGGATTTTTCACATCCATAATGAGGCGGTTTTGTTTTTCGAAAAAAAACAGTTTTTTTGGTTCAAGAAGGGCGAGTCTTAAGCTTCGACTAAATCGAGAGGTGAGACGGGGGGCTCCTTGACTCAAAATCATCGGAGAAAAAATAGCCCATTTTTTTGCACACGAATCTTCACGTTGTATGGCTATGCCATGGGATTTTTCATCCACATAATTCGTTTTTTCAAGAAAAAAAACAAACAGTTTTTTTGGGTTAAGAAGGGCATGTCTTAACCTCCGACCAAAGTGAGGTGACCCTCAGAAAAAAAAAGGGTGGCGAGCGTGACACGACACGGCAGCCACCGAGGAATTAGAGGGGTATTATTAGTAGTAGTCCGGTTGACCACTTGCAAGAGGTTGACCAACTTTTCCTACCCAAACTAAGCCTTGGAACCCTCTCCGGGATAGCAGATTTTTTGAAGGTGTAGCCTTGGGGGGTCCTTTGATGGCATGATCCTCAGGAGGGACAGGTGTGTCTGTCGCTAGACCGCAGCTGACAGCAGTGCAAAACCAAGGCAGGTCCTCAGGAGGGACAGGTGTGTCTATCGCTAGACCGCAGCTGACAGCAGTGCAAAACCAAGGCAGGTAGTAGAAGTCTCTGATTATTATCGGGCAGAGGAGGAGGTGAGGAAAATTAGACGTGTGTGGCATGGAAGAGTTTGGCAGACTAGAGAGAAACGAGAAAACGATCGCTATCCTATTCAGGAGATAGATGGTGGCCGCAGACGGCGAAACTGGAAGGAGATAAGATCAGCAAACAGTTCTCATGAAATATATGGCAAAAGCGAAATGAGCGCCCAAATGTTGGAGGTGTCTCTATCAGGAGTAGGAACGGTGCTCCGTCTCGAAAGGGATGCGTGGTCAATGGTCAAATGACTAAGACAAGAAATAAATGAGTACGCCCCCCTTAACATGCCCCCCTTAACATGCCCCCCTTAACATGCCCCCCTTAACATGCCCCCCCCCCCCCCCCCCCTTCGAAAACCCCGCCCTCCATCACCGGTTGTACGATTTACAGGATATGCATGATAAGTGATGCATTCCTTCCACAGTAATAGTCAGATTTGTCCCCCTAAGGAGTTTATAGTTTACGCGCACAGATTGAGTTACCCCCCCCCCTCCCGCTACCCCCTCTCTTTCAAACCCCCCGCCCCCCCGGCCCCGGCCCCCACGCCCTTAAAAACTCCGCCCTATCCTCACCGGTTATACGACTTACAGGATATGCTTGACAAACTAATGCATTTCCTATCACAGCTGTCAGATTTTGTCCCCCTCGGAAACGGGTTTTATAGTTTCCGCGCACAGACTGGCTAACATCACCCTGTTGACCCTAATAGCTACACTGTAGTTGCAAGGGGAGTCGCCGACCTATACCCTTAATGAAGACACACAACCCGTAATACACGCGATCGGAGTATCACACACAGCTTGCAAAGATGAGTTTCGACGAAAATCTTCGATCTCACAGCTGGAGTGTATTTCTGTTTCTGTTTTTGCTTTTTGTTTTTGTAAAATTCCTATCATTTTGGGGTAAGGAGCTTCGCCACCAAAATAAAAACAAAAATGGCTAAAAGCTGCTTTTCTCTATCTATCGTAGCACTCGATCTATCACATAGCAGTGCAGCGTTCACCCATCAAATAAAATAGAAAAATGGCCAAAAGCTGCTTTTCTCTTATCTATCGTATCACTCGTGTATCACATAGATAGCAGCACAGCAACGTTTTGTCCGAACTGGTCGGACGCGTGCTGCGAGATAGTTGCCGCTTTCAGCGGAAACGTTTTTCAGAACGACGGTGCTTCTTAATCCATAATCGTCGGATTTTTTTTTTTCGGTATTCCTAGGTCATTGGGTTGATTGCTCATGAGGGAGAGGGGGGGGGGAGAGGGGGGTGGGGGTGGGGGGGAGGGTGGTAACTCAGTCTGTGCGCGTAAACTATAAACCCCTTAGTTAGGGGGACAGATCTGACTATTACTGCGGAAGGAATGCATCACTTTATCATCATGCATATCCTGTAAATCGTACAACCGGTGAGGGAAGGGCGGAGTTTTCGAAGGGGGGGGGGGGGGGGGGTGTTAAGGGGGGCATGTCAAGGGGGGCATGTTAAGGGGGGCGTACTCATTTGTCTCTAGCCTTAGTCATTTGACCATACCATTGACCACGCATCCCGTTCGAGACGGAGCACCGTTCCTACTCCTACTCCTAGTAGAGACACCTCCGACATTTTTTGTGTGTGCTTATTACGTTTCTTCCATGTGCTGCATAGAAACTGTTTGCTTATCCTATCCCCGTCCTGTTTTCGCCGTCTGCGGCCACCATCTATCTCCTGAACAGGATAGCGATCGTTTTCTCGTTTCTCTCTAGTCTGCCAAACTCTTAAATGCCACACGCGTCTAATTTCCTCATCTCCTCCTCTAACGCATCTCGTTTCTCCTTGTAAATTTCACGGTCTCCTACTATGTGAGTCTTACTTTCTATTGTTGTGCCACACGGGCATATATTTGTAGCCACGTCCTCCTCCTTCCGACTACTGATATACCTCTTTCTTCTTTCTGGTAGGTCCAGGTCCCCAACACAAGATCGCAGTTTCAGCTTTTTCGCGTAGTCCATTGGGCCATGCGAATACGTTTTCATTCCAATATCTTCCCTCAACCCCCCGTATATCTCGTAAACGTTTCTCCTCTTTCACTTTATTATTTCTTAGCGCTTGTGCATGGGGGGAGGGGACTTTTATTTTTTGACCAAAATCAGTTCTTGGGTGGAGTATAGAGCTCGTCGTGATGTTACGAGCCTCAGAAAGGAAAGGATGCACAACGTCATACCTGAGAAACTAATGTGGTAGTATAATAGTAGCAGTAGCAGTAGCAGCAGCGGCAGCAGCAGTAGTAGTAGTAGCAGTAGTAGTAGTAGTAGTAGCAGTAGTAGTAGTAGTAGTAGTAGTAGTAGTAGTAGTAGTAGTAGTAGTAGTAGTAGTAGTAGTAGTAGTAGTAGTAGTAGTAGTAGTAGCAGTAGTAGTAGTAGTAGTAGTAGTAGTAGTAGTAGTAGTAGTAGTAGTAGTAGTAGTAGTAGTAGTAGTAGTAGTAGTAGTAGTAGTAGTAGAAGTAGTAGTAGTAGTAGTAGTAGCAGCAGTAGTAGTAGTAGTAGTAGTAGTAGTAGTAGTAGTAGTAGTAGTAGTAGCATTGGAGCAATATGGACTCAGTGACCAACTACTGCTATGCAGGGATGCCTCTGGCTCCCTTAACGGTCACTCACGCGCGGGTTGCTTGGATGCTAGCTCTCTGCTATCAGGCTAAGTGACGCGGGATACAAAAGAGATGCGCCAACCATTGTTGTTTTTTTCCTGATGTTTCCTCAACTTGGGAGCTTGAGAGACCTTTCTTAATTAAGGCAAAAAAAAGCCGATTATGGAGAAAAGTAACACTGCTATCGTACTCGGATGAAAAATTTGACCTCTACACAACACGAGAATCATGCGAAACAATTCAGAAAAAAGGGTTTTCGCCAAAAAACGGTATACCTTAATTCCTCTATCGCAACATGCGTCCGGTGTACTCACCCATCCCACGCTAGGGGTGCGGCAGAATATTCTGGTAGAATTTTTTTGAGAATCTTCTGAGCTCCTCGCATGAGGAGGAGGTGAATATCAACATCAACAATCAAGATCATCATCATCATCACCATCATCGTCATCGTCATAATCATCATCATCATCATCGTCATCATCATCATCATCATCATCATCATCATCATCATCATCATCATCATCATCATCCATCATCCATCATCACCCGAAGAATAACTTCGAAGAAATTTGTTCGCACAACCTCGAGCAACCATCTAGTTTATGCCTTAGACTAGCCCTCTAAAAAAAGTGTACTAAAAAAACTCGTAAAATTTGCTTGACTATCGTAACCGGTACCTTTTGGCCAAAAAACTTCAACCTCTCCCGTGGGATGACTCGGATTTTTCGGCTTTCTCGGCTTTCTGTCCGACAATTACCTTCTGACAGAAGGAGGGGGGGCGGAGCTGTTCGCTTTCAGGCAGGCGATAGCGCCTGCCAGATACAAGGGGGACAACTGCTATAAAATCACAACGCCCCAACGACGTAGCGTAGAGGGAATACCATCATAACGCTACCCAACCGGGGGATCACTTTTTTTTTTGCTAGTATGGCTCGGGGTGACCACGCGCGAGTGATCTCCCTATAGGTCGTGCTGCTTTATGTTTGCGATAAAAATCCGCAGTGGGACGGTAAGCCAGGCTGCGCCGAAAACATCACCTAGACTATTTCTATTACGCGAGGTATCAATGTTGCTAAGGTGGTAATAGTGGGGTATTAGTCCGTTTGACCACTTGCAAAAGGTTGACCCATGATTGCTGACCCTAGCTAAGCCTTCTAGAACTTATAAGACTTTTCCCCTCTGAAACGGCCGGATAGCAGGTCGGCCGGATATACGGGCGGACCTGTCAATATCTAAGCGGTTTCATTTGCTGGGGATACCGGGGAGAGTATTTTTCAAGTTCGACATGGAGAAAGTAACATGATCCCTGTCTATGCTCCATAATGGACACGCGCTTCACGTCCAGCCTGCGCCCCTCCTCCACACTGAAAAAGTGTGTTATGGTGGATGGTGGGATTTGAACCCACGACCCAAAAAACCCATGGTCTGCCGACGACGCCATTTATTTGTTAAGGTATTAGTGGGGTATGAGTCCGTTTGACCACTTGCAAAATGTTAACCAATAGCTTCTTACCCAAACTAAGCCTAATAACATAATGTATTATTAGAGTCACTTGTGAAACACGGGGGTATGGTAAAACATGATAGAGTATGATAGAGTATGGTAGAGAATGATAGAGTATGATAGAGTATGAGATAGGATATGATAGAGCATGGTAGAGTATGGTAGAGTATGATGGAGTATGCTAGAGTATGATAGAGTATGATAGAGTATGATACTGCAATACCGTAGTCTTCGTATTTTCACTCTTCCATTGTGTTGTACTGTATATCTAATACTGCCTGGACCATGGGATTTTCCACGTTTTTTTTTTTTTTTGCACCGTCCGTTTTTGGGCTTGTTATTTTGGGACCTCCTCGAAAGAGAACGCCCCATACCTCGGACACAGGTAACGATCTTGATCATATAGATCATACAGATCATATAAATCATATAGATCGTATAGATAATCTACCTAGATCTTGTATCTGCCGTTATGAGATGCGGTGAAAGACCTGTATGCATATAGAGCACGACTCCAACCCAAGAAGCATATTGCGTTAGATCGTACAAATCGTACGGCTCCCACCCAGTAACATTAGCTATAGACCATACAGATCATAAAGATCCTCCCTGAAAGATCTGTATCATCACGTGGGGACATCATCCAATCTGTCCGACGCGTGGAACCCTCATTGAATTAGGGTGTGGGCACCTCTAGCGACGAAGGCTATACGGTAAGGGGCACACCCAATGTTTACTGCCGGACCTGAGCCACTCGCACGAGTGATGCTATACCTCACTGGCGAAAACAGTTTGGGCGATTCGTTTGGCGCAGCGTAACTAACTATTACTTTGCGGATTAACATCGCAAAATTGAAGCGGCACGAAAGCAGTATGAGCGGCACGAAAGCAGTATGACCTCGCAAAGAAACAGGGGGGGGGGGGTCACTCGCGCGAGTAACTCCGAGCCACTGAAAAAAGAGTGTCCAAAAATGGACAAAAGGGGCCCCCCCTACCGAGGCCTTGGCAACGACGCCAAAAACGTGCCGATCACTGCGTGAGCTAGACAACCAGGGCACCGTTTGTTTTCGTTTGTTGTTTTTTTTTGGTGGTGGCCATGATGGTCATCGAGTTAGATCATGTTGTGCGGGGAGGAGAACCCTAACTCCGCACAGGCGAATGATCGATCGCATCACGTAGCGTGAATATGGTAAGGCACCCACGAGGAGGGAGTTAATTGGTGATATCCACATTGCTGTCTTTGGAGTGGCCACACCAGCAAACAAAGTAACTCGTTGGTCGCTGTGTCATCCGTAAGCAAGAACGTAGGCACATGGTGCCGAAGTCCGTCTTACGAGACGGTTCTTGGAAGCATGCAGTTTACCCCTCATGCGACTCGCCGAACACCTCACGGCGCCTCGCGCTTGATGCAAGCAATGTCTGCCTGGTCGGTGAAATCCCGACATGCACCGTCCCGGCATAGTAAGGATGCAAGGGTCTAATAGTACCACCATGGTCATACGAATACGGCCATGCACGAATGAATGTCGAGTACCCCCCCAACCCCATGTTTGGTACATCGTGGCACGCTTCGCTCGTCCGCCAGACCCAAGCCGCTCCTCAACCACACCTCGAAGGACCCTTTTGCCCCGACCGCGTGTTCTTGGTGGCGTTATTGACGTTATTTTTGAGAAAAAAAACTCTCACCCCGGCCGGAAAGCAAGCCTCGACCGGTCTCGGCCAACCAGGCCGTTCGTTGCGCTGCACGAATTCGACAGGGGGTTGCAGTCCCGCGCTGCGTATGGGAACTCCCGCGCATCCGCGGGCCTTTCACTGCGGATGTTCATGGTAGGCATGCCGTGTTTCTACTCGAACCGTCACATGTAGCTGACGCAGAGACCCGCTGGGAAACATCACCGACTATGGCGCATGTGGTATCACTCTGCTGCTCTCTTTGTTGTGGTTTTTACGTTGTGTTTCATCTAACAACAACAAAAAGTACGGTGTTAGTGTCAATTGCAACACATGTCGGATAAACCAGAAAAAATGCTGTTGTTGGACTGGGTCTATATACCGGGAGGGGTGTGCAGCGTGCATCGACGCTGGCCCCGGGCTCTTCCTGCGTTCAGGAGAGCACTGCCTAAAAAGGATGCGAAGTCACCGACCAGATGGCGGCGAGAGCCTCGTGGGAGGAACGGACGGAAGGTCCTTATCCAGGCGTACGTTGCAAGGAGCACTTTTATCAGATTATCTCGGCGACCGCCCAGGTCTCGGTCTCGCGCCGGGTGCTACCGGTACAAGCTCGCTCTGCTAGACCACCAAGCCGCCAGGGGAGGAAGGGAGGAAGATAGAGGGCTACTGCCCATGGCGTGGGGGCGGCACGTAAAGAGTGCGGAGTTGGACTCACGGCGATTCAACAGAACCACGTGCAACCCAATGGTGATATCATTAGAACAGTACTCTGTAGGCACAATAGCTGTGTGAACGGACGTAATCGTAGTAGTAGAGGGGTCACGTTTGGGACCCTTTTTTGTTGCAGTGGGCTCTGGGTCAGTCGCGCGAGTGACTCCCCCCCCTAGTTTATTTGCGGTTTGCTCACAGCTTTCGTGCTGGTTTCGTGCTGGTTTCGTGCTGGTTTTGATTTTTACGGTATGGATCCCCAGTGGGATGGTTTAGCTACGCTGCACCAAGCGAATCGCCTGGATGGAGTACGTTTGCCGGCGAGGTACAGAGTCACTCATGCGAGTAAGATAGTAGCGAAAACCGGGGGTATTAACATGTATGGACATCCCCCCTATCCATATGCAAGAAAGTACGCACAAGGTGCTCAAGTCCGTCTCACGAGCGGTTCTCGGAAGGGTGCAGTTCACCTTTCGTGAGACTCGCCGAACACCTCACGGCGCTTCGCGCTCGGTGCAAGCAATGTCTGACTGGTTGGTGAAAACCCGACGTTGCTCCGTCCCGGCATAGTAGGGATGCGAGGGTCTAAGAGCTATGGTCATACGACTACGGCCATGCATGAATCTCAATATCGAGTACACCCCACCCTACAGCAGTAGCTTTGGTCGTTGTGCGAATTAAGGGGAAAACACGTCGGGAAGGAGGATGGAACTGGTGGGGGTGATAGTATTCGGTGTGCCAGGTAGACTATCGCGTCAATTTTTTTTGGGTGTTCAGGATGAATTGTGCACTGCACGGTAGGAAAAAGGCGAAATAAAACCATTGCCTTGATGTGTTTGCGACGTACCAGGCAAGATGTGTATCTCTGTCTCGGTATTTTTGTGATCACAGAGAGGTTGTCTTGTCTCTGCAGTAGGATGATGCAACCGCATGGACACTGGGTGCGCTGGATGTAGATGGATGGGTAAGAAACAGAGTAACATGCGCAAAACACCCACAGCAGCTCTTCAAACGAGATCCATAGCCTCGGAGAATGGAGCCCACAGTACATGGCATCTATTACTAACAAGAAACAGGGCAACTGACACTTGCAGGAAATATGACATCCTTATGGGAGCCGTTATGCTGAAGCTAGTGTAGAAAGCACCCTCTCCCAAATACGAAAGCCAGCCTAGGTCAGTATTTATGTTTCCTATTTAGAATACCACGAAAAGTGTCCTGTTATCGAGTAAGTCCACAATCCTGCTGACTGTCTTACCGAAACTATAGCCTGTAACTACTGACGCAAAATTACATTAGAGTCATTCTACGGTAGCCCCCTCAACATTTCTTTAACGAAATCGCCGGTTTCGAAACCAACGCTCTCCCGGCCGCATCTGCTGAAATACGGTGCCCCGTGTCCCCCCGACGGCATCGTTCGACAGCCCTTTGCAAACAAGAAAGTATATGACATTTCGTTTTTTATATCATCCGTCCTCGTGTCGAGCAGCCATAAAATGTTCGTTAAAGAATATCGCTGGTTCTTGGGGGGGCTATCGTTGAATCAGTCATTAGCCCACCCTGAATGGTCGTATATGCAGCCACATAATAAAACGTCAGTAGTTACAGGCTAGAGACTCAGTAAGATAGCCCGCAGGATTGTGGTCTCATGACCAGCAGGAATAATCTCAAGAATGGATTATTTTGGATCAGAGAAGATAGCTCGTAGAACCGAGTTAGCTCGTGGCAGAAGAACGTTCCCCGTGACGCCACTACCGCCAACCCTCCACCCAAAAACTCCTGTAGCTTTACCATCTGAACCTAGGACTCCCCTATCCGTTCCTGAAGGAGCGTCTGTGACGTCACCACCATCACCGCCTTACCCCGACATCCTTGTAGCTTTACCATCTGAACCTGTGGTTTTGTTCCTTTCCGGGTATGACCTCTTCGAGCCGGACATCGGCTTGGATGGGTTCGTTCCCCCTTCCTTCCCTCCGAACCTCCATCATAACCCGCCGCTCCCATCTTCTGAGTTGGAGTCATTTTTTTGTTTCGGATATGAGCTTTTCAAAACGAGCATCGGTTTGGGTGGGCTCGCTCACCCACCTTCCTGCCCCACCACCACCATCCCACCGGACCCCTTTTGCTAGTTTGTTTGTTTTTTTCAGATTCTTGAACATTCCGAGCCTGGTACGGGACCCTCTTTTTAGCCACTAATCGGACCCACCCACCGCCTCTTCGCTGGTGACGTAGAAAATGCGAGCATTCCATATCGAGTATGAGTTTGGACAGGCTGGTTCTCCCGCCCTTCCAACCCACCATCACCGTCCGCCCCCCTCCACCGACGACGCGCAAACTGCGCACCTCCCTCCTGACCCACGCACCACCATCTTTCACTGACGATAATCTCGGAAACTTTCGTCGTTACGGGCTCTACAAGGACGCCACTGACCCCTTCTCCGCCCCAAAACCTTGGTCGGGTCTATTTCGGCCCACGACATCGCCTCCGGTTCGCTAGCCAACCCCGGGAAAGGCGCCGTGAACACGGGCGCTCCTCCTGAATCGGTTTTCAGGCCGTCTATCGTTCTCCTCAGCGCCCACCATTGGCGCATCCGTTTTAGTTTGGCCCTTCCTCATCCTTCGTTGGACAATTGCTTTACCCAGAAGTTAGAGCCGTCATCGCTCCACAGCCGTCGCTGGAAACCGTGGGACCGCCCGTTCCGACTGCGTTTTTTTCTCGCTCGCAACTGTGACCATAATTTCAAGATAATCGCCCCCCCCCCCCCCCACCCCCCCCTGCCGTGCGATTACTCCGCAAACCAGAGCTCTGTCATCACCTGAGCGTCGCGACCCCAGAGCCACACCTTCACCAAAGCCTCACCTTGAGCTGATTTGCGCCGCGGTCTTCCGTGGCTCCACTACCTTCGATTTTCTGCCCCGACCTCTACGGTCGCCTCGCCTCCAAGGCACCCTTTCCCTGACCACTACCACCAACTCCGGCGCCACCGCCATCATCAGGACACACTTCACTGCCTTCTGCAGCCACCGCGCCGACAGGCCTGTCCCTTCAAAGCGACTAACAACGACATAGGCGCCCTTTGCCTGACCACCATCATCAACTCTGGCGTCGCCGCTATGTCAGCGTCTACCAAGTGAGGCGTATTTCACCGACTTCTGAAGCCACCACGCCGATAGGCCCGCCCTTTCAAACCATCACCAACCATCCCAAGCGTCACCGCCATCGTGGGCAATTTCGGGCCTTCTACACCAACCATTCCAGCCACCACGCCGTCTGCAACGCCGCAGAAAAAGCTAAATTCACCGCCACGACACCGGAAGCGTCTTCACCGGCCCACTCTCACGGACGAAAACAACACCATCAACGCCCGTGTCTACATGCACGCCGCGGGACAAGCACCTTTCACGGCCGCGTACGCAACCAAAACCTTCTTCGACTAACCATATATTGGAGTGCAACAGCCTCGTCTTCTACCGTGGTCACAGCGCCACTACCGCCTCGTCCGCAAACACCAACCATATTGGAGTGCTACAGCCTCGTCTTCTACCGTCACAGTCCCATTGCCGCATAATCCACGAGCACCAACCATATTGATCGGCCCACTACAGTCTCGTCTCCTACCGTCACAACGCCCCTACCCCATCGTCCGCAAAAACTTTTCCCTCGCTGTGTCGCGCTCGGAGCGCTTCAACAAAGCCATTCAAGACCACCTATCGCATTTTTACCGGACCTTCGGCCGGCAACAGCGCTCCTACCGCGTCTTCTGCGAACTCCACGACGTTACCGTCTCGAGCTCGGAGCGCTGCAGCACTCTCTTTTACGACCAGCGGCCGCGTTTCATCGGACTTCTCTTCAAGCCCCTACACCGTCCGGTTCCAAGATCAACCTGCGGCGTGCCTACTACATATCCGCGGAGAATCATCTACGGACCCGCGTGTCTGCAACGCCACGAGACAAGAAGATTGACTGGCAGGGTGTTAGCGCGTTCGGTGGCAGCTACCCCTTTTGTCCTGCTGCTCCTCCTGCCCTTAACCAGGCTTCTTCTTGAGCTTTGTGTGCGTTTTGAGTGTTTTGTTGTTGTTATTGTTGTTCAGTTAGCTTCAAGGTGCCTCTTCTTGGCCTTGACTTTTTGGTTTGCCCCGTTTTCGGCCAGCACGCGCATAAGCGTGCTTGTGTCGGTGTGCTGCTCTGTCCTTCCAGCCATCGATTTAACTCGCTCCATGTTCGTGACTAGGCCGAAACTTTGTGGTGGTTCCGTCTTCTTCCCGCTAGTTTAGCGTACCCCGTTCTCGCAACTAGGCCGGAAGCCTGCCGTGTTTCCGTCTTCTCTCCGCCGGTTTAGCTTGCCTTGTTGGGCAGCCCTCAAAACCGCTGTGGCATATCTGTTTTGATCCTTCCTCTGCTTTCTGCACTGCGTACGTCATACCGGTACGTGCTTATTTGAGGTGCTGTGTTTGCCTTCAAACTCACTGATGCGGTGAATCTTTCTTGGCCCTTCCTGTGCTTTCTGCACTGCGTACGCCATCGGTGCTTATTTGAGGCGTGGTTTCTGTCGTCTTTCGTGAAATCGCTCTGCACAAGTCCCCCCTTCTCGGTTGGGCATCCATGTATGTGCTTTCGCGTACGTTTTTTGCGTTTCGTATCTTAGCTCCCAGTCGGAATCGCTTCATCGTCGGCCAGATTTCCGGAGTTCGAAGCCATCAACATTTCGTAGTAATTCTGGGTTCAACGCTTCTCAACGCCCCCCCCCCAAAAAAACTTTGTATGTATATTGGGATTGGCGTTGGCTGGCAACGACGCTGCAAAACATCATAATCACTGCGCGAGCTAGACAACCAGGGTATCGTTTTTTGTTTTTTGGCGGTCACCATGATGGCTATCGCTTTAGGTCATGTTGTGCGAGGTGGAGAACCCCACAACTCCGCGCAAGGGGGATGACCGCATCACGTAGCGTGAATATGTTGAGGCAATCACGAGGCAGTTACTTGGTAATACCCATTGCTGACTCCGGAGTGGCCACATCAGAAAACAAAGTAACTCATTGGCACCGTCATCCATAAGCAAGAGCATAGACACAAGGTGCCGAAGTCCATCTTATGAGCCGTGCTTGGAAGAATGCAGTTCACCGTTCATGAGACTCGCCGAACACCTCACGGCGCCTCGCGTTTAGTACAAGCAATGTCTGCCTGGTTGGTGAAACTCCGACGTGCTCCGTCCCGGCAAAGTAGGGATGCGAGGGTCTACGGGCATACGACTACAGCCAAGCAAAAACTGAGTACACCCCCCCTCTAGGTTTACTCATAGTATCAGCCCGCGAAACCGTGGTATTTCGCCTGATCCTTTTCTAGCCTGAACTTCGCTTGCATCTTGTGCATGCGCCACGTCAGCATTTTTAAGTTGTGCGTTTGTCGATGCCCCCACCCTCTTATCCGTTTTATCTTGCCAACTCGCGAAATCGTAATAGTTTCGTCTGATTTCTTTCTCAGCTGAGGTATCGCTGCACCATGTGCTTGCTATTTGGTAGCATTTCTGGATCCCACACTGTTACACGGCCCTCTTTTCGCTTTTGGCACTGTATAAGCTGGCGGATTCGCGTCAGTGTTACACGTTTATTTCTTGGCCTTCCTTTCTCTTGCATCGTGTGCCGGCTGGGAACGTAAATCCTTCCATCTGCACGGCAGTGTGTACATGCTCGGAATGCATACCTTTCCGTTTTCGCGTTCATGCCACACGGGAAATATTAGTTTTTTTCCTGCCACTTCCTTTTCTGAGCACACTTGTCTCGTAATGGTTATATATGTGCGCAGGCAGCTACCGGCCGAAGTAGCCTTCCCACTTTTTTTGTTGGGGGGGGGGGGTTGTTCGTGAATGCCTAGAGCGCGAGTTTGCTTTGGACCGTACTATCTAAAAAAAACTACCTCGTAGGTACCAGTATAGTCATGGCTATCGCCTCGGGACTCTCCAATGAGTCATTCTACGGTAGCCCCCCCATCAACTTTTGGACGTAGTACTATGTGTTCTGTCTTCTTTGCCGCGCATTCAATAGCATTTATTCGATTTTCGGTGATCATCACGGTGATTTCGCTTTGAACTTGAGCTTGCGCTTTCAGCTCTTCTATTTTTCTACAGCACGACGAGTGTTTGTCTTTTGGGTGTTACTTTTGCTTTCTACCGCCGGTATAACCTGCCTGCGTTTCGTGCATGCCGACCAACCATGGTGTTTTCATGCCATGCGATGGTCTTCCATCCTCTCGTTTCCACCTCGCCCTATTATGCGCTTGGCAGCAACATGTGTATCCCGCGTTGTTTTCTTTGTTTTCGCGAGGCACGAGGTCATTTTTTTGGTCAGCCCATTCCTTCATTTTTTGCGTACTTTTTTCTCCACGAAGATCTTCGTTGCGTATTAGCCCAAGCGGATGAGGCATTCTAGCTACGATCACTACCGCGATGAGGTCACACGTTGGCGACCATTGGCTTCACGTTTAAAGCCCCACATAAGTTCGGTCCCGTGCTGACTCCCCAGCCCATTTGTCGGTTTTGCTTGACCCCCATCTTGTTGTTTGATCGTACCCGCCCCCAAAAGTCCTCCGTCGTCGAACCCCGTTCCACGTTTGCAGCCAACAGTTCTGTTCCTCTTGACTAGTTTTTCTTCTCCTTGTTCGGCGTAACTTCCCCAACGGTCCGACAGTACCGACCTCCAACCGGGTTTAGCAGCGACAACAGACCATGTTCCTCTTGACCATTTTTCCTTACCTTTTTTCGGCCCTACCTGGCCCTAGGGTTCAATCACACCGACCTCCGTCCTGGCTTTGCAGCCCGCCCTAACCTTGCAGCCCACAGACCGCCCTCCGATTTTTTTGCTTGTCTTCCAGGCGTACCTGTCGCATGGGGCCTATGTCTCGACCCCAGTTTGGCTTCATAGCCCGTACAGGTCGTTTCCTGTGGACCCCACCTTATGTTGTTGTTTTTTTCTTGGGCCAACCTGCTTTAGGACGAACGACTTTGCTACATGGTGTTGGTAGTAGTTCTTTCAAGCTGGCCCTTTCATGGTTCAGTGTTGTGGCCCTCCTCTGTCAGGCTACCATACGTCGCTATGACACGACTTGCCTAGTTTATATTCTTCTTGCTTGTCCGGTTAGCCTCTCAAGATTGATCCACGCTATTGAGCACGTGTCCCCGACTTATTGGACCCAGCTACGGCTTTCTTCTTCTTGTTTTCTCTGGTCCCTGCGTACTTTCTGGAACTACGACTGTCTGCAGACACTTCCTGCGTTGCTTTAAGCTGCTCAGAGTATCTTCTCGTCGACCCCATTTTTGGCCCGCTTAGTTTGCGGTTGAATAGCTTCGATACGTTTGCCGGCATTGTTCCCGTGATAAGCTAGCCTCTCAAATTGGCGTCGCGATGTCGGCTCTCTTTCCAGCTTTATACAGTACCTTCCGTCTTCCGTGTCGACGTTTTAGTTTCGCCTTTGTTTGCGTACTGCTTTGGTCAGGTGACTGCGTTTCGCATTTTTTTTTTTTCGTTTTCCTGGTGCTGTGTACCCAGCTAGCCTTTAAGGGTACCCTGGTGTTTACCTGGGGCCGCTTCAGCTTCCGGCATATCGCACGCCTCCAGTACCACCATTTCGGTGTTGTCTGTCCCACTGTTTAGTTGTTGTCTTTCGTCGCGTTCTCGCGACTTGTTTCGGTATCATAGCCTCGGTTTTCCGTTCTACAGTTCGACCAAGGGCCTTGCAATAGCCTCCCAGATTCCACATTACGGTCCCTGCTTCCATTACTTGTCTTGTTTACTGGTTATTCCGCTTCTGCCTTTCAACGAATGGCCCCACCACGCCAGCCAATACTCTTAGCGTACTGGCTCCTTCTCTTTTGCCGTTCGACCAATGGTCCCACGTCAGCCTTACAGGTCCAACGTTGTGGACTCTCTGACAGTATTTTAGGCAGTGGGCCTTGTTTTCTCTCTTTTGTTTTCGGCGATTGGCCCGACCGCCCGCCCCTTAGGCCACACGCTACAGGCCTCAAATACGTTTGCCCTCCACAGCGTGACGTGTTTTCCTATTTTACCTTTTGTCTTTGTTTCCGCGTCTATACCTGTGTCTTGTTTTCCCTTCGCATCATTGCGTTCAGTGTCCTTGCCCTTCGTGTTTCGTACAGGCTGGTTCACGTAAAAAAAAACAAATTCACTCCTCGGCGAATATCCACGCCGTTTTTTCGATTCAGACCGTGAAATTTTGCGCACGTCTTCTATGTGCCATTGCGAAGACCACGCGTGTCATTTTTCGCTTTATTTTCGTCTGATTTTTCGTCAGTTGAGGTTTTTTGGAAACTTTGGCCCACCTTAGACCAAAATGTTTCGGCGACAAAAGAAAAAAGAAAAAAAAAACTAAAGTCAGGCCTCGGGATGGGCGTATATAACACGTATTAAATGAATAAATTAGTAAGATACGTTATTTCCTTCTAATTAGTTGGTTTTAGTGTAGTATCAAGTTGTTTCGCTAGATTTGCTTAATGTTGAACACAGGCAGGGCAGATCTTCCATTTTTTGCCCGAAAATTTCTACAGACATACAGACATGCCTTGAAGTACCTCCAACCGGTTCGTGCAAAACGCCGCGCAATTTTTTTTTCTCGCCTCCGCTTGGAGAAAGCCTGAATAGTATTAAAGAATATGGAGGCCTGCCATTGGTCGATACGAGTTTTGCTCCTGGAGACAGCCCGAGGCCGTTAAAAAGAAAACTGGCCTCGTCACCCTCTTCCATTGGTCATGGGGGGCAGTGTGATACCAAATATTCGCCCTTTGACTGGATATTGCAAGCGGCATTCGCCGGGGAGAGACTTGTCTTTTCTGACGTGAACCAGCCTGTAGGCCGAATGCTTCTGGTAGACCGTAGGTACATACCCGACCTCGAGCACCCACGGTTGTGAGCTCCATCACAGGGTTGTCGTCTCTCTTGCAAAGAGGCTTCTTAGCCTCATTTCGAGGTGTGGGGGAATCCATAGCTTCATTTTCGATTGTTTCGAATAGCCGCATCTGCTATCTCCCCTTTCGAATTTCTGGATGTTTTGTTGGCGTCCAGTGATTGCCATGTGACCTGCATCTACGACTATTCAGGGTGGGCTAATGTTTTAAATAGCTCGACGTCGATGGATCGTAAGTAGCTAAAACGAAAGCATGTGGGGAAAGGAAATTGGGAATTGGTTGGCAGAGGGTCATAGGAGAGATACTACTTGTACTTAAATTCGTCATGGAAGGATATTCGATTTATATCGGAACAACATATTCGCTACATTGTCGGAGGAAGAATAAAAAATAGTAATGTATAGTTTCGATGTGAAACCATGTCATGGTTGAGGCGAAACCGAGTGATAGCAGATGTCACAGTCACGTCAAGGCCATCATGTAGATGCGGGCGAGACCAAAAGTGACAGTGATGCTCCGAAGGGAGCAAGCATCCCGTCGCCCATCGTCACTATTATTCCATACTGTATCTCGTACTACTGGCGTTCTTGCGCTGAGAGCTGTGTGAGCCGACGGAGAGATGAACGGAAAGGAGACACCACGAACCATGGGAGACAGCTACACAGAGCCATCCACCACTGCGTCCCCTCGGGGGACATTCTATTACACTGTAGTACTGTGGTATGGTACTCGGGACGATATCTATGCGACGATTGATTGGGTGGAGGACCTGGAATAACCCACTCACTGGTGGCAAACGATTCTCGGCAGTACGGAGCTGGCATACCTGGTATATCTTTTGTGTCAACGCGAACTAATTATTGCTTTCTTTCCGTCATTCTGTAGGTCGCAGGTAGGTAAACTCTCTACCGCAAACTCATATCTTCTCGTGAAGATTTGTATGAACGCGGCTCGTGGCCGTTCCAGATGTGTTGTTGGAACATTGTCTTTCTCGTAGCATCCGTCCTCGTGCCGAGCAGGCATGAAACGTTCGTTGAAGAAAACCGCTGGTTTTGGGGGGGACTATGGTTGAATCAGTCTTGGATATCGTATCTTGTTATTTACAGACATCGTATCTTGTGATACTAGAAATGGTCGTTCGTGGAGTCTCCGTAGATTCAGGTCAAAGAGAGACGGACAAACCCGTTTCCCGCCGACAAGTAATCACTGTCGACTCTTCTCGTTCTTTCTGTGGAAGCATCTCTCTCGTTGTGCCTTAAGGCACATCATCTCTTTTTATCGTTTGCCCTTGCTTGGTTCGCCGTCGAACCTTGCCCCAACCTGGCGTGTACTACGCACTACGAAAGAAGAGAAGTTGTTGCAGTCGTGAGTCGAACCTGGGATATACCCAAGGCTTCAGTTCTCCGTTCAGAAAAACGCAGAATATTATGCAAATACGCGCACGATCTAAGCATCTCACGCAGCTTGCACTTCTAAGTAGCGACTACTCAAACGGTCGAACTCACAGCTAGCTGACGTAATTCGAACAAAAAACTGGTCAAACTCGTGAAAAACACCGTACGTACGCACAAGAAGCGAACAGTTGGCAATCAGCTTATTAATTAATCCCCACCGCCTCAGGTCAGTACAGTATGTGACAGTGTGCGGAAAAAACGTAGCGCTTATTTATATCGTACGGTGTTATCAGGTTTGTATGCGCGCGGAGAGGTTAGGGCAGGAAGTTACCGCTTTAATTGTACGGTAGTGTCAGACGTGTGTATGAGCACAAACTGCAATCACGGGGCAGCATGAACCTGGCGGTGTCGCTCTGATTCAATGCGAACTAAGTGCTTCCTTTCGGTAATCCTCCGTTCCGAAAACACCGTACACAAAAGGGCCAGACTGAGAGCAACAGGCAATCGGCTATAACCCTTCACCGCTCATATTGTACGGTAGTACTTCGTATCAGGGTTGTATGCGCGTGGAAATACGACATAGCAAGATGTTATATTCCATATCGTATGGTAGTATAAGGATTTATTCTGCGCGCAGGAATGTTACGAACATGGCCAGAAATTACAGCTTACGCTGCACGGCAGTATCATCAGGTAGGTCTGTATGCGCGCGGAACCACACTACGATGTAGCAAGACGCCGCAAGAGTAGACAACAAGTAGAATGCGTGCAATAAAGTAGTGCACGGAGAACAGAGGAAGAGCTGATGACGAGCGAGCTTGTTTCAGTTGATGGCGGCAAAGTTATAATGTCGCCTCCTTTTGCGCTCATCGCAACACCCCACCCAGACGAACCAGCAGAAGTCGGACGCGGAATTAGATCGCATCAAAGAGCCATCCCACGTTAGGGTATGAGTGTAGCATGACCAGATCAGTCCCTGAGCTCCTCACATGAGGAACTCAATATCTCACCCGAAAAATGACTTCGAAGGCATTCGTTCGCACATCCCGACCAAGCTTCTATGCCTTAGTCCAAAAATATAATGTACTCGTGAAATTTCTTCATTGACCGGCAGTTCCTCACATGAGGAAATCAATCGCCCAGGGACATTATGGCGCAATCATACAACTGCAACCCCTACCGTGGGATGACTCCAAACGGCGTACCAGGACCATTCTGGAGACAACGCAGGAAGATAATACTGTATCTCTCACTAGGAACTCGCGCTGGTGGATATTAGTGACTGTCGTCAACCCGTTATGTGGCTTATTAAGAAGTGTTTCCATGGCATCAGATGATCTGCAACTGCTGCTGCCGCAACTGACTGCTGCAGATGTTGCCAGGTAAGGACGCATCGTGGTCAGGACCCAGGATACAGTCGGGGAGTTTACAGCACTTTTGGGGGATTTTTTTTGCAGTGCCTACGGGGCTACTCGCGAGTGACCCCCTCTGTTCCTTTGTGACCTTAAGGCCTTAAGGTTCCGTGCTGTGCTTTAATTCTGCAACAGGAATCCGCAAATGAATCGAAGGGCAAGCTATAGGCAACGCCAAACAAAATCGCCTACGAATGAGAAAGTACTTCTGTCCGTGACATACAGAGTCGCTCGAAACGCGGTAGTGAACTCAGAGAGGTAGGGGTATCCCCCCTCACCGCGGCCTTGGTCTGAGGACGGTGAGAACCCCCCCCCCCCGCCCCGACCAATCGTTCCTTGTTAAATGGGCAACATAACCACTCTTTGGACTGCGGACCTCCTGCTGCAGTCATGCTGCACCTTTGACAGTCCTCGGTTTGGAAATGTAAGATTCCGGTGATCGGACGCGACACGTAAATCCGGGCACGCGAGGCTGGAAAGGGGTCCTAACATTTCAGTCCTAATTTCAGTCGGTTCCTTCTTATTTTCTCGGAACTCCGGGATGAACAAATGGACTCACCTCCCGCGAGGGATGCCGGGGCCACCGTCCGTCGCGCGGTTTAGAGCAAACGATGCTGGCGTACTTCGAAGTATACGTATATCTTCTGCAACGTGGGTTGGTGAGGAGACTTACTCGTCTTTCTGTGATTAATAGCTACCAGAACTGTTGCTTGGGGCCGTTATGGTATTCCCCTGGGCAGCCCTTTAGTCTTACTAAAGGGTGTTGTGGATTGGTCACATGCGTCTCTTTTGCAACGTGGGTTCGCCAGGAGAACCCATTCGTTTTTCTGCCGTGGCCGACAGAACCCGTTGTCAGGGGTGGGTGGTGTCTTCCCAGAGTACCCCCCCCCCCCCCCCTCCCTATCTCTGTTTCTCTTGGTGAAGCTTGCAGTATTTTTGACTGATCAAAATGCACAAATGATTTCTCCCAACACATACTGCCTCCTCCTTGGCGAAGCAAGGGCTGTGGGATTCTCTGAGATCAATCGTCGATCGGGTGCGGACGATACAACCCGTATATCACGTCATGATTTTCACCTGTTTTTTACGTATTCGAGCATGGTCGGGGCAGATGGTTGTGAAGGAGTCGTGGTGCCCGATGTTGGGAGGGAAGGGACGCAGGGGTATCAGCTTCGCTTGGAGACAGCACCGGTTCTTCTTTGATGATTTCTTATTACTGGCGTTGAGCTATGAGAAGCTCGAAGGAGACAGGAAAGGGGAAGGAGTGAGAGCGTGGGGGTGGGGTGAGGCTCACAGAGTTCGCTTCACCCTCCAGCATTGCTGCTGTGCTCTCTTCTGGACCTTTACCTATGGAACGTACAAGGAACGTTTTCCTAGGTGTTCTATATTCCCATGAGCGCTTAACGCGTACTTCTACCTATCTTATCCAGAGGAGGACGTTCTATTACCGAGAACGTTCTTGTGGTATAAGCTAGCTATTCTCTACGGGTTATCCGCTTCACTAAGAATATTCCGTTCTAAGAGAATCTTGTGGCCAATAGACCGTAACTCTGCGGACTATCTTACCGAATCTATTGCCCGCTATACCGACACTCTATTACATTAGCCCACCCTGAATAGTCGTATATGCAGACCTCAAGACGGTCGAAAGATGACGACAACGTTCATCCTAAAAGACCGGGAAAGGCGGTCGAAGATGCGGCTATTCGAAACAAACACATGAGGCTATAGATTCCCCCACACCTCGTAATGAGGCCTAAACTCCAAGGATAGGGCTATTCACTAATAAAGCAGATCGCTAAAAGACAGGCCATAGGAAGAGACATGGTCCTCTTCCCTCACGCTTCGCTGGGGCAAGACCAAGCCCACCATTTTTGTTGTCGCAACACGTATAGTAGTGTCTCGCTACGCGACGAGCACAAGAAAAACAGTCACCACACACGCTACAATGTAGTGGTACTCCGAGTGGGGTATGGTATGCGTGGTTGGTCGGTGTTGGAAGCGTGCTCCTCATGGGTTCCCGTGTCTTCATTGGTCTCTCCTCAAGGCTCGCTGGATAGACTCAACAGCTTATTTGCATTATTTCCCTAAATAAAGATCAGGATAATAAAAGACAGACATAACAGGCTGAGGCACGGTAGTGCGGGGTAACGCAGGGAAACGCAGGGTAGAGCAGGTAGTGAGATGTGGGGCGTCCTGCTTGTCCCATCATCGTCACCTACATTACCGCTCATCTATGATGGCCTTGACGTGAATGTGTCATATAATGTCACGTGTTTTCACCTCAACCATGACATGGTTTCACGTCGAATCTATGAGCTATCCTTCCACGGAGGGCACTCCATTACAGCATGTAAAAACAGGTACCTGGTATTAATAGTTGTATGGCTGATTTGAAAATTTGAACATGTATGTTGCATGCATGTACAGGGGCCCTCTACGCCCAGGCTACCTACATTTTGTAGATGAGAAAGGGAGTGAAACATCGCACAACTGCAGTGCTGTATGAATTACTACCAGGTATAGTTTAACCGCTCCCGGACTTCTAAAGCTGAGCTTCTGGTCGGGCTCCCGATTGCTATGAGAAGACTTGTAGTAGCGCTGTGTATGGGTGCCATAAACCGCATGTGAAACGCACCGGGTGCCCGTCGATGAAAATATTGCAACACAGGCCGTATACAAGTCCATGAATAGTATCGTAAAGACGTGGTTGAGAACTGGGAACCAAGAAAAGAAGGTAAAAAAAGGCTGGCTCTCGCAGAAACGCACAATAATTCCGCAAGGCGGCCCGCGCGGCCGGCCGGCCGGCGGTTCAAGGCAGTCATCTTTTCATCAGTGTGATTTTTTCTATCTTTTTATCCTCCGGCAGATTGGGAAAAATGAAGCTTAAGCTCACCACAATTACACGGATTTTCGGACATGCCGTGTGTCAATTTAACTAAATTGTGTATTCGCAACCCAGGGCCAGCTGTCGTATTCCTCGGTTTCCGAGGTAGCGACAGCGCGAGCTCACAAGCTTCGAAGAAGCGGGTAGGTTGGTTGGTTGTGTTAGAACCGGACCCAAGTTTGTGGGGACAATCCGTTTGCAATTAGTGCAGGAAAACATATGCGGTACCTTGGTACTTATACTGCTGCCCTTCAGTATAGACTACGACCCAGGCAGGGGAACTTTCTGCGGGAAGGTTCAATCTTTCCAGGATTTTTTTTTTTTTCAACTCCCGTTTTTTACCTTGCACATGACGAGGCAAATCGTGGTCTGCAAATCGGAGATTGTGGTTCACACAATGCGGAACAATGAAATAAAAAATCGAAAGCGGCGCAGTATCATAGCCAGCCGCGTTTCTCGACCGTTTCTGGCCGGCTTGGGGTCCGGGTTGTGTCTACGCCCGTGCTTCGCAGTTTAATGCCACCATCGGAAGTGATTCCCATAGCCTATACAATAGCACGAACAATCGTGGCAAATCAAGAACCAGATCCCAGGATGATGAATCGTGACCAGGTAACTAAGTTCTAATGAATATTGCTTAGGGTCGTTCCCTAACGAACGCAAAAAAATCACGAATCCTGACAAGATGTCACGATCCTGACATTTTGAAATTCTGACATGTCACGTTTTTTCAACAAATAAAAACACTTTTTTTCGTCGGGAATCCTGACATCAAATTTGTATGGAAAACGTCAAAACGATTCTCGAAGTCCGGATTCCTGACCAAATATCCCGATTATTCGTAAAAAGTCACTTTTTTTGTCACGATTCCTGGCTTTTTTTTTTGCTCCTACGCAGGGCCGTTCCTAACGGAACAACACAAAAATGTCAGGAATAGTGACATTTGGGTGTGACAAAATACCACGAATCCTGACATTCCATCCCTAACGAAAAAATGTGATATGTCACGGAAGGGTAGGGGTGCATCATCATCAGATGAGTCCCTGAGGTTCTCACATACATGAGGAGTGTTAAGATACGGCCTCGAAAGGCCTGTATTTATCCGAATAGAGATCATTCGGATGGGTTCCGTATGATAAGGTTGGCGTTTTATATTCGGGAAAGTTAGGAAATATACCGGAGGCACCACGTGCCTCCGATCTCAAAAGCTAACCGGGGCTCTGGTGGAAACGAATAAAGCTACGTCTCTACGAAGGAAACGAAAGTGAGTACTCTCCGAGGACGTGCTCAGTTGGCAGACCTGCAGGGGGCACTCTGTCCCCCCCCTATAACTTTACATGTGGCGTCGACGGCAGGATCCCCCCTATAACTTCACAGGAGCTCTATATCTCACCCGAAAAATATTTTCGAAGGCGTTTTCGTTCGCAAGACCCGAGCAAGCTTCTATGTCTTGGTCCTAAAACGCTACCCCAGGTACGATGTACTCGTGGAATTACTTGATCAGCGACTAACCTTTAGTTCTTCACTTAGTTCTTCACTTGAGGAGCTCAATCGGACAGGTAAATTTTTAGTTAATCCAACAACTGCATTCCCTACCGTCGAATGACTCGAAAAAATATGATAAATATGTCATGTTTCGCGACATTTACACTCAAAACGCCACTGACTTTTGTTAAGGTATTGGTGGGGTGTTAGTCCGTTTGACCACTTGCAAAATATTAATTAACCGATACCTTGTAGCTCTACCCAAACTAAGACTTACAACACTTTTCTTCCCCCCTGAAACGGCGGAATAGCAGGTCGGCCGGATACACGGGCGGACCTGTCAATATCCAAGCGATTTCATTTCCTGGGTATACCAGGGAGAGTATTTTTCAAGTTCGACATGGGGAGATAGTCTAAAAAAGTGTATTATGGTGGATGTGGGACTCGAACCCACGATCCAAAAAACCCATGGTCTGTCGACGACGCCATTTGTTAAGGTATTAGTGGGGTATTAGTCCGTTCGACCACTTGCAAAAGATTAACCAATAGCTTACCCAAACTAAGCCTTATAACACTTTTCAGTGTTTCCTGTGGGCCGTCGCTCATCGTCCGCTGTACCTCGTCTTTCCCCGCAATCGGCGTGCTCAGCAGGGTCTGCCATGTCCCATATATGCCCCCACCGTCCTTGGATATATTCTCTTGGTGGACATGTGGAGATGGGGTGCAGAGCGGTTTTGTGTGTCTTGATCAGGCGCGTTTTCGTGTTTTCAAGAGGTGTGACATTTGCCACGAAACGTGACTGCGACCCGCTTTGGAAAAAACTAGCAAAAAAAAAAAAGTCGTGATCCGTCATCATGTGTTTTGCCATACATCGTGACGTGCAAAATCAGATTCCTGACAAAAATTGTCAAGATTCCTGCCATCTTCTTGGTCGTTAGGAGCGGCCTACAGTTACACCCCAACTTTTCGGGGCCAAAGTACGACGACAACTACGACACTATCGATACGAAACAACGACAGCACCAATTTTGCAATAAAGTATCGATGTGAAAAAAATGGCTCGCACACCATGTATGTGCCTGATTGGTGGAGGTCTGCCTTTCGGGCCGCTGATCATGTTCGGAAAAACGCGGACGAAACACGTGGCGGAGCCGCGGGACCGCCCCTGCCGACCTCGAGCCCCCCAAAGGCTTGGGTTCAGGGTTGGGGTCGGGTTGGGTCTGGGCCGATGTGCAAGACAGAAAATACCCGGTAACGAAATCGGTGTGCAGTCATGATATAAAACATATTTCAAGGACGCCAGCCGTGAGTTCGACGAATTTCACAGGTCAATGCTCATCTTTGCAAGCTGCGTTGTTGGTACTTGTAATATACTGTGTGGGTGACTTTGTATTGGGAGGGGTCCTATTCTTTTGTACACTAAAATGGTAAGTAAGTGTTGGTATTTTTACTTCATTTTGTCGTACAGACAATGCATAGTCTACAGGGGAAGCCGGAAACAAAGCAGGATAATCTATCTTTCACGACTCGTACAGATCATGACCTGGACCATCTACAGTACACATCCCGTATCTATCTGCCGTTACGATTCGCTATGCCGGATGATTTGTATCGTTAGAGTACAGATCCAGTCACAACTCGTCGTAGAGATCGTCATCTGGATCATCTACAAAGTCTCGTATCTGCCCTTACGATATGCTCGTATGCTGGATCTGTATCTTTCAAGTACATATCCAGCACAGGAAATATGTGCTAGATCATATAGATCACACCGCTCCTGCCCGGCATCATGAGCTAGACCATACAGATCAAACAGATATTTCCTGCAAGATCTAGATAATCAAGTGGAAATCGGTAATCTGTCCGAGACGAGTTCATAACCTTTGCAATTCAGAAAGGGTTCGTGACGTCAAGGACGAATCCAATTACACCCACAGTAGGTAAAGTTATTACCAGGTACTCATCAAAAGATATAAATCGCAACATCGCAAAAAGCAGCGATGGCAACGAAACAAGAAAAAACTACTAGTACGCTCTCGCGAAAACGCATCAGAACCGTCGGTTCGCGGCCGCAGCTCTTTCCTCCCTCAATAATTAGCATGATCATGATTGCGGGCTTCGAGGTTGCCGGCTGGTTGTTGTAGAATTGCCCCCATCTGTTAGGGATTATTACAGTCAGTCATGGTCCCCCGCGTTAGTGCGGAACCATTTAGTGCCTCGAGCATCTATCATCACAGCCTTATTTGTCTTACAGAGTTCTACTGTACCGCACTATCGCGGGATAGTGCGGGATCCCACGTCAGTGCCGGTATCGTCGTCTCGCAAGGCACACGCACTTAGGAGGGATCAAGAATGAATGTCATGACAAATACAGGTACAAGAAATAACGCAGGAAAACTTTTGCAGCTACAAAAAAAAATGCGGTCGAATTCAATCACACGGAGGATCCTGATCATGATGAGAGACAGAATTCGAAATGTCGCGGAAGACCGTATGAGGAAAAGAAAGAGTTCGCTCTCGCAAAAAATTACAATAATAATCAGCCGCGCAGAGGTCGGCGGCTCAGCGCTAATTGCTCAACGCCGGCCACGGCTCTTCCCTCTCGAAAGCTGCGATCATGATCATGATCATGAGCTTCGATGCAACAGCAGTATCATATTACTTTCTTGTAGAACAAAACCAAAGTGGAAACCCCTCCTGCGAAAATGCCTAATTATCTGCCGGACAGGCCTGCGGTTCAAGGCCGGCCGCGACTCGTCCCTGTCAAAAGCAGCCATGACTCATTCATCACCATGATCAGCTTTGAGGTAAGAAAAAAAAGTTCGCTCTCGCGAAAACGCATGATCATCAGCCGGGCCAGCCGAGGGTAAACCGCCGGTTTGTGGCCGCAGCTCTTGCCCTCTAAAAAGAAAACCATCATCGAAGATGAGTTTCGAGGGGACGGGTACGAAGGTTGGTTGTGGTTGTGAAAAAATAATTAATTTTGGTCGAAAGGCATCACATCAAGAAAAAGAAACGTGCCCAAAACGTCGCCTTACAAGCGCAAGCGTCAATTGGGGATCTACGTACGTACCATACGCACTACAGCCGCCGTAGCCCTCACAATTTATCTGCAATACAACACAGACGTGAAAAAAGCTACGCCTCTCTATAAAACCAAGAAAAGCCTCCGCCATCGCGCCCAAATATCCGACGACAAAACCAACGCGGATGCAGGGAGTCTCTCGTACGGAGCCAAGCAAGCACGTGCGCTCAGCGGTATTAACGCTAATCGTAGGTTTCGCCGAGCCGAGCGATGTACTTTTTTTTTGGAAACACGCAACCTCGACGCTGGCAAAGAACCGAAATCGAAAAAAGGTAAAAAAAAAAAAGCCTACGGTACCCGCTGCCGGAGCACCACAAGTTTTTTTATACCCTGACCAACGCCGAGCTGCCGTGGACACTAAACCGTCTGCCCTGCTCCGTTCCTCTGTCACTGTTAGGTGAACCAACGGGGTTTCTACAATTAAAGCAGATGGCAAGGCCAGGCATACCGACTTGACTCGACTAGACTTCGGAATAATGTGAGGTGGGGGGCGAAATTCTCGCCCATGTATCACGCTTCCGGCACAACTTTTTCAAGTACGTACGATATTTTTAACACCACGCCTAAAGATAATACAACGTTTGCCCTTCTCCCACCCCTACCCTACTCTTCTTGCGATCCCGTTCTCCCTCCGCAGCAAGCGTAACACTGCTCCTTCTAAACTGCGCGTGGTGTGGAAGCAAGCCCGCTCTAAGAAACAAAACAGCAGAAAAGGCAGACGGGGCATCCCTCCACCGCTGTCCGTACTGCGCACACGAGAGGAAAAACACGTCAGTCAAGTCTACGCAGCCCCCCCCCCCCATGCCTGAATTGACTCTTCTCTCCCCCCCTCCACATTTTGCCCAGGGCAACGTGCGTATCATAGCAGCGACCGTGACGCACGTTGTTCGAAGATTGCATCCAGAAAAACGTTTCGTTTATTTCCCCTCGGCGGCCTGCTTCTGCTTGAGGTACTCCTCGAAGGAAGGAGCAGCGGAGATGGACTTGCGCGGGTCGGGGTCGTCCTTCGGCTCGGGGTCGCGGGTGTCGGCCATGCCGCCGGTGCCGATGTGCTTTTCGCCATCCTCTGTCTCCAAGTTCTGTGGTCGTTATTTTAGTATGGAAAATTGAACAGAAAGCGAGGAGGGGACGAGGGGACAGGAAAGGAGGTGAGAGGAGGGGAGAGGACAGGAGAGGACACGGAGGAGAGGAAAGGAGAGGGCAGGGGAGTGGAGGGGACGAAAGAGGACGGTGGACAACAGACGAGTGGAGACGTGACGGTAACGTGTTTGCTTGGTGGGACAAAAACAAAAGGGCGTGGTATTGTAGTGCTATTAATATCAATAATATGACATGTACCAGGTATGTATCATAAATAGTGTAGACGTGTCGCTTTTTAAGTCGGGTGATGTCGTGGTTTCTAGATGTTTCAACAATTCCAACGAGGAGGTCTTCGATGTAGCTAACGCGAGCAACAACACGCGTGCGAGGGATGCCGAGAGGACAGTGACACTGCGAGAGACAAGGCAAGGCCTAGCCGTGGAGGCGGCCATGCATCATGATTAAGCGCATGACAACGGGACAACGACGTGCATGCATGCGCATGATGCGTGCACGTGCATGCATCATCCACGTGAGGCAACGTGGGCCCACCAAAGCACAGACGTCACGGGCTGATCAGCGACTTGCGAGGAAAGCTACGCCGACTGATCTCAACCAGCCACTTTCTTTGGCCACAGTATTCCAACACCAATAGCCTATGCAGCCTTGCGCCCGGCAGCGGGTAGGTTAGCGGCTGGGGAGTGCAGGGAGGCAGAGAGGGCTAACAGCTTACGCACACTACCTCAACTCGTCAAAAGACTACCAGTCGTTATGATACAAAACTTTGCTCACCAAGGGGGTCGTGGAACGTGTGCGCTGGGCGGAGATGACGCCACGGCAGGAGGTGGAGGGCACGAAGGCGGACGCCATGGCCACGAAGGCGATGAAGAGGGCGATGATGTACTTCATGGTGTTATTGGGTTGTTTGAGTTAACGACAACGATGTTCTGATGCTGGGCTATGAGGACGATGTGGCATTGAAGGAGGAAGTTTATCAAGCAAACACGCCTCCACACATTTTTCGGGGTTGTAAATTTGTATCCCCGGTGCCGCCGTTCATTGTTCATTTCGCTTGGAGGTACGAAGGTAAGCGCTCCCTTCGTGTTGGTTGCTGTGGATGAACTCTAGGCTAGAGGCCTGTTGTGATGTTAGGATGACCCTTGGATGCCGATGAAACCCTCACGTGATGGGGTAAAGCATCCCCGCAGTTGAGAATGTGTTTCTTCTGCCAAGGCGGTTCGACTCACAAACGATGGCTGTTGACATTTTGATTGAGGGTAGCGCTTGCTCGTGCGCCGCCAGCCGTAGCAGCAATAGGCCCACTCCGGCATAGAGCCCCTCTGGCGTTTCTTTCTTGGCGGTGGTTCGTAGGAGGTTGTCAAGCGCGCTTGGTAGGCTAGAGAAAGGCACAAAGTCGGCGACACTATGTCGTGTATATTAGACTATACGAATAGTAGGCCAAAATAGAGCAGTGCGGTGCTTTATTTTCCTTTTCACCGTCCCCGACACTTGGCCAAGCAAGATCAAGGAAGGATCGATTGGATTTGATTGGATCCAGCATGGTCGGCGGAGCCTGTCATACCGGTATGATACAAGCGATTTCCTTCTACATGTCTCTCTCCCACTCGTTTTTGCGCACGGGCGATGAACGATTATAGCACTTTTATACTATTATTAGCAGGGTATTGAAGCGACTCTATGTATGTCCTCCTTTTTTTTGTCCAGGCACGCTGCTGTCGGTGCTGCACTACCCTGTGCTGCTGTACAACCCACTACTGCTGGTGTACCTCTGTGTGGTACTAACAATATTACACTGATATTTCCACCCATCCATGCATCCAGCACAACCAGTGTCTGTGCCGATGCCTCCTACGTGAGGTATGATATGATATGGTAGATCACGAGAGAGACGAGCTCTGTGGTCACAAACTACGAGACAGAGATAGATACACATTTCAAATACAGCAAGGTGATTTGGCCATGCGATGAACCGCAATGAACAAGCGAGCAAAAAAAGACGCAAGCCAGCACACCAGCACCAGACTACTTGCACACAAAGGGAAGAAGAGGAAAAAATAAAACGATAGCAAGAAAAGAAGGAAAACCTGAAGGAAAAAACAATTCGAAAACAAGAGGGAAACAGACACTCGAGAAAAAAAAACGGGAAAAAAAGCGTAACAGCCAGCCTGCAACTACTGACTATTAATAGGTATTAACAGCCAGCAACAAAGCAGATCAAGCCCGTCCAACAACGCCGGGGGCAGCAACCACATTGGGTTTCGAATGACCCTACTGCAGTAACCAATAAGTCAAGGAAACACCCGACAACCAAGCAGATGGTTCCGATCAGTACTATTAATAGAGGGTTAGGAGGATCGCAACCTGGTCTGTCCTCTAATTCCTGTATCCGACGGCGGTGTCCAAACCGTAGGTTTAATTCAAAAACACCACAGACTATACCATAAATGAAATTTTAGGACTGGGCACTGGCTGACTCAGTCAGTATCGATTATACCAATGGATTATACTGCTGTGTGTGGCAAAAAACAATGAGTATACTGGACTGCAGCAGTATATTGGCCGAGCGAAGCGAGTAACGCCGACTCCAAAGCTTCCACCTCAGACTCAGCAGCAGCAGCTGCAGCAGCTCCCGCAGAGCTTGTGGCACCTTTGGCTGGGGTGGCTTCGTCCATCGTGGCCGTAGGCTCTTAAGTCTCTCGTCTCTCCTCTCCTCTCCTATCCGCCCTCTCTCCTGTCTTGTCACGTATCACGAAAAACATTTGGTGGGTTTTCGTACAATAATATGGCGAGTTTATTGGACGTACGTCAGATGAAACTACTGACGAATATACTGGCCGGGTCAATCAATAGATTACTACTGCCAGTAGATTACTACTGCGAGTACATTCTGAGCCAGTTGCCAGCCCTACATATATACACGTATAATTTTGACTTTTTTTGCCTCTGTTTTGGGGCATATAGCTTCGTGCTCGCACATTTATCCGAAACGTCATAGGGGGTGGGCACAATTCGGACCTTGGGGTCACGTTGCCCGAGATTCGGGCGCGATCCGTGCAGTGTATGGCGCGTGGCAAGCCTTTTAAAGTTTTTTGGCCTTGGGAATACTTGAGGCAAATCCCCGGGTTTCCGCAACATCCGCATCCCCTATCCTCGTTACTTTAGGTACGTAAGGTTTTGATGCAAACCCAAAAGTATGTGTGAGGAAGCAGACTAAAAATGTTGCAGAACAAATACTACTCGAGTTGTTTCCTTCTAAACTCGTTTTTCCACGACGTTCTCCTCCACTAAACCTGACATATTTCCCAGATTATGTCGGGAACCCCGATGAGATGCGCAATATCCAATGCGACTTTTTGGGTATTGGAGTGACTTGCAATGATCCCATATTGCTCTCATCGTTGTTTTTCAAGTTGTTGAGTTTTACAGGTTGTTGAACGTGAGAAAATCCCTATTTTTTTCATCTTTCTTTTTACGGGAAAGACGGTGAGAATCGAACCAGCGACCTCACTGTTCATAGTCTCACGTCCTGCCGTCGACGCCATTGTGAGCAAGTAGACTAAAAATGTTGCACAACATACTACTCGAGTTGTTTCCTTTTAAACTCGTTTTTCCGCCACATATGTGTGGTAAAGAGGAGATCCACTTGGATTAGGCCCCGCAAGAGCCACTTCCACCACATATGTGCAAATCATGCGCGCGTACCAGGGGTCTGTTTTTTGCAGGGCTTTTCACGGGTCGGGTCAAACCTTGCGGGTCGGGTCGGGTCGGGTCGAGTCAGCTGACCCGACCCGACCCGTGGAAATTTCGAGACGTCTTGACCCGACCCGACCCGACCCGCGAGAATTTCGAGACGTCTTGACCCGCCCCGCCCCGCCCCGACCCGCGAGGTTTTGAAATCCTCCTGACCCGCCACAATTCGGATGACCCGCGAGATACGGGTTTCTGCGGGTCAGGTCGACTTGACCCGTGACATTTTTCACGGGTCAAAGTCGACAAAAGCATGTATATCTCGGTCGGTTGGTTGGTCCTTAGTCTCTCGTACTTTCCCAGTCTGTCGTGTTCTCTGTTTTTCTTACCGGCATTGTTTTAACATTATTCTATTATTATGTCATGTGGTGTGCGCGCGAAAAACGGGAAAAAAACCGCAACCCACACGCATGGGCAATTAGCCACGCCCGTACCGCTAGACCACCGGGTCGACCCGACGAGCAACCCGACGAGCGAGCTAGTTATAAGTGCAGTCTCCGGCCCCGGCAAGCAGCCTAGCTGAGCCGCCTCCGGTTGCAAGCCCACAACTGGGGCGGTGGATCCGTCACCGGGGGGTGCGACCCGCGAGGATGCGTTGTCTGCTGCTGGTGCTTGCTGCTGCCAGGCTGCTGCTGCTGCTGCTCCTGCTCCTGCTGCTGTGCTGCTGCTGCTTCTGCCTCGACGACTGCTCTTGCTTTTTTACGTTTGGACACATTTCGTACTGGTATGATAATTCTCGAGCTAGCTACTACTGCTGTATCTATCTTCTATCTATGCAATCTCCAGCCCTGCAAGCAGCCTAGCTGAGCCGCCTCCGGCAGCAAGCCCACAACTGGGGCGGTGGTTCTGTCAGCAGGGGCTGCGATCCGCGAGAATCCGGGGTCTGCTGCTGCTGCTTGCTGCTGCCAGTGCTGCTGCCGCTGCTGCTGCTTCGATGACGACTGCCCTTCCTTGCGTTTTCACGTTTGGTCATATTTAGTACTGGTATGACCGTAATATTACTACTGTTGTTACGGCGTCAGCCGGCACGGGGTTCCCGTCACACTGCTGTATGCCTTGGTGCGAGTAGCTAGCCTGGTGATTGTGCTGCACGCTGTGATGACATATGATCGGAGCATCGGCACGAGAGAGGCAGAAAGCGGAAAGTGTTGTATTATTTACGGATCCGCGGGTCGGACCCGCGGGGCGCCTGCACGGCAATGGCCCTCAGCTGTAAAGTTTGAAAATGGCGGATCCGCGGGCCAGATCCCCCGGTTTGACCCGCGGGTCAGCCGAAAACAACTCGCGGGTCATGATGGCTTGACCGGCGAGTGACCCGTATCTCGCGGGTCATGACCCGACCCGACCCGCGAGATTTGAAAACCTCTTGACCTGACCCGACCCGAACCGCGAGGTTTTGAAACCTCTTGACCCGACCCGACCTGACCCGCGAGATTTTGAAGCCTATTGACCCGACCAGACCCGGCCCGCGAGATTTTGAAACCTCTTGACCCGACCCGGCCCAACCCGTGAGATTTTAAAATGTCATCACCCGACCCGACCCGACCCGCGAGATTTTGAAACTCCACGGGTCGGGTCATGACCCGTGAAATGGCCCTGTTTTTTTGCCCTCTCATGAACACAGGCATGAGCACAGCCAACACGCAGAGAGCACGACGTTATAAAACTAGCACACAGTAGCACCAGCAGGCAACACCGTGCATGTGTGGCACATCTTCTGCGCCGTGCTGCTGTGGCTAGTTGGTTTTTTCGGGGCCTGTTTGTATCTGTAATCGACGATCTGTCTTTTGCTGCTGCTGTGGGCATCATCGCTATTCTGAACGAAAATATTGGGAGCGTTCGGATTATAAACTATTCCATCAATGGTCCTTATCATTATGTTTCCGATCATCAGTTTGTGTTTCTTCCCCCGCGAGCACACCCAGCTACTCGTATGTAGACAACAGTGGAATGCAGATAACGCAGACTACGCTACAACCGTGACCAGCAGCGCAAGCAGCAGCAGGCAACATCATGCGCGTGTGGCAAATTCCATACATGGTGTACTGCTGTTGTGGACATCTGCTACATACAGCAGTACATAGAGCCGTACGTACAGCAGCAAACCGATGCGTTGGTTCGTACTCGAACTTTGCTGCTTCCCTATTGGCAAACAAAATTGGTCTCCTCGAGTCGACGATTGTGAATCGGACGACGATCAACACAACTCAGCGTGATTTTTTCTGACTCTAGAAAGCAATTAGCAGCAGTGGATATGGGCGCTGATGCTCCAGGAGAAAGGGCTTCTCTGACTCAACGACAGTAGACGCCATACAGTTCCTCATTCCGTGCACTTTCTGCGACGAGCCGGTGGTGAAAGGGGATGATTGCCCACCCGGGCGTGGATCACTCGTCATGAAATTCACAATCTGGCTCAACAAGACAAGAACAGTGCTATTCTGAAATGGCTGATTCCCGTACAGCATAAAACAAAGCAAAAAACACCAAAACCACGATAAAGCACGATAAAAAGACCGTGCGCGGAACAACTGCTGCATTTTTTTTCTTGCCGGATGAAGATTCGCCTTTTTTTGTCCAATTACTTTTTACCACGCACATTTTACTGCATAAAAGGGAGTCGCCCTTACAAAAAGTTCTCATCGTACTCGTGCTGGACGCGTGCTGATGGGATTACCACTTCTTTACGGTTGTCCACCACGACGGGGAGGGAGCGAAACCTCCCCGTGAGGGCGCCTCCCCACCCCCCGCTTCTCGAGCTGCTGACAAGAACATGGATTTCACTACCACCAGGTACATCGTATTTTATAAATAATTTTCAAGGACGTCAGCCGTGAGTTTGACGAATTTCAGGTCAACACTCATCTTTGCAAGCTGCGTTGTTGGTACTCGTAATATACTAAATGGGTGAGTTTTTGTTGGGAGGTGTCCTATTTTTTGTCCACTATAATGGTAAGTGTTGGTATTTATACTTTGGGTGGGGAATCTTATTTGCCCAGGCAGTCAGGTGTTGCATAGTTAGATTTCGTTTCTGCGCCACTCCCCTAGGCACTTGCCGGAGAAGAACTTTGTATGAAATATAGATGAACCACAGACCTCGCAAAGTTGAGGTTTCAATCATTCAATCGGTCATACTCACAGCTGGCGTTTTTGATTTTTTTTATAAACCCGACGTAATCGCCTCCATGGCCGCCAAAGGGTACCCACAAGGAAAGAGAAAGGGCAGCGCAAAAAGGGAAAAACAAACAAATGAAGGGACAAACCTGTGATACAGTTGTGTGTGACGGCTTTTGTGGGAGATGGCCGAAACCTTGACGAACCAGCAGCAAAGACAGCAGAACGGCAGCCGCAGCAGCTCCCTGCTGTATCGCGATCATGTCGCTTCACACGTGTTCGAAGCTCCTCACAAATGATGCGAGAATATCCGTACAGACGTACAGTAGGATTGTCCCAGCTTGCCGGCGTAATATGCTGGCGTCTGCTCTAAGACACCAGACCCATGCTGGAAATTGCAGGAAAATTATTAAATAGGAAAACGCCTCCAAAGGTATCAAGTATATACTAACGCCGTTCGTACTGTAAGCCTCCTACAATGGAAAACCGGTCAGGTCACGTACTACTCGGGACGAAGACCAGTACTTATATACTCGTACTCAGAAGTACCTACCGCCGTACAGCCTGCAACAGTAGTAGAGAGGAGATGACCTGTGGGGGAACACCTGAGGTTAATACGCGAGATCCCATAGCGAGCAAGCTCGGAAGCCCATTCCACTCCTCACTTATGTACGCTGTATGTGCTGCGGTACTTGGCGGTGTTTGATTTCAGCAACGACATGTGTCACACGTGTATCTTATAAACCGTCCCTTGCCTTCCCATCCTCCACCTCGCTCCGCTCTCCACTCCATACTCCGAAACTTTACAATACACGCAGAGCCCGTACCCCCTGCGATGGCTCACGGAGTAGCCTCGCGCGGAGGAACTCCGAACGGATTGGCCCCGTTATGCGTGAAGGACAAAAGAAAGGCGCAAGCCGCCGCTGCCGCTGCCGCCGCTGCAGTAGCGGCAGCGGCAGCCGCAGCGGTGGCGGTAGCAGCAACAGCCAACGCCCGAGGAAACGACAACAACAGCTCAGCTGCGAACGACGTGGGGAGCAACAGCGCGCCGTGTTGCGCCTCGGAAGCGTTGTCGCCGCCATCCCCCCGTCGACCCGCGCCGGTCGTTATCGAGCACTCCGAAATAATACGGCTGGCGTCGCAGTACACACCTTGCGCGGGCTGCAGCGCCGCGGTGAAAGGCTTGCTGCAGCGACCGATAGAGGAGCTGAGACTTGTCAACGCCGTCGTCGAGGAAGGCGTGAGGGAGGGGGGGGGAGAAGCGGGAGGCGTTGGCAAGGGGGGAGGGGGGGGGAGGAACAAGGGGGGAGGGGGAGGGCGCAATGGAAGCGACGGGGGGGGGGGGGAGCGCATGGGGAGAGAGCTGGCGGGCACGGATGTGAACATAGTGCGTCGGAGGGTGGGCATTCGTGCGGGCAGTCTTCGAGCAGCTCGACGGCGGGGTTACCGCGTTCGCTATATCTGCGCGAGGCGTACCTTACGGACAGGGCGCGCTTTGACCAGGTGGGTGACGACACACTCGATAGTACTCGTCGTCGCGGTTTGCTGTAAGCTATGGCCTCAGTAATGTAAAGGGGGATTCTTGGTGATCTACAGAGACGCTCCAGTACCAAGACGGTATGCGAGTAGCTGTCGCTAGAAGCTACGTTTGTTCAATACCGTCAAAAGCCAGCAGAAAGATGCGGGGCCAAAATCTCCTTCAATTCCGAATCCGTGAATTTTGAACGGGGAAACGTTTCGCGGCGCTTTCGTTCACGCGCCGGGGAGTGATGTCTCGTGCTACCGCAAAAAATTGCACTCATTCGCCGTTTACAAGCTTTTATTTTGATCGTAGCTGAGTCGTTCTACGCCACCGCCCATACCGTCCTCTCGCCCGAGAAGGTTGACGCCGTAGCGCAGCAGGATGTTTGTACTGTAGCTCTGGTCCACTCGTGTGCATGGGTGTTCGGAAGGCGCGTCAAGAAACTCGACAGGGGTCCCTATTTTTGGGCGCTGTCACTATTAATAGTAGAAACTCGAAATCGCTTGTAACAATACGTGGCTGTTTGCTATGAGCTGTGCCCTCAATATTGTGGAGGAGGCTCCGTGCTCAAAAGGGACACTCCACTATTGACACTGCTTGTTTGTATATAGATATACTTACAAATATAGATTTCCTGAGAGACATTTTTCACACTAACTTCAAGACGTTCTCGTCTCCGGACGGCTGAGCGGGCTCGGATGCCTGAAACAGCGCTTCTCAAATTTTGATTTTTCTTCAAAATTCAAGTTGAAAAGTTCTTCTTTGGGAGAAGCTTAATTTTTCGCTCCCCCTAAGTTTAAAGCCATTGTTTTTGGGAATACAACGTACTACCTGGACACCGCCTCCTTTCGTTACTTGCTGAACGGTCCAGCCTATTTGATTTTTTCTTTCACGTTGTGTTTGTAGTTGCACGAAGCTTTCATCATGCCAGAGGTCCCAGCTTGATGATCTCAGCTTGGCTCATCAGATGATCTCAGCTTGGCTCATCACATCATCAGCTCAGCTCCGGCCAGCAGCGCATAGCAGCGCTAGCTCAGCAGCGTAGCGCCGTGCAGTGCCGTTTCCTGGCGTTCCTGGCGTGCCCTGCCGTACGGTGTGGTAGTGTGCGATGCTGCGCGGTGTTGTGCGGTGCTGTGCCGTGCTGTGCCGTGGTGAGTGTTTTGCTTACTCTCATTTTGTTGAATCACGATATAAATGCACCCCCAGCTCAGCTCAACCCACAGCTATATATAGCTCACGGCAGCGCAGCGCCGTGCGGTGCCCTGCGGTGCCGTGCCTTGCCCTGCGGTGCGGTGCTGTTTCATGCTGCGCTGTGCTTTCTTTTCAAACATACAGCGGTACCATGTATATGATGCGAAGTACCAGGTGCCAGGTACCGGTATGTACGTGTTTTTGTACTTGTCGTTTAGCTCTCTTCAAACTTGGTTGTCCTCTCTCGGTTCCTATGCCCCCCCCCCCCCCCCCCCCCCGCCGCAAATTACGCCCGCACTGCCGATCAGAATGTGACATTTGCTAACAAGCACACAGCACAGTGCACAGCACAGGGCAACTATCAATGGCTCTGCACAAGCAGCTCTTGGCATTATCAATTCGCTTGTCGCACCAAATCATGGGTCTTTTCTTTCTGCCCCCTTTACATGTTTTAGTGGCATTCTTCTTCGCGCGAGCGAAGCGGGCGACGTTAGCCACCCGGGGAGCGGGGCCCTTGTAGATATGTACTTGAAAGTGTCAGCATATTCTGGAATGGCTGGCTTCCTCCGGTTTCCCGACTAACGTGCAGCGTAGTGCTGCTAAAAAGAGGAAGCGAAAAAGTACATGCCGATATTGTTGTACGCATGCAAGGGGCTCTCTACAGACACGTAGTCACGACAAGCTTCCCCTCGGGGATGTGGTTGGCTTGAAATTCCGGAGGTCAAAGGAAAATGAGGAACACAGGCGTTCCTAGTATATGAGCGTTACCAGGTACGATGAAATGTAAAATCTTTTGGAAACTAAAGAAATCGTAAAGTTAGCCTCAGCCCATTAGCCACCGCCCAAGCAATCGGGCAAGTAACACGGGCCAGCCCAAACAAGATTATAGAATGGATAGTAATGCTGCATTTTTGTCGTACACAACCATTCGGTACCTAGACCGAGGAAGGAGACACGACTATCTCACAAGGAACATGTTAACAATTGGCGCCGACGGCCGGACTAGCTGAGCATGTCACAGCTGGAACGTAGTGCCGTGTAATACGCAAGATTGCACAACCTTGGGATGAGTTTCAGAGCCGACTTTATCCTGCACAATGGCACAAACAACGAAAATAACGTCTTTGGGAAGAGAGTATCTTCGCCGAGATGTTTCCATAGGCGCATTGCTCGGCGTTGGCACTATCCCCGTTGTTGAAAAACCAGTTTGTTTTTGTAGAATTGGCCCGAAAGGGTGTGTCATCTTTTATCATGACATATCATGCGGTACCCATCTGGCGCCCCGAAATATATTCCGTGGCGGCGCGCCGCTGCTGCATGCTGCTGCTGCTGCTCCCGCTGCTGCTGCCACCGCAGCGTGGTGGAATTACGCGAACGAGCTGTCATCATGCTGTCACGAAAACGGGTACGAGTAATCCATTCTGGAACGACGCATTCTGACACCTAGCGGGCAAGGCGTATCGTAGCACCGGGCCGCCTGCAGTCCGCCGGCGGCCCGCTGGCACAATCCAACGCCGCTCGTCCGCGTCATACTTCAGCCACTCCTCTCGAGCCTCTGTGCTCCCAGCGGTTGTCGTGTTGTGTATACAGCAAGCAGCGCAGGGGGTGCGTGCGAGGCATGGAGGATGCTCGGTGTTCATAAGCCGATGATATGGAGAACAAAAATGTACCGTACATTTTGTCAAATTCCTACCTTCGCTAAAGTACTTTTTTTCTCTTTTTTCAACAATATACCTCAAATTCTACCTTCGGCGTTTTTATGGGGGACTCAAATTTCTAAAAACATACTGTCGCAAACACTCCAATAGCCCGCTCCCATTAATGTGTTACAAGCTGCGCCCAAAGCGCATGCCTGATAACATACAGAACCCTCGGTAGAGACTCCATTTGGTCACCGAGCCGAGCCAGTTTCAGTTTTTGTTGTGGTGGTCAACCCTCTACTACTACTACTACTACTACTACTACTCCCTACTATACCGCTGCTACTACTGCTGCTACTACTGATACTGCTGCTACTACTACTGATACTGCGACTACTAGTACTACTACGACGACCACCACCACCGCCACCACCACCACCACCACCGCCGCCACCACCACCACCACCACCACCACCACCACCACCACCACCACCACCACCACCACCACTACTATTACCACTACTACTATGCCGTACTACTGCAAACACAAACATCATCCCACACTAGTTCTAGTAGTGTGTCCCTGAAAAAAGCAGTTATACAGGGGTTGGTGGTTCCGTTCGCTGTCCTCTCCTGCCGGTTTTGCTCGCTAGTCGCTGCCCCTCTGCCCCCCACCCCCCCTTGTCGAGTTCCCTCCCCTGTCGATTCACCTCCCTGGCATCATAGCTTTCGCCCCGTGGTCGCCTTCTCCATGGAAAAGTTGCTGGAGCTTTTGTATTTACTAGTAGGTGATCGTCGTGGTTAACGCGATGATGCCCTGTCCTATCTCCCCCCCTTCAACCCCCTTGTCTCGTTCCTTCCCTTGTCGATTGACCTTCCTTGTATCATAGCTTTCCTTCCACGGTCGATTTCCTCTCCATGGAAAAGTTGCTGGGAGCTTTTTCTCTGGTTTGTATTCTTTTTTCCTGATGAAGGCGACGGTGCGCTGTCCTCCCTTGCTGGTTTCCCTCCCTTGTCGCGATCCCCCCCTTGACGTATTTGATGTATTTGTGTAAACTCCCTTCCTTGCTATTCTTCCCTCGTTGCTGCTTTTGCTCCCTTGTTGTCGCCTTTCCTCTTTTGGTTTCCGTGCTTTCCATTGCATCGTGTTAGCTGCTGGAGACTTTTCCTTTGGAACCTTTGATGAAGAAGGTGCAGCCGAAACGCGTGGGGCTAAGGTGCGAGATACACCGACGCAACGGGGGGCAGTCGACGGCGGAGGGGTGGGAGTGGGAGGATGCCTGGGACAGGCTTCCGGCGGACATGCGGCTGAAGGTGGCGGCTATCGATGTCAATGTACTCGAAGCTGCTATGCACCAGGCTACCGCCACCCACAGGTACAAATTATTGCACTACCGGCTACAGTATAGTAGTGCCCCTCTATAGCTCAGGTATATGCCGGCCGAAAACACCGGCACTACAGCGGCAACCGCCCCTACTCCGCACACTGGTACTGCAGTTGGCTGTTCCCATCTGTGCGAAGGGATTTCACAGGCACTATAGCGGGCAACCGGCACTAGTCAACCGGTACTATAGATGGACTACTGCTGTACCGACTCTCTCATAAGGATGAACCCCCCGAAAAACTTGAGCCATTTTGGGGGGGGGAAATGAAAAATCGGGAGCGCTTACACTAAGGCTACGCCCACCCACTGTACTACAATGCCCCGCTCTCAAACACGTAGAGCCCCACAAGAAGCCCTGCCTTGGATTTACGGCGAATATTGTACGCGATAAAAATGGAAGGGAAGTGCCGAGGGTGGGGAAGGGGAGACGCCTGTGACCACGGCGTACGGCTTGTCCAGAAGCTCGCTGAGGGTAAAACTTCGTACGAGTTGAGCTGGAGAGTAACAGTGATGATCAAGAAAAAGACACACACAAGATCAGCCCTTTATAAAAAAAGACCCCACAAGAAACTCAAGACTTAGATTTTTCGGAAAAATGGTACTTTGAGGAACGGTTGTACTAAAAGTTGCTGTGGAACACACTGTTTCCCAATCAAGAAATCTAGCCTTGGGTTAGTGTCCTGCTTTGTTGGTTTGTTGTTGGAGGGCCTGTACTGCTGTATTTGGTATTTCCGCATTTTTATGAGCGAACTCCCTATTGCCCGAAAAACCCGGAGGTATACCCTCATCTTATAAAAATATTTTTATATTGAAAAAAAACAAATTAGCTGTGAAGTTATTCTAACAACGTCAGCTGTGAGTTCGACAAATTAGGGTCGATACTCATCTTTGCAAGCTGCGTTCTACACCGGCCGCCCGTTTGTAGTTAGCAAGTTATCATGATTCGTTGTTGTTAATGGCAATATTAAATGAAAGTATTCAGAAATGAAGTTAATGGCAATATTAAATGAAAGTATTCAGAAATGAAAAAAATACACTTCAGCTGTGAGATTGACCAAAAAGGTTTTTGATCAAAACTCAGCTTTGCAAGCTGTGTGTGATACTTTGATCGCGCGTTTTACGGGGTGTGTATACCCTCGTGAAGGATACAGGTTGGCGACTCCCCTGCTAATGCCAGGGTCAACAGGACTAACACGTTCAACCTTGTTCTGCGCACGGAAACTGTATCACCCGCATTGAGGGGGACAAAACCAGACATCTGTGGATTTCAGTATGCATGAAACAATAATTGTTATAGTGTGGGTTATCTTTTGGAGTGGTCTGCGGGGTTCGTGTGCAAGTTCCTGTGTACTCCCTGTATATGTGGCAGGCCAGCAGAGGTCCAGCACAGGCCTGACGCTCGGGTTGTTACTCGTAGTGCTGTCAAGTCATGATGGAACATGCGGTGGACGTCGATCGTTACTGTTCCGAAGTGATCTCTCTTCTGCTCTTGATGTAACGCTATACAACAGCAGTAGGAAAAATCGACCATTACCCTTTTTACTTTACACAATACTAGGGACCTCTTTCGAGCTGGCTCAAGACGAACCTACGACTCAGGTTCTACTACGGCCGCCCGAGATTCGTATCATGTCATAGATACGATTCTCCATTTTTTTCGAATCAACCAACGCTCATAAGTTGACGACTGTTGTATGTGTAACTACCCTGTTGTGCGAGTTCCTAGCGGCAGCTGTACTATTTACATATGGCAAACAAACATGCTATTAATGGAATACCGTTTGATAGAATACCATTTGATCCCTTTGACTGACCGTCCCGCTACGTTAAAACTAGCGTATTTAAGTCGAAAGTGGCTTTGGCGCGTCTACAATGACCGATATTCTATAGAGTATATTTGCTTTGAAGGCTTGGGGGGAGGGAGGGAGGGAGGGAGGGAAGAAGGGAGAGAGAGAACGGGAACGGGCGTGGGCGGCGGGGTCAGGGGGAGCGCTGAGATACCTTTGGATCAGGCGAACGATTGGAGGCGATGTTGGTATTGTAATGCCCACGAAGTCGAATGGCTTGGTTGATGCTTGGTCGACCATATAAAATTTCTGGTGCCCTCAGGGCTCTGGTTGCGCTGCCCATACGTGTGAACGCGAAGTTAGTGCATATGTCCGCGTTATTTTGCTTTGTGCTGGGTTTTTGGTGGTGGTGTTGGTGTTGGTCGTGGTGATGGTTGTTGTGTTGGCGCTGATGGGGATTATTGGGGCTGGTGTTGGAGTTGGAGTTGATGTTGATGGTATTCGTGGTGACGGTGGTGGTGGTGGTGATGCTGGTGTTTGGTATCGATTTTCGTACCGGTGGTGGTATTGGTGTTGGTGTGTTGTTGTAGTCGTTGTCATTGTCGTTGTTGGTGTTGGTGTTGTTGTTGTTGTTGTTGTTGTTGTTGTTGTTGTTGTTGTTGTTGTTGTCGTTGTTGTTGACGTTGACGTTGTCGTTCGTTGCCGTTGTTGTTGTTGCTGCTGCTGTTGTTGCTGCTGCTGCTGCTGCTGCTGTTGCTGTTGCTGTTGCTGTTGTTGCTGTTGTTGTCGTCGTTGTCGTCGTCGTCGTCGTCGTTGCCGTCGTCGCTGTCGGTGTTGCTGTTGCTGTTGCTGTTGCTGTTGTTGTTTTGTTGTTGATGTTGCCTCTGCAGACGCTGTATTTCAGAAAGACACATTATCCCCCATCTCTGTTACCTTTTCGAACCCCCTCGTTTCCCTCCGCCCTTACCCTTGGGTGCTTTTTTTCCGATTGTTTAGGTTCTGTGCGGACTGTAAACACAACGTGGTAACAGCGTTCGACATTCTGACTTGTAAATGCGACCTCGCGGACATCGACAACGAGGACGAGTTCTTACCGGACCTGTTCTGGCCGTTCGCGGGAAGGATCGGTCCCGTTGACGGGGACCAGACGGGCCTTAAGGCAATCCTTAGCTGCCCTGTGGAGGTGTGTCTCGTCGTGTCTCGGGTTTGCGCCGCAGGGGTTGTGTTCGATGGGTAACCGCTGCCCCCCCCCCAAATCCCACACTCACAACTCAAGTAGTCTTTCTTTGTCTTGCGAAAAAAAACGTGTGCAGTTCTACGGGTACAGGGGTCAACATACTTAAAAACCCTTTTAGATTTGTGCTTAATTTTTGCACCGAACATGAGAAAAACATTTTTGTTTAGTTCTGATATTTGCCTTGAGAACACCGTGCCCTACTCGTATAAGAGACTTCTGGCCCGTCCCACAATGTGAATTTCTTAAGTTGTGGTGTCGTGCATTGCTTCTGTGTACATGAGTATGATGTTAATAGTATTATAGTAGGGGTGTCCGAGTAATCGGTGGTGGTGTGCGAGAGCAATATGACCGCCTTATAGAGGGAAGCCGCCTTATTCATTCCAGGGTATGGGTTCATTTCCTCAGTCGCGCCATGCGATTTTCCGGCACTTGTGCGGCAACCGGCACTACTGAGGGACCTCTACTGCACTACTGCGGCACTCGGCACTACTCGACCGGCACTATAGAGGGACCCGTGCTGTGTTTGTATAGGCGGAAGTTGACGTGCTTTGTTTTTGGCGTTTAACGCTGGCCTTTCGCGAACGAACGCAGGAAGTGGAGGACCTCATCTGCTGGCACGAAAACTTTGACTCTCGCGAGTATACCCGGAGCAGCCAGAGGCACGCGGCGACGCTGGAGCACGGCCAGCGGGAGATTCGGTCCATCGTCGGGTCTGTGTTGTTGGCGCAGCTCCGAACCAACTACCACAACCATTTGGCTCAGGTACTTGCGCGCTAAGTAGTAACACCCTGCAGCTCTGTTTTGTTTTGTGTGTGTTTGTTTGTGTTTGTGTGTTCGTTTGCAGTTGGTTGGTTTGTTTGCTCGTGTGGTTGTTCGTGTGGTTGTTCGTGTGATTTTTAGTCATTTACTTTCTAACCCAGCTCGTAGGAGAGTTTTTACCCATGTGACACCTCCTAGCAGCGTGCATGAGTCATCCGTGTTGCTGGCGCATCTCTGAGTCGACTACCACAACCATTTGGCTCAGGTTCTTGCGCGCTAACTGACGACCAGTAGTTCTGGTATGGCGCCTGGCATGATACGTCTTGCTTTTTGATTATGTATGAGCCATGCTACGGGGGTAGAACGGGCACTGTTGGGGGCTATTATTGTCTGGTTTGCTGCATAACGACCAGCAGTTCCAGCATTAATCCAGTGAATAGGCATCAGACGGACGGACAGCCAGACAGCTTGGGGGCTTACCTCGTAGAGAAACTCGGTACACTGAGAAAATGGTACTGCACCTAGCATGCTACGGTTTGCTTCGGGGGCATCTATTAGTCGTGTTGTGGCAGAAGGTAGTTTTTTTTAGGACGACGCCACATGTGATGATACTCCGAGTGGGGGATGCGTGGTTGGTCGGTGTTGGGAAGCCTGCCCCTCATGGGTTACGGTGTCTTTGGCTGGTCTCTCCTCATGGCTCGCTGGCTAGGCTAGGCTCAAAGCTTATGCAGTATTTCCCTACATAGAATACTAAAAGACAGACACAACTGGGCTAAGTAGGGTAGGGCACGGTAGTGCAGGGTAATGCAGGGTAGTGTGCAGGGTAGTGAGATGAGGGGCGTCCTGCTTGTTCCATCATCGTCACCTACATTATCGCCCATCTATGATGGCCTTGACGTGAATGTGACTTCTAATATCACGTGGTTTCACCTCAACCATGACATGGTGTCACGTCGAATCTGTAAACTGTCCCTCTACGGAAGGCACTCCATTACAGTAGTCCTCATCCGAGGAACTTCCTATCAAATCTCTGCTGGCTCCCATCTGTATTACGCTGGCGGAAGATTGCGTAGGGAATCTAGAGTTTGTCGAACGGTATTGAATCTTAGTATATGGAAGGCGTGTTGGTTCGGGGACATCTGGGTATATGTTAACTTCCATCTGTATTACGCTACTGGCAGAGTGAACGTAAGAAATCGGGAGTTTGTGGCACGGTATTGAACCTCAATATATGTAATGCGTGTTGGTTCGTGGACATCACGCACATGCAGGTATATGATGGAGCAAATACTTGTGAGGTTCAATTAGGAGAGAAACAAGGACGCGGCGGGTACTATTAATAGGTACTAGATAAGCGAAGCATGTGGCAGGGTACAAGACGCTGGTTAGATGGTAACCGATCAGCAGAAACTATAGCGGGAGCGTTCGTTGGATTGTGCGTGTACTTTTTCTCAAAAACGTGTGTGTGCGTGAGGGGTGAGGTGTGATGTACGGTCTTGATGTGATTAACCTGAGGACATGTGTGGGCCCCCTTAACATAGCATGGCTATCGTTGGAGTAGTCCTTCCTTCTACACCTCGTACAGATCATCGATTCTTACTTGATTTTCTAGATATTTCGGGGAAGAGCTGTATGGTCTAGCTCGTGTTACACGGCGGAAGCCGTTACGATATGCATGATCTAGTACACGTTTCCTCGGTTGGATCTGTACTCCATAGATGCAGGCCAGCACAACATATCATAACCGCGGATACGGGATGTGCTGTAGATGATCTAGATCCTGCTCTGCGTACTGTAGATGATCGATATCCTGATCTGTGTACTGTGAATGATCTAGCTCCTGGTATGTGTACTGTAGACGATCTCGATCCTGATCTGGCCGAGGTGTGCTTCCTCCTCATGAATGTACCGGATAGATTTTGACCGATCGGGTGGATAGAAATGGCGCAACGAATTTCGTCGTGCGAAGTGTCTCAGCCATCTGCTGCTGACTTTTGCTGTTGCTGTTGTTTTTGTTGCTGCTCTTGTTGCTGCTGCTGCTGCTGCTGCTGCTGCTCCCCGTGCTGATTTTGATGTTGCTACTCCTGCTCCTTGTCCTGCTTCTGCTGTTATTGCTGCTGCTATTTCCCTCTTTTTTTCCTACGTTGTGTTTCGCAGCTTCAAGGCGAGCAATACCTGTTCGCGCTCGTGCTTCACGCCATCCGCACGCGCATGCCAGGTTGCGACCGAGGCGGGAGCAGCGCAGCAGGCGGCGCCGCCGGTAAAACCTGGCTATCGGGCTTCGGGAGAGGTCCTGCAGCCTGTTCCGCTTGCGGAGGGGCGGCAGATCCTGGCTGCCCTTCGTGCGACGGTACCGGCGTGTGTCTGTCCGAACTCGGTTTTGTCGACGACGATGACAAGAAAGCGAAGACCAAGTCCAAGAAAAAGCGGGAGCGCAAAGCTCGCGCGAAAGCCGCCAAGAAATGCCAGGATGAGCATGGCGGAGTGGGCCAGGGTCCGGAAATCACGGCGGAGGCGGTGGCGGGGGTAGGGGCGGCTGGCGGAAAGTGTAATGGGCACGGCGGTATCGCTAACGCTATCGCTAATGCCAACGCCAATGATAGAGCCGACCACGAGGTGCACGGGAGGGGAAGTTCTTTTCGCCAAGGTAAAATACCCGACCAACAACTTCTGAAGCCGAAATCGGCGGATCCAGCACCTGGTCGTTCGCGCGAGGGGGGGGCAACGACGGCGGCAGCGGCAGCTGTGGCGCGGCAACGCGCTGGCTCGTCGGGCATCGAGAGCGCCGGCAGCTTATTGTCCATGCTAGACGACTCGAACGGGCGGGTGGGAAGTGGAGGGCACGCGGACGACGGGGACGAGGGCATCGATGAGGATCTCATGCGGGAGATGGAGAGGCTCAGGAATCAGAAGGCCAGCATGGGGGTGCAGCGCACGCGTGCCGCGCTTCGCTTCAACCTCCAGAAGAACTTTGATCAACTTCTCGTCTCCTCCACGACGAGGCAGGCTGAGGGGAAGGTGTGAGCGATTCGGGCGGCGGGGGGCCGCGCGGCCGGGCGGAGTCTGTCTTTTCTACGTAGGGGGTGCGCTGTGTTGGTCCGACCGGAGTCTGCCTTTGTAGACCGGGGGCGCGCTGTGTTGTAGGGGTGGAATCTGGCTTTTGTAGGCGAGGGGCACGCTATGCGGTCGGGGTTGGTGGTGCGTTTCGTCAGCGGGCTGGGGTGGGCGTATGTCCTCGTCGGGTTTTCGCGTACTGTCCCTTGAGGGGTGGGCTTGTCTCCTCGTTGGGTTTTTGCGTATTGTCCCTTGCGGTGTTTTTGGCGTCGCCTGATGACCCGCGACGTTTGCGCCTTGTCGCGGATTGAGCTGCGCGCAGCCAAACATTGGCTGCAAGCTTTTAACGTTTTCGGGTCGTTTTGGTAACGATGGTTGCGATCGTCATGATTGTTATCGTGATCATGCTGATTGTGCTTTTTTCGTTTTTGCCCGAATTACTCCATGGCACCTAGACGAGGTGCTAAAATGCCCGCTTAAGAAGAGAGTTTAACACGCCAATACACGCGCAAAAAGTGCAGTGTTTGATGCATGCCAACGTTTTCGTGTCGCCAGCATGTGAACTAACGAAGAGAGATTTACACGCCAACACACGCGTAAGGGCCATGCTTGATGGTACCTTTTTTTTGTCGCCGACTATGCGTATGCAAGCAGAGGGTTTTGCTTCCCTCTTGCGCGATTCCATGGCACAAGCTGCCGTTCATTGGGGAATTAACCCTGGTGGGACCTAGGAGGGAAAACGTGCACACAGCGGACAAATCGAATCCCTATTGATGATTTGCAGATCACAGGTGTATTTTAGAACACAGATCCCTGGCCTATATGATCTGAATGGTCTATAGATCGTGCTGCCGGGTGAGAGTTGTATGATCTGAAAGACCTAGCACACGTTTCCTGTGTTGGATCTGTACTGTTGTAATGCACAGATCCTGCAAAAAATACCATAAAACGACTAATGTAGGATCTAGAGGATCTATAGCACACCCCGGACAAAAGCTTATCGAATATGCCTATTGGTATTTCAATAGGTTGGGGTATTGCATATCGATACCTATTGACACCTTCGATAGGTATTGCAAACTTTTGGATCGATACTGATTGCTTGGACCATATAAGTCAAGAGAAATTGGTGCAATAGGCTTTTGTTCTCAAGACAGGTTTGTGAATCCGTCTATCGATACCTATATCGACACCTATTGCTTCGACCAATAGGTTATGATAAATCGGCACAATATGCTATTGTTCTACAATAGGTATGCCACAATGTCAATCGATACCTATTACTGTGACCAATAGGTTAGTGAAATTGTCGATCGATACCTGTTTGACCAATAGGTATGTGAAATTGTCGATCGATATATATATTGCTTTGACCAGTAGGTATAAAGTCTTGTACATGGTCTATTGAATTCGCCTGTTGGCCTGTCCACAAGTTAGTGTATAGTGAATACAGATACCTATTTTAACCTGTAATATGACTGTGAAATTGTTTATGGGTACCTATTTCTTTGCCCAATAGGTTCAGAGGAATCGGTTCGATTGATACCTCCGCAAAAAAAAAAAAACGTGAGAGGTATTTCTGTTGTTCACCAGCAGCTATCGATTGAAATCCTCAACACTATCTATTAGAACTTCTGTTAATACAGCAGGTATTATTGTAAATCTTTCTGAAACAACAGGCAAGAAGTAGGTCAAGGTACATATATTGCTATCATCCAAACAATAGCCTAGGGTATACGGAATAGATATGCTGTTCTAAGCAGTAGGGTATGAATTTACAAGCAGTAGGGTATCGATCGATACCATGCGAACCGATTAAATTGGGCATTTAGGCATCGATCGACACCCTTGAACACCTATTACATTGAGCAATAATAGGTATCGATCGATCTCATCGCACGCCTATCTCTTTAACCAATAGGTATTGGTTGGTGGCGATAATAAGGTATTGCTCGTGCAGTAGCCTGTCGGGAATCATTTTCAAATCATGTTGGCGCCCCAAGTACCTATCGATATACATCTTCGCGAGCACATCGGTCACACAATAGGCTATTGTGGTCACTGCCCTAACCCTATTGTTGCTTACAATAATTACATATAGACCCCGAAGCCGAGCTATTGTGCCCCGCAATAGGTATCGATCCTCATACTGCAACCCTCCTACTGTCATTGATCAAGGATACGGTAGGGGTATACCCCACATTTTTCGCCACTACCGGTTCTGAGGCAGTCGCACGAGTGGAGTGACTCTGTACCTCGCTGAGAAAAACACGTTCGGCGATTTTTTTGGTGCGGCGTAGATAACCATCCCTTTTCGTATAAATATCGGGAATGTTATAAATCCAGCACTAAAGCCTGTGCGAACGCAAGGAACTGGGGGGTCACTCGCGCGAGTGACACCGAGCCACTGAAAAAAAGTGCCCAAAACAACACGACCGTACCATTGTTCAATTGCCGACCTATCGTTGGCCCAATAGCCTGTTCGATAGGGTATTATCCAGGGTATAAGAAGGAACTGAACGACACGCAAACAGGTCGCTCTGAAACACTGCAGGCGTGAGCTTCGCATCGAACACACAGACGTGGCAATCACAACCTTGTTGAGACCGTCCACCTCAAGCTTCTCAGGGCACAAGAAGGACAGACGGCGCTCGTATTCCGGGATTCTCCGCCGGACTGGAGGGGCGTGCGGCGTGGATGATGAATGGCGAACTGGAGGTACTACTAGTTTATTGTGCCGAGACGGGCTGTCTTCGAGCACCTTTGCTCTCCAACACTGAACCACTAAAAGGGGAGTATTTTTGTTGTGGTCTCTTGGGATATTTGTGTCTCGGGGTTTCGACTTTATTTCTTGGCGTGCCACGTCTCAAAAACGCGTTCAGGTATGTGACGCCTCAAATTGCGAAAGGTCGACGTACCGATACGTATCATCTTAAAACGATAGTTATTGGTGAAATGTCTGTCGATACCTGCCGTCCGAAAGACGCGTGCTACGATAGAGCTTGGTGCACCACTCTTTCTCTTAGGTTCCTCGATCCGGGAGCTTAAGACCTCTCCCAAAAACTGATTTAGAGAAGAATATAACTGCTACAGGATGGAAAACCCCATTGCGGAGGTACAAGACGAGAATCACGCCAAACAAAATGGCCTACCAGGTATTATTTATTTATGTTCCGACGATTTTGGGCTAAGGAGCCCCGTTTTTTTTCAGAAAACGTTCAAAACCAAAAAATGGCTACTTCTATCCTATGACGCGTTTCTCGTAACAGTGTAGAGTTGTGAAAGGTCTATCGATACCTGTTTTCCGAAACAGTAGGTTTTTGGTGAAATGTCTATCGATACCTATCGTCTCAAACAATAGGTTTGGTGAAAGGTACATAACGATATCTATCTACCGTTAAAACAATAGGTTTCGTCTCGCAGTCCCAATAGTATATCGCCCGAACAGGCGTGCCCTGGAAATTCCTGTCGATGGCGTTATCTGATTCAACGATAGGTTTTGATGGTACGTTTCAAAACGATATTGGCCGAACAACTAGATGAAAATGAAGGTGTCAATCGATACTATTGCTGGCCACAATAAGCTTCAAGAAGTGCCTATCGATACCTATCACAAGCAACAACAGGCATCCTCTATTGGAATAGGATTCTATTGCTTGCCTATTGACCTGCACCCTTTTTTCTAGGGTGTGATATATAGTATCTAGATCGTCATCTATCCGATGTAAGAAAACATTACTATTAAAGTTGACCATTCATTACGGCATCAGCCACGCAAAGCAACGCGGGCTGCTATCCTGAGGGACAACGCTGTTCATGTCGGGCTGCGATGCGAGGATTTTACCCCGCGCACGTAGCATGCAATTATGCTTTGCTGCACGCTCATAGTAAGACATAAATCGTGTCCCTGGATGTAGGGAAATTATGAATTGAATGTTATCCGAACCAAATTGAAGTTATTTTTTTGTGTTTGGAGTAAACTAGTTATTTTGACTAAATGTCCGCACCCAAATGAGTTATTTTTTGTTTTTGAGTCAAAATGATATGACGACACTTTGTTTCGCATGTATTTTACCGCGATAGTATGGGTTCCGAGAGGTTTAAAAGGACACTTGCTAACGCCGTTACAACAGGAAACCCGTGTTTGGGGGCAAGTTACTTGAAATAGGTACAAGGAGATTTTTCGGGGCTCTAAAGGGGTCAAGTCAACTTTAATAGAATAGTGCGCAGCCAAAAATCGTGGGTCAATTTTTTAGTCTGCCATAGACGGGTGCGGAACATGCAAGTAACTCCATTGCGGGCCGTGTCGTCGCCGGCCGTGTGTGTGGGTTGTACGTAAACACCCGGTCAAATAGTCGGCGAATCATATGCCGGACAGACACCCGCCTCTTGTTACTAGAACGTCTTGTTACAAGAGCGCCTTCTTACAAGAACGCCCTCTTTCAAGAACGCCCTCTTACAAGAACCGTGCTTTGTTACAAGAAGCGTGGCAAAACGTTCCATTTTGCATCTAGAATAAGATACTTAATGTTTACGCTATACCTACAATGGGATCCGAAGGGTGCGCCAGCTAGCGTTGGGCTGCGAAAGCAACTGAGTTAAATCGACACACGACGCGTATGAAAATACGTGGAAGTGTGGTGAGCTAAAGCTTTATTTTTCCCCATCCGCCGGAGAATAAAAAAAAAACACGATGTTTTCAGGGTAGTGGCTACGAATCTAATGGATGCTGCTAGACTACAGAGTCCATGTTCCAATGTGGTGCGTGTTTGACTGGATCAAAACTACCTTTAGTGAGCAATGGTAACTAACCATAGTCATCTCCAGGGACGTGGTCGTACATCACACATCTCCGCCGGAGGGTACAAACAGAACGAGGTGTAACACCGAGCGGTTCGGACGGCACGAAAGCGGAAGTGGAAACTAGCGCGAGGATCAGGGCACGGGGCGAGGAGCTGCCGGAGGCAGCACCGCGGAGCCACCGGCACCGGCAGAACGTGTGTTTTGGAGCACGAATGAGAAATGTCGGAGGTCAAGGGGAAGCGGGAGGCGGGTAGTTGACAGGGCCCAACTGGAGATAAAACATGGGGTCGGTGGTGTACGGGGGACACCAAGAAGAGGAAGAAGAGGAGGGAGGGACGTGTAGCGATATGTAGAGCACGACAAACAGAAACAGTTCGGTATCGTAGGTTGCCGAGATAAAGATAACCATGACGGCAATGTCGCGAGGGAATCGATGCGTACGCGTTTGACCGGTGCGCTGCAAATATGTCAGGAGACGGCACTTTGACCCCTTGACGGAGAGCTGTTTTCCAATTTGCTTTCATGGGCGCCAAACTAGTGGATTTTTGTGTGGAAAGGTCAGTTTGACACCGTTGACTGACCGCTGGACGTTTTTCCTTGACTGGCCGTCTCCTGACATCTTTGGTGCGCTGACGGAAACAGAGTTTGAACGTGTCCTCGCCGGTCCAAAGTGCGAGCCGCGACATACAACCTCCAACTTATGCTTTTTTGGCGATCACCAGGAGCCCCTCTCAAGTTGTTGTTCAACGTTATCATTCATCAGTTCCGTCCTCACCTCTAATCAATACTCGACATCCTGTTCTAACACCTCGGCAAGCAGACAATACTCCCAGAGCATCTCACGTGCGCACACGCGAAGCAAATCCCAAGAGAAAGCCAACAAAGACACCATCGACAACCACAGCTACAGTAGCAGATGTTGTACCTTCAGGGCAGCACCCACTCGAAACATCGCCGATTTACGGAAACGCCGGTGAACGCTGCGTACTTAGTGTTGAAACCCCGACGGACCGCGAGATTACCCGACGCCATTTTTGTTTTCCTCGCGACTTAACGCGAGCGGCTGAGTTACCCAGATCCCAGGATCGGAGCCGAGAGGCGGGGGGGAGCCACCCTCGATTCCTGCCGCATCAACGCCGGTGTCTATTGCAAGGAAAGGCACTCGCGGGACCTACCGCGCCAAAGAACCGAACGCGCGACCTCCGCGCGGCTAAAGAAAGCAGCTTGAGGTAGCGTCGGAAAATTGAGCCATGCTTACAGCCTGTTTGACGAGGCCTGCCTCCAATCAGAGGGAGCTCTCATGTGCGATTCCAAGCGACAGACACGCTTTGTGCGGCAGGCGAAACTCCGTGGCGCCGTTATCGGCGGAACATTCAAACGCCCATCGCGAGCAACACTGGTACTCTACTTCTGCTGCCCGACTGATAATGATAACCCTGCCAACCGCAAAGCAATTCCCAAGAGAAAGCCAACAAAGACACCATCGACAACCACAGCTACAGTAGCAGATGTTGTACCTTCAGGGCAGTACCCACTCGAAACATCGCCGATTTACGGAAACGCCGGTGAACGCTGCGTACTTAGTGTTGAAACCCCGACGGACCGCGTGATTACCCGACGCCATTTTTGTTTTTCCTCGCGACTTAACGCGAGCGGCTGAGTTACCCAGATCCCAGGATCGAAGCCGAGAGGCGGGGGGGAGCCACCCTCGATTCCTGTCGCATCAACGCCGGTGTCTATTGCAAGGAAGGGCACTCGCGGGACCTACCGCGCCAAAGAACCGAACGCGCGACCTCCGCGCGGCTAAAGAAAGCAGCTTGAGGTAGCGTCGGAAAATTGGGCCATGCTTACAGCCTGTTTGACGAGGCCTGCCTCCAATCAGAGGGAGCTCTCATGTGCGATTCCAAGCGACAGACACGCTTTGTGCGACAGGTGAAACTCCGTGGCGCCGTTATCGGCGGAACATTCAAACGCCCATCGCGAGCAACACTGGTACTCTACTTCTGAGCTGCCCGGCTGACAATGATAACCCTGCCAACCGCAAAGCAATTCCCAAGAAGAAAAAAAAAACGAAAAAAGCCAACATGATGAACCAACAACAATAACATAGAACAACAACGTCGGCGCGGTTGAAGTGTCTTCGTCTCGGACGTGCAGCGAAGCTGCCTCCCAGCGCACCACTTGTCCTTTCTTCACCACGTGCCCTTACCCCGTCTCACCTGCAACATGGCGCGCGGACAAGGGACAAGAACGGGCATCGATAACACACTGGTCGTAGTGAGTCTAAGAAGAGCGGTACACGCGCCTTTGACCAAGAACTGTCGCGGTGAAGTTTACTTACACTCCGTATCTTATCACTCGGCAAGTACGCCGAATCTAACAGCTAAAGCACTAGCGCAAACGGGCGGCTGGGATATCGCTCGACCACATACGACAGCGACGTCGACAGACTTACGATGTTCCCCGGCGGAACGGTGTTGTCCTTCGCTCCGATGCATCTCTTCGCCTTGAACGGCGAGGACGCGAACGATTTCACGCTTGGTGCGGCTGGGTATTGGTGTTAGAAATGTGGTGGTGCCTGACCGATGACGGTCTTCAGAGGCTAACACAGAGTGGTGCCGAGACGAGCTCGAGCCTGACTGATGATGGTTTAGACGATGGTGGATCACTTTAAATGGGCTCTCGTTGGGCCAACAAAAACTTATGTCACTATGAACTGCCCAAGTCCAGATGCAGATGTGAAGAGTGAACTCGATGTGCAAGCACTCGTGTCTCTTCCTTTTTACTCTAACAAATGATCTCGTATGGTGGTATCCACTACATACGACACCCAGGTCAATCTTACGCACGTGACTGTGAGTAAACACTTCGATCTTACGCACGTGACCTAGTCAACGCTTTGATCTTATGCACGTCACCCGTCAACGCGTTATTACTTGGTGGAACGCAGTAATATATATGTGTCCTCTTCCATACCAAAGAAAACAACTTCTATCACATGGTTCGACAGCTTACCCAGTACTCTGCATACACTTATTTGGCTATGTAATGAACATCTACCTATAAACGATGGATTCCTTGTGAATCATACTTTTTAACACTCCTCCTTAAATGAAATCGCCATACTAAATATGATAGGACATAATCACCCTTGTAGCAGACTGGTTTGAACAGTAGTTGTTTGGCAAAAATACCGTGTTAGAGTGTGTTATCTTTCTCTGCTCGGCATTACTCTACTTTCCTTGTCAATTATTTGCAGAAACAAGATCGTGACAGAGTGTGTCCTCCTATTTCTGCTCAGCCTGCGTATGCCATGTTTTAGATCTTTCGAAGATCGTTTCACCGTCCCCCTCCGTTGGCCGGTAGGTTCTCTCTGACGATGTCGTGCAACTCAGCTCTCACACCCTCATTTTTTCAAACAAAATAACAACAGAAATTCGATCTAGTTGTATTCAGTACGCTGCACGACGAGCCACACGGAGCGGCAGGACCGTTTGCTCTACTCGAAAAACTCAATTTCGTATAACCAAATTGCTCTCCGAAAAAAACTGGCGATTAAAATCCGTAGCTTGAAATCAAGATATAACTATCCTCAAGCTGAAAAAAAACGCATAAAATGTTCATCAGAAATCCCGGTGATAGCAAAAAGCAGTGTAGTCAAGCATCTTTGTCAAGACGTAGCATGCTGATCATCCGACTCGACATGAGTACAAACTCCCCCTCAAAAATAAGCTCCCGCAAAACGTGTTGTCGTACATCAATGTGCTTCGAGTTCGACGTGCACACTGGAGTTTCCGCCAGGTTCTTCGCCCCCTCGTGATCCGCAAAAACCCTACTGCACGACGTATTAAACCCCGGAAAAATAAAATTCCATACATACATACCGCTCCAAGTGACTTATCGGAGTAGTCTCCGACGCCTAGCTTGATGGTCCAGTTGGCGATCTCCGCCGCTGACTCTTCTCTGTAGTTTTCTTCAAAGAAGAGAAACCTGTCGTACAAGCGTGTTCGCCGCTCTTGTCCCGTAGCTATACTGTCGTCGGAAATATCCCCGGTGTGAACCTCCGCGCGTTCCTGGTTGTCGGGCATGGTGTAGATGTTGATATAGTAATGTGTGATGATGACGTGTGGCTTCGTCCAAATGGCTCCTCCTGATCACGATCCCTCTTGCTGTTGAATTCCTGTATATGTAAAAAATACGCACGTTGTCGTCACAACTTGGTCTCCGTTCAGGTCGATCTTGGATTATTCCCTCTTCTCTTTGTCGTTTCTTGACGTGTACTCATTGTCGTCTTCATTGTGGAATCTCTTCCTTCGGGTCGATCTTGGGTTGCTCGTTTCCTCCTTAGATCTCATTTCTTGTGGTGTATGCCTCGATAAGGTTCAGTAGGTGCCGAAGCGTGTTCTTCGTGAGGTAGTTAGTCCCTACGTCTGCCAGCTGTTTCTGTGTTACCACGTGGTGGATGGTGATTTTGCCGTCCTTGACTAGCTCCTTCAAGTAAAAGAAGCGCAGAGCGATGTGTTTCGTGCGAGAGCTGTAGGTGCTGTTTCCTGCTATGTGTAGGGCTTCGGTGTTGTCGCCAAAGAGCGGTACACTTTCAAACAGCTTTCCAAATCCCAGCTCGGCCATCGTGTTGGAGAGGTACACCGCATCCTTGCTTGCGTGTGCCATTGAGATGAGTTCCACCTCAAGAGTCGACTGCGCCGTCACGTTCTGGAGCGCAGTCTTGCAGCTCAGTGGTCCTCCAGCCAGCATGAACAAGTAGTCGGAGGTTGACTTGCCGTTGTCAGGGTTGTTTCCCCAGCTCGCATCGCAATACCCCGTCATTTCGAAACACCCTGCGTTGTACGTGATTGCCAGGTCCATATCTCCCTTTAGGTAGCGGAGAAGATGCTTTGCTGCTGTCATGTGTAGTTTGGATGGTTTGCTCATGGCTCGGGCCAGTTGGTTGACGGCGTGGATGATATCGTAGCGCGTGCATTGGCTCAGGAACATCAGAGACCCCGTGATGGCCTGGTAAAGTTGGATGCCCGTAGAGTCTAGCAGCATCGTGTCCGGTTGCTTGAGGGATAACCCCGCACCTGCTCCCGTCGTGTGCATTGGGTTGCACTCTGCCATGGCAAATCGCGCCAGGACTGACTTGGCGTAATGCTCTTGGCTAATGGTCAGAGTCTTAGCCCCCTTGTCTCTGGTGATTTTTTATGCCTAGCACAATCGAACCGTCCCCCATGTCGGTCATGGCGAATCGGTCCATCAGCTGGATTTTAATGTCCTTCAGTGGCGGCGTGTTTCCTCCAAGAAGAAGGAGGTCGTCTACGTACATGGTCAGAACGCTGAGGTTGTCGTTTGAGCCGAACATGTAGACATATGGATCAGACGCAGTCGCTGTGAACCTGATATCCCTCAGTGAATCGTCGATGGTGTTGAACCAGTTGCGAGGGCTTTGACGAAGTCCGTACAGACTCTTCTTGAGTTTCATCACGTTGGGACGCCCAGTTGTAGCTTCAAGCGATTCGTAGCCTGGAGGATTCTTCACATACACCTCCTCCTGTACCTCGTCGTTTAGAAACGCCGTCTGTACATCAAACTGGAATATTTCCCAGTCCTCGCGCGCAGCTACGGCAAGTGCCATGTGAATGCTCTGGATACGGCATACTGGTGCATATGTGCAGCCACAGTCGATTTCCGGTACTTGTCCCCAGCCCTGAACCACAACTCTACCTTTCAGGCTTTGACCTTAAAGACCCATTTGGTCCCGAGCCCCTTTTGCTCCGGTGGTACTGAGTCTGGAGATACCAGGTCGAAGACTGCGTGTTTCTGGAGGCTGTCCATCTCCTTGTTTGTGGCTTCTTTCCACTTGGTCGTCTGTGGCGATTCCATCGCCTCCTTGAACGTGTTCGGGATCGTAATGACCTCCCCATCCGAACTGTGCTCACAGACGGGGTTTCCAGTGTCTAGGACGTAGTCAAGGTATACTTCCATCCTGTGCTCTTGTGCTCCATCTGACCTGTGTTCTGTCTCACCTACCAGCGCGTATTCGATCGTGCTTTCTTTCTCGTGCGCTACCTCTGCGTCACTTACCATTGGGCTAGTGAGCAATCCCAGGTTACGCAGTTCTCGCTGCTGGTATATTCCTTTGCGTGAGACCGGAGTTACGGCACAATTTGCGCGTGTGCCCAACCATGTTGCGCCTCCGAGTTCGTGGTCTGTCGGCCATGGTCCTGTCCGGATCGTCTCGAGCATCTCGTCACTGCCGGCGCCTTCGACGGCCGGCTCCTCCTCGCCAGCTGATGTTGAGTGGTCCAAATTCGTACTCGTGAGCTTCGACACTTTCTTCAGGAGGCTGTCAATCTCTTCGCTGTACGTGATACAGATGTCTTGCGTGTTTTCTCCCAGCGAGCTGTCTTCGTGAGTACTGACGGCGTCGCCAGTGGTGTTGCCCCCTGTGGAATTAGCCAGTGTCGATGCTGGGGTCTCGATGAAGGTGACGTTGCGGCTCTCTGTCACTCGCGCCGTCTTGTTTCTATATACCTGGTATGCTGTGCTGTTCAAGCTGTACCCACAGAGTACCCCTTCGCAGGTCTTGTCCTCGAGTTTGAGCAGCAGCAGCAGCAACAGCAACAGCAGCAGCAGCAGTGCTAAGAAACGATTATGTCTCCCAGGTGCGACCAAGCCTGCATGTTCTACCGGATGCTTGTTGCCGTCCGTATCGATGATTTTTCCCGAAATCGTACCGGTCGCTATTCCCCGTAGAACGTGTCGTCCTGCTGTCAGTATCTTGTGGGGTTTCTCGAATGGCTTGTAGTATAGCAGCTTGTCCTTCAGACCCGGGTGAAGTTCATCACCAAAGTGGTGCCCGGATGGTCCACTATCCATCAGCATGGTCAGGGTTTTCGGAGCGACTCTGGATGTGTCAGCACTAGTCTCCCTCCTCTCGGTTGGTTGCGCAGTTTCCTGAGACTCTGCTGATGGGGTCCACCCAGCCGTCACGAGGGCATACCCAAAGTCGTTTTCTTCCGTCGCCGTCGACTCAGTTGCTGTGTGAGCACTTTGTACTTCTCCCTGTGGTTGGTTCTCCGTATTGTGCTTCTCTTTCTGAGCGTTGCACTCGGCATCGCTGTGTGTCGTAGAGTTGTGTAGCGAGCACCATTTTGGTGTATCAGATCGCTTCTTCTTGCTGTTTGTGCAGTCTCGCTTCATGTGTCCGAATTCTTGGCAGCTGAAGCATCGTACCTTCCGTGATACTTTGGTGGTTGTCATTGCCGCTCCTCTGCCGGCTAGCTTGTTTACATGTCCTGGTCTCAAGAGTCGGTCGATGTACAAGTTTCTCATCATTGATTGAATCTCGTTAAGGCCAAAGTTTGGGCTGTGAAAGCTCGTCATCTTTACGAACTCGTATTCGTCGGTCAGACCTTGCAATAGAATGTCTTCAAACCTCTCGTCCGAGATTTTTTCTCCCATTTCATGCAGCCGCCCTCGAATCTCCAATAGCTTGATGGTATAGTCATCAGGATCTTGCCCTTCCTCCATTCGAAAGCTCACGAGCTTCTCGTAGCAGGCTCGCCGTGCTTCCTTGCTGTTGCTGTTGTACTTGGTATACAAAGCGTTCCACGCCTTCTGTCCGTGTCCCAGACCCCCCGCCAAAGTCCTGTCTTCATATTGTCGAAGTAGTGTAGCTGCAGGGCCGCTAGTGACAAGGTAAAGTACGGAGAAGAGGGTCTCGCACGCTCGCGTCCAGCGTTGAATTTCCACCAGATTCGTCGGAGTGTCCGGGGTGTCACTGTCAATGACTGCTGGTACCGGTTCAATCGATCCGTTCAGAACATCAAACACGTATTTGTTTGACATAGACAAGACTACGCGGGTCTTTGAGCTCCATTCGCGATAGTTCCCCGGTTTGGTCCCATCAAATCTGGGAATATTCCTTATGGTCGAGGTCACCACGTTACCGGGATCCTCCATGACTGCTCTGAGCGTGTTGCTTGTGCTGGCTCTGTACTGCCGTGTTTATTCTCGCGCTTAGCTCGATCCTGTCCGTGGGACGCCCGAGGCGTGCCGACCCGCTCGCCGGGCTTTCCTCTTCTCCTTTTTCTTTCAGCTCGATCTTGTACGCAGATCGCTTGAAGCGTGCCGGTCTGTCCACCGGGCTTCCTTTTCTCGTTCAGCTTGATCTTGTACGCAGATCGCCTGAAGCGTGCCGGTCCGTCCACCGGGCTTCTTTTTCTCGTTCAGCTCGATCCTGTACGCAGATCGCCTGAAGCGCGCCGGTCCGTCCGCCGGGCTTCCGTTTCTCGTTCAGCTCGATCCTGTACGCAGATCGCCTGACCCTTGCCGGTCTGTCCGCCGGGCTCCCGTTTTCTTCGCGCACGTTGTTCCAGTGCCGTTCGACTCGACTCACGTTTGGTTCCAAGTTTCTTGCGTAGTGTTCCAGCAAAATCACCAGTCTTGTGCTCCACCGCAGGGGATGTTGATGCGCTGTGTGTTACACGCTAACGAGGCTCATAACCTGTTAGAAATGTGGTGGTGCCTGACCGATGACGGTCTTCAGAGGCTAACACAGAGTGGTGCCGAGACGAGCTCGAGCCTGACTGATGATGGTTTAGACGATGGTGGATCACTTTAAATGGGCTCTCGTTGGGCCAACAAAAACTTATGTCACTATGAACTGCCCAAGTCCAGATGCAGATGTGAAGAGTGAACTCGATGTGCAAGCACTCGTGTCTCTTCCTTTTTACTCTAACAAATGATCTCGTATGGTGGTATCCACTACATACGACACCCAGGTCAATCTTACGCACGTGACTGTGAGTAAACACTTCGATCTTACGCACGTGACCTAGTCAACGCTTTGATCTTATGCACGTCACCCGTCAACGCGTTATTACTTGGTGGAACGCAGTAATATATATGTGTCCTCTTCCATACCAAAGAAAGCAACTTCTATCACATGGTTCGACAGCTTACCCAGTACTCTGCATACACTTATTTGGCTATGTAATGAACATCTACCTATAAACGATGGATTCCTTGTGAATCATACTTTTTAACAATTGGGATGTCGGGGACTCTCGCACCTGCCATGCACCCGAGGGAGGGAAGAGGGGTTGAGGGGGAACAGAGGGCTACATGTACGAGGGTAATGTGGTTGTGTTGGTTATATAGTACTACCCACTGGCCCACGCAGTGACGTGGCTCCGTAGCTCAGTGGGTAGTTCTATATAACCAACAAAAGATATGTTTTGGGAGTCCGCCAATCAAGCCCCACCGACTTCATATTTCCGCGTTTTTCCGGGAAAAGAAAAAAGGAAATAACGTCTTTGCGAGCGTGTGCGCTGGAGACGTGGCAGGTTATGATAGTTTGCTCCTGAGTACTACGGTAGTGCGTGGCGAGGGGAGAGAGCCCCGGAGACCCCTGTTTTACGAAGTCGGTGAGAGTCAATTGGCGGACTCCCAAACATATCTTTTGTTGGTCATATAGCACTACACACTGGCCCACAAAGTCACGTGACTCCGTAGCTCAGTGGGTAGTTCTATAGACTGTGACCAACAGGTTGTCGTGTTCTGGAGCTAATTACCGAAAAAAATCTTACGACTAGTTTCGCGAAGCAGCTCAGCGGGCATTGCGTCACGGTGAAAGGCTCCGATATTTCACACACTACAGCAGTTCAGCTACTGCACGGCAACAACAGGTCGCGTGGGATTGGGTATCGGTTTTGGACCCTGCCCGAGTAGGTGACGTTTTAGTCTCCTCCTACTCGTACATCGCATTGTATGCAGAGTCCTTGTGCCTTCTTGACTGGACGGGTGGTCCCCTTTTCGTATCATGCGTTCACACTAAGATACCCGTTCTACAGAAGAAGTGCTCGTTTTCGAACAGCGGACATGCATGCGCATGTATGTACTGCATCGCATCACGCGATCCATTTCTCGGCAACAATGTTCGTGTTTTGGGCGTTTCACGTTCAGCCGGGTCAAGGATAACCAACCATGCGTGCGATCACCGGCTTGCCGGCGTGGTAGGGCAGCATGGGAACGAGGAGCGCAACAGCAAGATGATTCGGAAGTCGGTGAGGGTCAACCGGAATGGTCATTCCCGCGGGTTAGGAAGGACGGGATGGGGCGGGGGGGCACGTTGATCTCGCATTCTCAAGAACGTGATTGCGACTATTTTGACCTATTCTCTGGACGAGTACGTATCACCGAGAAACACGTACGGTATCACATAACAGTCTAGTCTACTGCTGCAGCCAGCACTCAGATTAGTGCACGCTCTACGATTGCAATTAGTGGACCACAACAGCGTTGCTCTTGGAAGCAGGCGCCCGGAAAGCCGACGGAGCATATCATAGCCTCCATGATTAGGGCCGAAGGCAAACCTACCCAGCGTTGGTACCGCGCGAAAGGCGCCAGCATGGCAAACTGCCCGAGATAAGGTTGACGAGAGCCGCCCTAGCGCCGACCGTGCAATCAAACTCTACGAGTAAGATACAAGATAGATTATAGATTGTATAAAAAAATTGTTCGTCGACCGAGGAGCTGACCTTGCCGACGTAGACACCATCTTGCATCGCAAGCGAGCGGTGCGAGGAAAGCTGACCTTGTTGCCATGGTCGGCGCGGCGCGCCGGCGCAAGGGCCGTTAAGGGCCGGCGCGCCGCGAACAACACGTGGACGTGAATAGCAGAGTGGGGTGGGGAGGAAAGTTGCGCGGAAAACGGGAACGTGCGAAACAGAATGTGGCTCGGGAAAACGAAACAACGAAACGGAACAACGCATAGTCTATTTAATAGAGCCCCTGTTCCCTGTTTATTTACGGCGTATAAATAAGTTCTCTACGCACTCCACATCTACCGTAAATAATAAATAACTGAAGCCAGCGTGCCAGCGAACAGCGAACTGCTGCAAGATGTGTGCTGCCCTCGTATGCGATATCTTTTTTCTTTTTCGTGGAACAACGTGATGGAAGCTTCCACGGAGCTTCCATTTGAATACCCTGGCACTTAGTTTTCATTATTTCCATGAAGCCTCCACAAATTCTATGGAAGGAAGTTCCCACTCAAGTGTTGGTGAGCAACTGAAATAAGCGTGCTTAACCAAGTTTTTAGACTTGCTTATAATAATAAGCCAATCAATGCAACCAACGACCAACCTTCGCGCTTATTTGCGTATTTCAAGCATGCCCCATTGTAACCTCTATACAAGCTAAAGTATACCTGGTATATATTATATGTGTTTTAGCGTTCACATAATCATATACCAGGTACCTGGCATTAATACCGGTAGGATTTATTATGACGATATGTACTGAAATCCAATATAAATACCGTATATGTCGACAGCTGTAGACAACTGCGTCCATAACCCCATCGCTGCCAAGCATCGTGTCACATGTTGTCCAATCCATCTAATAACCCGTTTAGACCTGAATCCTCGTTTCGGGGAATACTCCTAAGAATCACGGCAGCAACATCCTTGCAGTGGAAACAAGGTGCGCGCACGATCTACCGGTTACCACCCCGCCCGCCGGCACCCCGCCCCACACTACCCGCCCCCCCCCCCCCGTCCCCGTCCGCGTCCCCTCCCCCCTCCCCTACCGGCGCCTCTATACGCGTCGCCTTCTCCACCACCACCGTATCTGTCTCCCCTTTCCTCGCGCCCACCCGCGTACGAGCTACTCGCCCTGCTTTGCTGTCCCGCACCACCACTACCACCTCTACCCCTACCCCCACGTCCTCTACCGCCTCCGCGACCACCCCCTCCCCTTCCTCCTTCCCTGGGTGCTTGCGGTGTTCTGTCGATGACAAGGCCCGGTACCCCCTTCAAGCCCATTTTTCCGATGGTGCTGGCCTTGAGGGGCGGCGGGGAGGGTAGTCCCCAGACTTGCGTCGCCCAGAAGTTACCTTCCAGGACGAGCATCTCGGGGGTCCACCTCATCCTCTTGAGGTTTCCCTTGTAGAACCTGCCCGGCGTGTAGGCCGGGGGTGGGGGGGGGGGGGGGCGTGGGGAGGCACAAAACTAGGCTTTAAATTAGGCTTATGTCCAGTATTGCTGGCCAATACTTTGGCATAATTGGGCGTGTTTTTGAGAGCATTTTTGAGATCATAGAGGTAGCATTTCCCCCCCGAGCAATATGAGCATATTTTTTCCGTGCATAGAACGAGTTCAATTGCACCTCATCTTCTTGAGGTTTAGCACTGTCGATTGGAGTTAACAAATTAACGCTCACCCTAGCCACGCCGCGTACGCCATCTGGATAGTGACCTCCGCCACGCGAACGCTCCCCTCTGCCACCCTTTGTCGAGCCTCGATCATGGTGGACGGGTCCACCCTGCTCTCCTCCTGCAGAGGGAGGTCTCGCAACTGCAATGCGCCGCGTCATGGGGTGGAGAGGGCTAGGGTTAGGAGGTTGTAAGGGATGATATGAGGGTTACATTCAAGGTTATGTGATTGAAACAGACAAAGAAGGGCTTGCAAGACACAATGCTGCGGTAGTGTCTTTTTTTTTAGGGATATTACTTGAGGAGCTTCATACAGCCGTCGCCCCGGTGGCGTATCAGGTTATCCTCGAGCCTGGTATAGGTCAGTTTCGTGAGTTCGAATCCCCCCGAGTGCATACTCGTACAAATTCGTGGGGACTTTTTCTTGCGCACAAATTGACTTGCGGAAAGCGCGAGAGCGTGAGTTAGCAACACCCGATAAAAAATCGACGAGCAGTGGGATTGCTGAACCCTATGCGCGATAAAAATTGAAGGCAAGAAACCGGGGGGGAAAAGGGGCGACACCTATGACCACGGCTTGTTCAGAAGCTGGAAAGTACAAGTGTGCGGAAAAAAAAAATAAATAAATAAGAAAAAAAACTCACTCAACAAATAAATATTGTGCGTGGAAAACAAAAAAAGTGCAAGTGCATTTGTGATGACCAAATCCATGGCCCAGGTATAAAAAAAAGTTCAGATTGAAAAACAAGAATGACGAAATTCCGACGATTTTGGAATGAAGGGGCCCCTTCGCTCAAAACAAAATCGCCTGAAAGTGCTACCTGTATCGTAGCGCGCGTCGCAACTGTAGACATGACATGCGCAGACAGGGGCCATCAACGCTAGACTGCAGAGGGAAGTCCCGCAGCTGCAATGCGCCGCGTCGTGGTAGAGAGAGGGTGAGGATTAGGGGACTGAAACAGACAACGAAGAACCATGCGTGCAATCGTATACCAGGTACAGGTACGGCACGTGCTGGCAGGGGCGAGACATGCAACGTTTTACCTCCAATAGCAAGTTTCGTCTATTTTCGGCTCCCCCGCGGACGCTTTTCTACTCGACTTTCAAACACCGGTCTACTGGTCTGATAAATGTGACTGTTGCCGTACTGTTACTGCTGTGGTGCACGTATTGTGTTGTACTTGTTATTTTTAACCGGACTCTTCTCAGTCTGGGTTTGCGTACACGGGACATGTTCGAGAGAAATAAGCTGCAGTAGGTACAGTAGGTACAGTAGGGGTCCCCCAGTAAGGCGGTGTGGTATTAATAGAGCAAATATGACCGCCTTTTGGGGGGAAGCCGCTTTATTCATTTCCAGTTTTGTCATATATGAGTGCAATTCCCCAGTCGTGCCAAGCAATTTTAACCGCGATATTTCGGGATACCGCCTTACTAGCCCTTACTCAGACCGCCGTATTGTGGGACCCATACTGTACATCCTATAAACATAATCGTCATCGTCATCAGCAACAGCATCACCTTCACCATAGTCACTACCATCATCATCCATCATTCATCATCCATCATCCATCATCCATCATACACTATTAATGGAGCACATCTATCGTGCCGGTAAGTGCCAGCCAAAACCCGGTAGTTCTCGCACACTACTGCTATAAGTGATTCCCATATGTGCATTTTATTGCGATTTTATGGGCACTACTGCGGCAAGCGGCACTACCGTAGGACGCATCCCGTGTAAAGCTAAAAAAGTGGGAATGCTGAACCCTATGCGCGATAAAAACGAAATCGCCAAAGTACCGGCGGGGAGAAGGGAAGACACCCCCTGTGATCACTGCTGCGCTTTTGTCCAGAAGGCCGCGAGGGTGAAAGCTGCTACTCTTACGGGTTTAGCTAGGAAAGTAAAAAGCGATCAATACAAAATAAATCGAAGAAAACGGTAATCAAATACGAGTGCACGAAGATGCCCAAACGCCAACCCACCTCTCTTACGAAGCCTTGCTCTGCCTCCGTAAGCAGCACCAAACCGCTACCGCCTTTGCCGGCCCTTGCCGTGCGGCCGAGGCGGTGTATGTACTGGTTCTGGTCGGCAGGCAGCCCGACCTTCTCAAAAACAGCGGAATTGACGATCGATGCACACGACGGTGCGACGGTGTGAGTTTGTGCGCGTGTTCTTCACATTAACCCGACCCCTCTTGGATTTTTTTCAGAGGGGAAATCGAAGATCTGCATGATGTAGCAAACGTGTCCAGGGTTGAATCTCTATACGCGTACTCTGTATAAACAGACCCTGTCGAACATCCGGTACAACATCTCATAACGGCTGATACATGACCTGTATGATCTATATGATCTGTATGATCGATATGAGCAATATGATCCGTATGATCTATATGATCTACATGATATATATATATGATCCAGATCGTGATCAGTGTCCGAGCTGTGAAAAATGGTCCGAAAACGTTCGACGAGTACACCATCGACCATTCGAAGCAACGCTGGCTGCTCCCGCTGAGGATGCATTTCGTGGACTGTTCTTAAACCCTAACCCCGGCCAAGGCGAAGGCGAAGGACGCGCTACATGCTACGGTACAGGTTCACCAACCATTGTTTTTTCTCAGGCTCCTAACCCGAGGAGCTCTATACTCTATTATACTATACCCTATACTATACCCTATACTACACCCTATAATACTATACTACTAAAGTACTATAATGCTATAATACTAGAGTACTGCTATAATACTATAATACAATACCCCTCTGACGCAAAACCTCATTTGGGGGGGGGGGGGGGAAGAAGTACTCTACCCCATGAATAATGCCATGGCTGGCCTCGGTATACGTTTTTTTTTCTTGAAGTGATAATTTCCCGACGATTTCGGGTTAAGGAGCCCCGTCAAAACATACCGGATACCTCGTAAAATATTCACCGCAAAATGCTCATGCCTCTATATGTCTCTATATGACTGCATATGACTGTATACTTCGAAGTATGAAGGTGGCTACGGTGGGGGTTTCATTCTTGGAGGCATTTTTTGCAGTGACTCGCGTGTGACCCCACAGCTCCTTTGCGGACTTCAGCTTTGGTGCTGCCATCTACCATCATGTCGCGATGTAAATCCGCAACAGAATGTTGTAAGCCACACTGCGCCAAAGAATTTACCCAAGTCTCTTCGTCCGTGAAGATGCGAGGTGCAGAGTTACTCGTGCGAGTGGCCAAAACACGGTGGTCAAAATGTAGAGGGAGATAAATATACACGAGAGCCTTTCGCGTGAATGCAACCCTTTTACTACTAAGAAATGATCTTAGGCATATTCCAAGTAATTTGCCACCCAAAACGCGGGTGGAGCTTTTAAACGATTTAGTTGGCCGCCGGCTTGCTGACCTGCACGACTAGGGACACGTCGGGGTAGTCCATGCCGCGCGCGGAGACGTCGCTGGTGAACATGATGACGCCTTTGCTGTTGCGGAACGCCTCCGCAACGCGCGTGCGCGCCCCCTGCGATTTCCTTGAGTGCGTCTCCAAGACGTTGATGCCCATGCTGTTGAAAAGCTCGGCGTACACCTGCGGGGCAGGTTGGTGAAAAGAGGCATTGGCTTAAGAGGCAATCGATAAACAGTGGTCACACTTCGAGCAACAAAAAAAAAACGTAAATCAGGGTCAAATTCTGCGCGAAAAAGAACGAGCTCCGATTCGAAAGGGCTCTCTCCTATCCTCATATCCTGCCTTCGACTGAAAAAATCTACCGCTCCGTCGGCTATTGGAGTGTGACAAACACAGCACCTTCCCCCCCCCCTCCCTTGACTCGCCTGCACAACTCTGGCTGCGACGAAGAAGACGATGACTTTGTGGTCAGGGTCTTCTTGAGCCTTCATCAAAGCCGCCAACAGACGCGGTGCTTGCTCAGCCATTGGAACGATAGAAAACCTGCGCGAGGAAAAACGCAAGAACAACAGGTTTATCGCAGGGACGAGCAAGCACAGCGCCACAAACGCACGCTCGGTCGGATAGAAGCGAATTACCGCAGAGGTGAGGGAAGGGCAAGCGACCGAACCACATCAGGCGCCAGGGACAGCTGGAGCATCACACCCTTCACAAAAAAAAACTCAACTTTCAATGCATTGCATGCAGGTCGACAACGGATATACATGCTGCGGTAGAGATTCAAACCGGATTTTTCTCTGGGGCTCCTCGCTTGAGGAGAAGGAGGAGCTACTGCATACTTACATCACTTATACCTCTCGCCCAAAAAAGTAGCGGGTAAAGGCCAAGGCTACGGTAGGGGGGTGGGGTGTACTCGATATCCATGCATGGCTGTCGACCATGGGACCATAATGGTACTATTAGACCCTCGCATCCCGACAATGCCGGGACGGAGCACGTCGGATTTTCGTCGACCAGGCAGACATCGCTTGCACCAAGCGCGAAGCGCCATGAGGTGTTCAGCGAGTCGCATGGAGGGTGAGCTGCACCCTACTAAGAACCGTTCGTGAGGCGGACTTGCATGTCGTTGACAGCCACCAATGAGTTACTTTTTTTTCTGGTGTGGCCACTCCAGAGACAGCAATGTGGATATTACCAAGTAACTGCCTCCTGGGTGCCTTACCATATTCACGCTACGTGATGCGATCATTCCCCTTGTGCAGAGTTAGGGCTCTCCACCCCGCACAATATGATCTAACTCGATAACCATTATGGTGACCGCCAGCACAAAGACAACAAAAAACGGTGCCCTGGTTGTCTAGCTCACGCAGTGATTGGCATGTTTACAGCGTCGTTGCCAACCAACGCCAACCCCAATATGCATATACCAGGTAATGATTTTGGCTTCGTTGCCAAGGCTACGGCAGGGGGGGGTCCCTTTTGTCCCTTTTGGGCCCTCTTTTTTCAGTGGCTCGGGGTCCACTCCAGCGAGTGAGTGACCTCTCTGTTTTTATTTGCGGTCTTAACCTTTCGCGTTGTTGTTTTTTTTTGTGCAGCGAGTAACAGATTTACTCGTGCGAGTATGATAGAATGATAGCGTGATAGTATGATAGCATGATATATGGTCGCCAGGGGACATCCGGGATGCATCCCCGGGGTTTCCATTGTTTGATTTTCATCTTGATGGTAAAACGGATACTGCTGCTTTCTCTGACATCATCGCGCACAGCAGTTGGTTTTGTCGGTATTCGGTCTGGGTCTCATGTCGTGGGTCGGTCCGGGGAAAAGGGCCACCCCGCGGGTGCGTGTGCGTCTCTCTCTCTCGGTGGATCCACCGGTCTGGATCACAGACGGTGGGTCTGTTACCTTGGACCGGAGGGGGGGGCAGGTGGTACATATTTCTCTGGGGTCAACTCTTTTGTGTTGGGTGATCATCTCCCAAGTTGGGATCGAAGCCCGAAGGTCCTAATCGATAGTATGATAGCATGATAGTATGATAGTCTGATAGTATGATAGCGAAAATGGGGGTATATCACAACATCATCATAACATCATCATAACATCATGAAACCGTCGTAACATCCCCCCTAGTAATACGGTAGTCTTGGTTTAAAGAAGAAAAAAGGAACGTGAAGCCCGATCGACCATCTACAATCCCTTGGCCTAGGTGCACAACGAGTTGATGAGAACAATGCTGCAAAAAAGAACAAACGTCATCCTTCCAACGACATTGGGCACTTTCCCCAGTTGAGCAAGGACGTCAGTATCAAAATGTTTTGCCTCAAAAGTGGAATAGCCCTACTCGTATAGTAGCACACGTCCGAAGACCCGAGCAAGAAGCCACCCAAGCGGAATGAACACTTTATACCTCGGGACAGATCATATAGATCATATAGATTATATAGATCATGTACAGTACATTCTGTAGCTGCCGTTATGATTCGTTCCGCAGGATCTGTACACACAGAGTACAGATCCGACTCAGGAAATGTTTGCTAGATCTTGCAGATCGTACGGCTCCTACCGGGTTACGTGAGCTATATCAAACATATCTTCCCTGAAAGCCCTAGATCATCAATTGGGAATTATAGATTATCTGTCCGACGCGTCGAAGCACGGAACTCTCCCTGACGGTGGCCAGGTACGAAAACGGTCAATTTCTTCTCAAGTCTCATTTTTCTTTCTTGGAAGTGCTGGGATGTGTACTGTACGGCAATCGGGGAAAAGCAGGACGCGCGCTAGTACACGATAGAGGTGGATTTTTTTCGCAAAACGTTTTCTGAACAACGGAGCTCCTTAAGGACTCCTTGACCCAACCTCGCTCGAATGACATTTGTCAGTTCTTTTTTTGCATTTTATTTTCATTTTACACCTACTGCTGTATTAGGTACATGAGATTGTTCATCCGGTTGCACTTTCAGTTTTTGCCAAAAAAAAAACAGTTTTCGCCGCAGAGGGGAATATTATGAACCCTTCTAACACCGCACTCCCGGTATGGGGACAAAACAGGAGTTAGAACATCATTATTTTAGGAGTTGGAAATGGGTATAAACCCCTAACCCCTTTCGAGCCCCAAAATCCCCCCTATACTAACTTCAAATAAATGTGTCCCCGAAAAGGGTTTCCAGTTGTATACGCGTTAAGCGAGGAGCCTCAGAAAAAAAACGGAGCGCTTCTACCGCAGCATGTGTCAGCGCGCGTTTGCCCCCGCTATTTCCAAGTTGTTTCTCTCACTTCTGCAGCACGTGCTGGTGGGTGTTCTCCTCCTCTCCTACACAGTCGACCACCTCGTACGTGGGGCGCATGGCGATGCTGGCGATGGCCTGCACGTCTCCCGGCATGGTCGCGCTGAACAACACCGTCTGCCGCTCGGCCTGCTCAGGCAAGCACCCAACCGACCCAACATAATAAAATAACGGGATACAGAAGGGACGGAACAAAAATTAGATAACTCAATAAAGCGGTGAAAAAACAATTATTAACATTACTAATAAACCAATTAATTGCGCTTTTAAGGAGATGGTAAACGAAGTGTACAAATATGGTGAGGGGGCGGCATAGACAGTTAATTATCCTCTTAGAGGGAGACGATATCGGAGACAACGAGGGTGGCGTCAGCAGTTAAATATCATCTTCGAGGGAGACAACATCGAAAAGAGCGGGGATGGCATAAACAGTTAATTTTCATCGTCGAGGGAGACGATATCGTAGAGAGCGGGGATGGCATAAACAGTTGATGATCATCTTCGAGGGACATGATATCGGAGAGAATGGGCATGTGGCAACAACAGCTAATTTTCATCTTCGAGGAGACGATATCGTAGAGAGTGGGGATGTTGCATAAACCGCTAATTATCGTCTTCGAGGGAGACGATATCGGAGAGAGCGGGGATGGCATAAACAGTTGATTGTCATCTTTGAGGGAGACGATATAGGAGAGAGCGGGTTGAGGGAGACGTTATCGGAGAGATCGGGGATGGCACAAACAGTTCATTATCATCTTCGAGGGAGACGGATATCGGAGAGAGCGACAACAGCAAAAAAGCAATGCTTGCCGTGGACATTGATTAAACAAAAGCGATGTGGCGGTAGCGTCAACTCTTTGGGGGCTACCCCGTCATTTTTTCGGTAGGGATAGGCTTAGCGCTGTACAGCGGTGCTGGCCATGGCTTGCATGTCTCCCGGCAAGGTCGTGCTGAACAACGCCATCTGCCGCTCGGCCTGCTCAGGCAGGCGTACAGAATCAGAGGGCGATAACAAGCAAGAAAAATGCTTCCGACAAAAATTGAGAAGAGGATGAATAGGAACTCACGCAGCAGCATACCTTGAAACTGCCGTCAACCTTTGTGTATCCGTGGTGGTTGGCGGACGATTCCGGAAACTCGAAAGCGGTGGGCCCCCGAGGTTTGGCGCCCGTCAAATTTAGAAAATCGTGTTCGCTCATAAAATATGCATAAAAAGTGCTCGATTTTCTGTATTTTAGAAAACTACTGGTTAAACCGTTTCCAACTTGTAAAATTATCCTATTCTAACTCCGAGTGTTTTATCCGCGTGTCGGGAGAGCGGTGCTAACATGTATTTGGTAATATAATAACAAAGGCGCCTTGCTGCGATGAAAGCACGCCTCCTTACCTTCGCGGGCAAGTTCCGCAGAATTTGCTCGATTGCAGGGCGGAAGCCCATCTCCAGGAGTTGATCTGCCTCGTCAAACACGAGAGTATCCAGCTTAGCCATGTCGCGAGACATGCCGTGGTTCTCCAATAGGTCGAGGAGCCTGAAGGCACATAGGAGCACGGGATAACAGGAGGGGTTTCGTTCATCATGGCCGCGGACTCCCCTCCTCTCTCCTCCCGAAACGCATTTTTATAGGTTTCCACAACATTGTATAGTTTTTTCTTTGGACGTAGAATACGTATTGTAATATCAAAGATACTGGCTAACCTACTGGCTGGCTCAACGAGTAGATAGCTACTGGTATATACGAGCATCTACTGTATCATGTGCCAGTTCTCAGCATGCCTACGAAACTGGCTCTCCCTTGAGTAAAACAATACTAGGACGATCGAAAACCACTCGAACACTACAAATATATGTAATTTCAGACTCACGCAGTCATCACATGGTCCAGACGCATTTTTTTTTCCACCAGGTAGTAGTCAAAACACAAAAACCTAAGTGACGTCATCCATCCACCATTCACCCATCGAATACGATGTAACTGAAGGACCGTGGTTCACTCACGGTTTGCGCCAAAAAGGTCAAGAAAGTTATTTCAACCAATAAACTCTCCTACTGGTAATCATTTGACCATTATCGACAGAAAACTGCAGGAGGCATTCCTTCTTCTCGCGGGTGACCTGCATGCACTTCGGCGGGTATTCGACTTTCGACGCATGCTACGGTAGAGGTATAAAGGCATATCTTTTTTTGACTGAAACGTTTTTTAAATGATGAGGCTCCTTAACCCCTTTAGAGCCCCTAACCCCTCCCTATACTAAACCCAAGTAATTTTGTCCCCAAAAACGGGTTTCCAGTTGTAAAGGGGTTAACCCTCCTTAATCTAACATCGTCCGAATTTCGTTATTTTTAAAAAAATACCAGGTACGAGTACATTTCTTGTTTTGCACTTAAGCCATGTGATTGTTCATATGGTATATAGATAGCACTTTAGAAAAAAAAAAGGGTCACCCCTACCATGCCATGCGTGTTTATCTCATCCTTCAATCGCGGAGCAACGGTCAGCCACCTCAGAGCTCTAGTAATTACCCCCTCACGCCTTGCGTGGGTCCGAATGGTCGCGCACCCAAAGCAGCTTCGTGTTTGCGACTGCTGCTGCGTCTTCGCGTGTACGACTGCTGCTGCATCTTCGTGTTTACGACGGCTGCATCTTCGTGCTGCTTACGACTGCCGCATCTTCGTGTTTACGACTGCTGCATCGTCGTGCTTACGACTGCCGCACCTTCGTGTTCACGGCTGCTGCATTTTCAATTTACGACATTGAAGCTTTGTTAAGAGCATCTCATCGCACCAGGCATGGCGTTCGTTCACCTTCCGGGAGTGGCGACAAGGATGTCCGGGGGTCCCGACGCCAGCTGGTTCAGATCACGGTTCACGTTCACCCCCCCCACGGAGCACATAAGCTTTAGCCTGTGGAAAGACATGAGCTAATAAAACCCAGCCAGCGCAAAAGACATGATCGGCCAAACCACACAACACCACATAAAACCAAAATGAGACGGCAGGGTGTTATCTCTCAGGTGGGGTACGAGTATGACATTCAAGTAATAAAACACCACTATGAATAGCATGATTCATGATTGTTCAGCGTGGCCAAAGCACCCACACATCGGAACTACTAGATCCCCAAATCGTACAACACGTCCATCTTTCGGGGCAGACAGATGCCTGATTGAACAGAAACGTACCCGATTTCGGCCACAAAGGACAGGGGCATAGGCTATTTTGGCCACTGGTTTATAAAGGCTAAGCTATAAACTTGCTTGGGCCGGACAGCTGTGTCTCGCCCGGATACTTGTGCGGTGGTTACAACTGTCTTATCTTTAGTTTTTCAAGAGCATTTTATTTTTTGTTACGTCTGGCTATAGCTCGTGGGAACGAACCTCTGTATTCCCCCTTTTCCAGTTGCTCGACACGCCCAGGGTTCCAAGTCAACCACATCCATCCCGAAGGGACCGAAGGGAAGGGGAACCCTGTGCAACATACGAACCAGTACCTGGTATGGACGCGTGCTACGCTAGAGGTACTAAGGTATACCTTTTTTTTGCTATTTTGTTTTCTGAATGACGGGGCTCCTTAACTCCTTCACAACTGGAACCCCTTTTAGGGGGCAAATTTACTTAAAGTTAGTATAGGGAGGGATTTGGGGGCTATAAAGGGGATAACCCCAAATCGTCGAAATTTCATCAGTGTTTCTTAGCATTCTGCAAAAATTATTTTTTTGGTATACCTGGGTCATGGGTTTGTTCGTCGGGTTTCACTTTTAACCCCTTTAGACCCCTAAAACCCTCCATATACTGATTTCAAGTAATTTTGTTCCCCAAAACGGGTTTTCAGCTGTGAAGGCGTTAATTTACTCAAAACTACTTTAAAAAAAAACATACGATATGGAGCTCCTTAAGAGCCTCAGAAAAAAAAAAAAATCTCAAACGGAGATTGTGCCTTATGATCTGCACGATCTGGGTCCGTACGGCACGGCTCTTGCGCGCACCATATCCACGAAATACATAGCATCTACAAGTGAATAATAATGTACAGCAGTATCGCTGCTACGGTAGAGATGCAACACCATTTTTTTTCTAATACTTCTAATTTGAGGAGGTGTATACCCTATATTATAATACTATAATACTTCTTTTTTCTCCATCTCATGTATTATCCTTGCACTACTCTCGCCCTCCCTCCCAGTAGTAACTCAGATCCGGGGTCGCATAGCGGGCCCTCCTCCTCTCCCCACCACGGTATAATAACGCTCCATTTCCATCATTTTCATCGCGAGAAGAACTCAGCATTTTCTTCCCTCGTCCACTCGTGTCGAATTGTGCATACCCGCGCTGCTAGGCGCTCTCCGCAGTTGATCCATTTATTTTGCATTTGGGCCAATAAAGTGAAATCTCACCACGGTGGGAATCGAACTCAAGGACCAACGCCAGCATTAACAGTATTCGAAGGTAACCACTAGACCACCGGGGCGACCGGCTACAACAATACTATAATACTGTAATACTATAATGCCATAATATGCATATGTACCATTTTGATTTTTTTGCCTAGTCCGTCCCTTTTTCTCCGCCGGCGCAGAGTTTTTTGGTGTGCTTTCTTCTGCAATGCGATCAGACTACCCGTCGGTATATTACCAGCCGTGTGCCGGGCTCATGGGACGTCCGTGGCGCGAGCTATGGCCGCGGAAAGCCGCCGAGACTGGCTCTATTTTGCGGGGTACGAGACACTTCTGTCCCCGGGCAACCACACACTAGACGTATTTAAGCCTCGAGGTTAGGTCTTAAGTACTTCCAACTGGAAGAGCTAGGCCATTCGATATTTCGACCTTAAACGCATAAAAAAAACACCATATGTCTAAAACTCGAAATAGTGGTCTCTTTCAGTAGTACGCATAAAAAGAAAAGCCGAGGAAAGATCAAACTACTTGAAAATAGACTATGATATTTCTGCACTACTCCAGACGCAGATGGCAAGACGAGGATTTATGTCATGAGTCAGCACATGAGTGGGTGGAAACTTCGAGAAAGACCCTCCCCTGCCCATGCTGTGCGAGCTTGAACAAACGGCCAAAACAAATAACTGGTGCCTGGCAAAAACATTGAGTGCTTCGTACTCCATACTCGCTTCATATGTAGGATACCTCGCAGGCGTCTGCCGCCTTCGGTGTGCCTTAGTGTGGCAGTCAGTACAGCAGCACAGCAGGACTGGCCCTCAACCCGGTTCAATTTCCACCCTCGAAATGTAGGCATCCGTCTGATGTTTCCTCGAGCTTTTGTCGTCTGAAATGCTGTTGTTTGCTGGAAAATACTCGGAAAATTGCTTCAAATATGCACTTGGGCCAAAATGTGCCCAAGTGCATGTTTTGGGAAAATCCATATCTCACCGTGGTCTGCCGTGGTCGTTAGGTCGATAAAATAGACCTATTTTGTAGACATTTAAGACACGATAGGGCTTAATTTGGTTTAGAGCCTAAAATATAGGCATATCGTCAGGCTTAAATACGTCTACTACACACACGGTGGAACTTTAATCCTCGCACGTACATCGGGGTGGCATCAAAATGTATTTGCGAGAGAATTTTCCCGCACTGCTAGACGCGGGCGCGGTGTATATGTACCCGCTGCAACGACGTGAACTATGTCATTACTGTGAGTTCTCCCTCACAATTGACACGGTGGTTACCATACAGCAGTAGCGAAACCTGTATAAAGAGATATAAAGTAGCAACACAACCCAAGCAAAAGTAACGATGTGCACACAACAGACCATATCGGCAACAAACATCGGTATGAACTGTCTACGATCACAGCAGCAGCAAGCAACCGCAGAGAGCGGCAATAATATATAGATCATAAAAAATCAAATTTTATTGAGAACGGGATTTTTTTCTGGATGGACCGAGGAGAATAAATACACAAGACGTTTACTCTCATCAAAAGAACATACACAGCGGTTTTACAATAGAGCACCACCAGCAAGCAGCACGTAGTCCATAGACTATAAGTTTACTGCGAGTTCTCCCTCACAATTGACACGGTGGATACCATACAGCAGTAGCGAAACCTGTATAAAGAGATATAGAGTAGCAACACAACTCAAGCAAAAGTAACGATGTGCACACAACAGACCATATCGGCAACAAACATCGGTATAAGCACGCGGGGAAAAATACTGGACACAGAAAACAAACAACAAATTGACACCAATGATTCCTCTAACAGCAGCGACAGCAGTACAAACCCATCACACAGCGAAAATGATCAAGACAACAATAGCGGCAACAATAACAATTCTGGTCAATGGTCCATTATTCCCGAGATTGGTGATGGTGCATGTTTATTAAGATGTATCTCGCGTCGTGTGCACAACAACCCAGCTTTACATCACATCGTCCGTGCACATATTATTGCCCACATCACAACCAATTTGTACACCGTTATCCCAGGATCAGGTTTCAACACCTTCCACGACAGCATCTTAGCTGGAGCAAATCAAGGTCATGTAGATAATAAAGAATCATTTGTCGGTGTAAACAAGATATTTTTCTGAACGGAACAAACAACACCAACGTGCCCGAAAAAGTTCCGTTTGTCTTGCAAAGTTCCGTCAGCAGCACCACCAGCAAGCAGCACGTAGTCCATAGACTCTAAGTTTACTGTGAGTTCTCCCTCACAATTGACACGGTGGTTACCATACAGCAGTAGCGAATTAAGCGCGCGGGGAAAAATACTGGACACAGAAAACACACAACAAATTGACACCAATGATTCCTCTAACAGCAGCGACAGCAGTACAAACCCATCACACAGCGAAAATGATCAAGACAACAACAGCGGCAACAATAACAATTCTGGTCAATGGTCCATTATTCCCGATAATGGTGATGGTGCATGTTTATTAAGATGTATCTCGCGTCGTGTGCACAACAACCCAGCTTTACATCACATCGTCCGTGCACATATTATTGCCCACATCACAACCAATTTGTACACCGTTATCCCAGGATCAGGTTTCAACACTTTCCACGACAGCATCTTAGCTGGAGCAAATCAAGAACTTGTGGAAGTCGCTGGATCTCAACCTACTACATATTCGAGTGTCGAAGAGTATCTCCACTTCATGTCACAGCCTTACGCATATGCTACAAACGTAGAATTAATTGCTGCCACGCAGTTATACGGAGTGGACTTTCGAATAACTTATCACACCGAGCCTCAGCAATATCCCAACCCTCCTCCTCCAAATGTCTGTGATATCTTATATTATTATCCACATTCTTTCCACTACGCATCCCTCCGATATACACCTTCTGCATAAATACTTCATCATCAGTTGTAGTCATTCGACTTGCGTCGCCCCCGGGAGGCACGTGTCCACCTCCCGAAGGGGAACCTTGTACTATGATACCATAATACTACTATAATACTATTAATACTGGAGTGCTACGGTAGAGGTGCGACACCATCATTTTTCTAATACTCCTCCTCATTTGGGGGAGCTCTACACCTCAAACAAAAAAAAATGATTTTTGGGGGAAAAACAAAAGTGCAATGTTTCCCCATGAACAAAGCAGTCCCAATGGCCTAGGTATACAACGAAAAAAAAAACAAAAAAAAAAAAACGAAATTCCGACGATTTGGGGTTTGGGAGATTTCGTCTTTCAGAAAAGGTTTCAGACTAAAAAAGGTACACCACCTCTATTGTAGCATGCGTCTCGCGGTTTGTCCGACGTGTGGAATGGTACAATAGTAGGCGATCATATTTCACCTGCTGAGCTTCAGCGGCTATTTGCTGCGCGAGCTCGCGGGTAGGACTGATGATGAGACCCGACACGCCCTTCCCGTTTCCTCTTTTGGCCGCCCTTTCGATGACCGGGATGAGGAACGCCAGGGTCTTGCCGGTGCCCGTCTTGGCCTTGGCCAACACGTCCACGCCTTCAAGCAAAAAGAACCAACACAAAAGGGCGACGCACGAATTGACGATATCGTTCAACAATCATAGAGCAACTCAAAACATAAACACACCATTTCACACCTTGAAAAACTCTGTTAAGTAATGAAAACCAACACTCAAGGGGAGAAGACATGCTTGGTACGATCTGTCGCTTACCCTTACTCGTGTTGTAGCTTTACACACCCTAGGAGCGGACAACCAAACAAAACTTGCTGCCGTACAGCGCTGTCGTCCTACTATGGACAAAACAGCATGTAGCCGGACAACAAGTTTGACGACTTGCAGGAACGCACGCAAGATTGAGGTTTGCTGGTAGTCAGGGTCGCATCACACCTGAAAGACAGACTGGGATGGACTGATCCTGGACCTTGGTCATGTTGGCGTAGCCCAGCACATCCGAGATAGCGGCGTGCGTACCCCTGTGTAGGTCGAGGTCGCTGAACTGACCCGTCGTGATCTAAGATCATACATGCGTTCAAGCAGTGCGAGAACAGCAACAGCGGCGGCGCACAGCGGTCCAGAGTGGTTAGGGTCAGGCTTAGAGTTAGTAACAGCCCAACCGCAAGCGGGTACGGAGGGTAAAAAATGACGAGTACAGCATCTGCCACCCGTGCCTGGGCTGCTACGGCACGGGGTGTGCCTGCGCTACAACCAAGGAACTGCGTCACACGCGCGAAGCATGGTCGTGATTGTGCAGCTTGCTGCACGTTCGTCGTGCCGCAGTCGCCTGATGAGACCACGCTCGTCGTTTCTCCGGTCCCTACACGTGTGTCCCCACAAGGTTAAAGGCCAAACCGCATGTATGCACAAACAGTAGGGGTCCCCCAGCAAGGCACGTGGTGTGCCAGACGCATATGACCGCCTTATTTGGGGAAGCCGCCATATTCCTTGACGCACTTCCCCAGTTGCGCCAAGCGATTTAGACCGCCTTATATCGGGATAACGCCTTACTCAGACCGCCTTGTTGGGGGATCCCCTAAACTGTTACGTAAGTAGCGACGTCTACCTCTTCGTGTTTGGAGATACAAAAGCGAAACAAAACTCGAAAATAATTGAGCATTGCAGCATTGGAGCACACGAAGCAGCCCGGGTTGACGGGGCAAGGAACGTGTCCGAATAGCAACGGAAGGAGATGCAATCCCACGCCCGCGGCATGACCGTTGATCATAGTTGTATTGCTACTGACTCTTCCTCGAAGGTTTTGACTCAAACCCTGTCTGTCGCTTCTTCAGGAAGCTGGTTCCGAAAGTTTTGAATTAAACCCCGTTGGGTTTGGACTTAAGAGGGAAATAGCTGAACTGTCCAAAACAAATTCATTAGCACACCAAGCAGCCCGGGCCATTTGGATAGCGGATACGGGCGAACTCCGAACTTCAATGTAAGCAGTCGCACGACACCCGCGCAGCACGGAGAGATATGGCGATACTCGCACCTATTGGTTTGCACTTACGATATACTGGTATAACACAATAGCACAGACCGGCTGAGCAATTATACCAGTACGAGCAAAACCTAAACGACACGTTGGAGCGGCGGAGCAAGTCGCAAGCTCACAGGCCTGCCTGATCAGCACCATCATACTACCAGGTACCGGGTAGGTATTGCTACTGCCTGCATGTCAGGCCTAAAGGCCCGTAGCACGCAAATCGATCGCTGCTGCAGTTCGTCCTTGAAAGTGTTAACTTTGACACAAGTCGTGTGATACGTAATCTGCCACTGCAGTTGTAAGCGGACGTGTCGAATCTGTGGGAGGAAGAGGGTGGAGATGAGGGTGGGTATTACAGCTGTAGCAGAGGCTCCACACGAGTAATTAGCAGCACGAGAATTCCGCAGCCCATCTACAGCAGTACAGCCAGTATCTGGTAGTAAATACTTATCGTGCGAATGGGTGGGGTGGACCGTAACTGGACCAAGTCCGGCTGAAGGCTGTTTTCTGTTTTCTCATGGCCGGGGGGGAGGTTGTTAGTGGGCGAGCTTGCGCGAATCCAACACTACCCGGAGGGAAGACTTCCCGGGTGGCTATCTCCACAGCACCCTATCCCCAGGGATCAAGTCGGGTCGACATACTCGCGCATCCGTATACAACGGTAGCTTGCGCTGCTGGAGTAGTAACGGGCACCGCCGGCAGGGACAGGTCGCGCAGTAATTACCACGGGAAGTGAAGAATAACACCAGCTACGGTCGCGCTGGATTGCGAACACAATTGGGCTTGATTGACACACGACATGTATGAAAATACGTGGAAGTGCGGTGAGCTGTGATTTTCCCTATCCGCCGGAGGATAATAAAATCAAGCACGTTCGTGAATACATTGGGTGCACTTTCTGGCTCATCAAGGGATGTCCCAGCCAGCCGCCGAGTAGTTAGCAGGACCCAAATCGACACAAAAATATAACGGCTAGCCTACAATCTAATTCAGGTATGCGACCGTCCACCCAGCCGAGAGCTCGTACGAAGCACTGCGCTTCATGAGCCATGGGCACACCAAGCTCATCAATCAATACGCCGCACTCGGCGGAGTTGTGAGCAGTAAGCAGTAAACCAAGCTTGCGAGTACCTGCGATACGCCTTACGATCCCGTTCAAGCTTTAGGACTGCTGCACACCGGAAAGTGAAAATTACGACTACATAGTCGTGATTCAAATCACGACTACGTACGGGGGCGTTTAGGAGCCATCCCCGGGTTTCAGGTCTTGCTTTTCGGCTCTGAGTTGGGGTTAGGGATGGGGGAGGTTGGGGTTATGATAAGGCTATCGGTGCCTGTTTCGAGGCTGTGAGAGCTGCAGGGACCAAATTTGCCCCGAGTTTTTGACGTGATATACTCCTAGGGTTAGGGTGTAAACGTGTAAACACGTACACATACTTCTGCAGGGCTTCGTTGTCGTTGCAAGTACACCCACGCTTTTGGGTGCACAAAATACTTGGATTTAGTGGACCATTTTGGCAGTACAGGCGTGGACCCGCGTTAGCGCGGTACCTGTTAGTGCGGGTGGTCCAATTTAGCGCGGTGATAATAGCATGTCACGACCTCGTCCTACGGAGGACATACCTGGTACCGCACATCTGTTGAAAATTAGTTCCGAGTCCCAATTTAGTGCCGGGTATTGTTATCTGGCAAGGCACTGCACGAACCAAGGACCACACGACCAACTGAGTAGTACTGCTCTACGTGACTGCTGTGCACTATTAATACTGGAGTATTAATTAATATTGATACGAGTAGTGTAATGGTAGCTACTATTATTACCAGGTACTGCTATACACGCACGTTTTGGGGACAATTACTTGGATTTAGTACAGCGCAAGACCCCATACCTGTTCAAGTGTGGTTGACGATGTCCGGGAGGCCGGGTTAACGGCTCCTGACGAAGACACGACACCAACCGCCGACAGCCTCGTCGCCGAAGTAAATAGCCCCCGCCCTCCACCGAAACCCTCCATCGCTCCAAACGCACCGTTGCTACATCTTCGCGGTCCAGCGTCGTCGCTGATCCGACCCTCTGAGAGGCACACAGCAGTCCTCACTGATGGCCTATCGACTGCTACCACACCACGTACTGACCTGGGGCCTACAACTACTGCCGGAAACCTCCGCCTTATGTGTCCTGGGCTAGCCGCAAGGAAGGCCCTACTGGGTAGCACTAGGCTTAGCATCGTGATGGTCGCAGCCACCCACGTGGATAGTGTCATCGGGGAGCAGAGATCGCAGCTGAGATAGGTGTGTCAGCGAGTTCGTCGGTAACGTGGATAGTTGATACTAGATGTATCAGTACGATATTAAATGTAAGAATGACGCTTATATTGTTAGTAAAATAAAAATATACTTATATTTACGATCACACTAGAATAACGACAGTCCCGCACCGAAAAACTTATGGCTATTATGGAACTCCCTTTTCAGAATTTGGCGCTTCGTTCCACGCACCCCGGTCACCCCATCACTCCACCATTCCACCTCCACCATCGGCGCAGGAGCATGATGAAGAGGTGCTACCTGTTGGCGTCTGTTACAGCAGGTGAGGTTGTTGGTGAAGCAGCAACTGCATACCATTGCTACACATATGTAATTGATTCGACGGTTGGCTACAATACCTTCTCCCTTCTCCCAAAACAACAGAAGTAGAAACGGCGTACCACAGCAGCAACAGCACCATGACTAACCGTGATACACGCACCCTATGCATGCTGGGCGTTCAAGGCTTGCTTCACCGACAGTGCTTGTGGTGCTGAACGCTTTTTTGGGGAGGGAGGGGGGAGAGCGGTTCTCCAAGTTGGTTGCCTGCTCACGTCCGCATGCAACACTACAATTACAGCAGTCGCAGTCTCTGCATGTGCAACAGCAACGGTTGCAGTTGTAGTACAGGTGTGGTACGAAGCTTGAGAGTTGATTGGCACAAACTACAATGCCCCACGTACCGTCCTTGCATGCGCATGCTGGGCATCCCGCATGCCCTTAGAATACATACTCATATATCATAGCGTAGGATGCCCACGAGTGATACATCCTTGCATAGATACGCAATGGGAATGGTTTGAATGGCTAGACATGTTCGCATGCAAAAACGGCTGACGTCCTTGAAAATTAGTTATAAAAACAACTCGTCCAAGTCTCAGCAGAAATATTAATAGGGTACAGAATACAGCAGCAGTAAGGACCACTGCTGCAGAAGACCAGTCAAAACTATACCAAGCGTAGTGTGCGAGCAAGGCTTGCCTGACCACAACTTCTTCAAGTTGCTGCACAACCAACGACTCCTTTCATCCAAGTCAAATTGAACCTGACCTGCGGCTGCAACAGTACACAGGCAGTCCACCTGAGGAGCTTGCCATTCGACCAAGCGCATTCCTTTGGTCTATTACTGACGTTTCGGGATGATACACTGGTCAACACAGCAGGCACACACACATCTCCTAATTGGCACCTGCTCCCGCGTAGCATCCTCTTCCCACCCCACCAACACGTGTAAATTAACACACAATTTTGCTATTTAGAACCTGCTCTCGCTTAGTACCCTGATCCCGCCCCCACCTGATCCCATCCAGACTTGAGCCGTCCAAACTGACCCCGGGTACGTACATAATTATTACTAGCAGGGCATTTCGGGCCAGATCACTCCTCTCGGGTCGGGTCGGGTCGGGTCGGGTGGGGTCGGGTCGGGTGGGATCGGGTCGGGTCGGGTCGGGTCGGGTCGGATCGGGTCGGGTCGGGTCGGGTCGGGTCGGGTCGGGTCGGGTCGGGTCGGGTCGGGTCGAGTCGGGTCGGGTCGAGTCGGGTCCAGTCCGGGTGACCCATCCCGCCCGTGAGATATGAAAACCTGCTGACCCGACTTGACCCGCCCCGTGAGACCAAACACCTCCTGACCCGACTTGACCTGCCCCGTGAGATTTCGAACACCTCCTGACCCGACTTGACTCAACCCGCGAGATAAAACCTCCTAACCCGACACGCGGAGCGTCGGGTCATGACCCGTGAAAAAGCCTTGATAGTTAGCCGCTTGGCACCTTGATCCCACCCAGGCCTGGTCCCACCCGGACGTGAGCCCTCCAAACAGACTCCGGGGTGCGTGCAGAGTTAGCCGCCGGCAGGGTCCACCAAGCGCCCTGTGATTTCACGACAACCAAAGGGTATACCCCTGGTACGCAAATAGAGGCACCAACGCACCGATCCTTAAAATTGTCGAACTCACAGCTGACGTACCAGGTATTTAAAATAGTTATGTTTGCGTTGCTCGTATCACAGGACAGGGTTGCCACCTCCACGAGCAAGCATGAAAGAACGTTACGATGGTTGGGACGCTTGTTACGATAGAGGTACTGTACAAGTACAGTACCTTTTCTGGGCGAAAGCATTTCGTGAATGACGGTGCTCCTCATCCCAAACTCGTCGGAATGCCGTCCTTAATTTGCAATATGAGTTGTGTTTCACACCTGGTCACTACATAGGTCGTGACTCTGTCCATCGAGTTGCACTTTCAGTTTACGCAATGAACAAGGCACTTTTTGGGTGAGGTATTTAATAGAGTAGGCCGTGACTCTGTCCGTCGAGTTGCACTTTCAGTTTGCTCCATTAACAAGTGGCTATTTGGCTGAGGTATTTGATGGAGGTTATCAAGCTACCTCTCTCAGTAGGCCAGATATGATGCACGTCTACAGAACTCTTTGTAGCATATGTCGGCGGTCAGTACGATGACCCCTCGAGGTACATCTAGCCGTAGCATGTCTTTGTGCCGAGCTGGTCGAGGGTAATTAGGCCCCACCTCGCTCGCAATGCTCTTTCGTCTTTGTCTTGCCCGAGACAACGCCATCTTTCGACATCCTACGCGTATTTTGAGCGATTTTATAGAGCCCGCGGCTCACGTCAAGCCTCGGGACTAGCACGCCCACCACGTTTGCCACACGAGGACACTCGTCTGAAAGTTATTGTGTGATCATTTTTGCAGCGGCCATTAAGGTGGCACACTATGGCACACTATCGTGCGAGTAGTGCCGGCAATGAACACGTAGTTTGCTGGTACATTCGTAATATCTTGGTAGAACAGCAGCATAGGCCCGCCAACAAGAATTCCATTTGTAATGAGCCTCAGATTATTGTGATACTACTCTTGAGAACCACCTTGGGCTTAGGCTATTATAGAGGATTCAGTGTAGCGCCCGCCGCTAAGCGCGATTTTTGAGTCCAATTTTGTTAGCGTCCTCCCGAGAGTGTGCATCACTTTCTTGTTGGCGGACCTAAACTACATCAGGTACAGCAGTAGTATTAATAGTAGGTTTCTCGACGCGAGACGTATGCCGTAACTTGTGCTTGCTAGTGATGGTAATGTCCAATGCTCTTGCTTCTCTTTAAGCTTGTATTTTCAATCAGCTTACCACCCGAGCGGGAACGGTAGTATTGTTGGTACCTTTTTTTTTTTTTTTTGCCCTTTTTTCCTTGAGCCTGTATTTGAAACCGACGACTGGATTTACAAACCTCGGACAGATCAAGATAAATATCTAGATCATCTATCGATAGATCATCTATTTGTGGTTATGACATGTGTTTCGGGATCTGTGCAGTACAGATCCAACCCAACAACCATGTGCTAAATAACTCAGATCATACGGCTCTCATCCGGCAACACGATCTACAGGTCATGCAGATCACATAGATCCGCGATCTGTCTGCCCTGAAAGGCACAAATCATCTATATATCAATAGGGGTCTGACTTGTCCAATGTGTGCGATGTGCTTTTTTTCCCTTTTTTCCGTTTTTTAGGGGCTTCCCTCGCCGGAGCAAGCACCGCTCTGTGCAGTGGTGCGCTCAGCGACGGGAACGGGAAGTCACCACCTTTGAAGGCGGTTCCCCTGGCTGGCGGTGCCAGCGCGAAGCCAGCACCGTCTTACACTGACCGTTTGGTGCGGCTCATGCACCTCGTAGACCCAAGGCACGCGTTTACGACAGCGGAGGATGTCCAGCGCTACAGAGCACTAGTGGAGGAGAGCAAAGCGGCACAGGTCTGTCGTAGGATTCACGCAACCGCCAGCATCTTTTTTTAATGAGGACATGATAGCTACAGCCGGCGACGTCAAGTCAGCCACAGTAGGGGCTCCCCCTGTAGTGCCGGTTGAGCAGTGCCGTTTGCGGCAGTAGTGCCGGTAAAATCGCTTTGCCACAGATGGCAATACTGTAACCTATAGTGGCAGTGTGAGGAGTAGTGCCGGTTGCCGCTATACGGCACTGCTGAGGGACCGCTGTTAATAGTAGAGTAACTGAAGGGCTTACCATCGATCGCCCGCAATAAAAGCACTGCCAGATTTCTGGGGAGGGATACGAAAACCAACGAAAATAAATGGATGTACGAGTACTTTCGAGAGAGTATCGCCTTGCTTTTCCTTTGATGTTTGGTCACCGTGCCGTTGCCTTTACGACCAGCACACCGTCACCCCCTATCCTCTCATATTAGCACACCGGTGCCCCCTTCCCTCGTGGTATACCCCACGACACGCTGTTCGTTCTCGCGCTGACACTGTTACCTCTGTCCGTGCTCTGACCCGAGTTGTGGCGGGCGGGGTAGCCCTACTTTTCTTACCCTGTTTTTTTGGGCGGCTGGCGCAAAAGGCTGTGCAGTACCTCGCTCAAAAGTGCGATCGCAACAAATTGTCGCATGGCCGTGCATATCGTAACACGTGACGCCTTTATAACGGGAAACCCGGTTGTATGGAAAAATTATTTGGAAGTAGTATTGAGAGGGGTTTGTGGGTCTCTTTTTTATTCTTCTTCGTCCCATTTGTTTTCCTCGCACTACTCTCTTGCTCCCTCCCAGTAACAACTCAGATCCGGGGTTGCCCTCCTCCCCCCTCCCCACTGCGGTACGTGCCTTCTTTTTTGTCGCGAGAATATTTTGGCGTTTTCTTCCCTCGTTGACTTGCGTCGACTTATGCTCCGAAGGGGTTAAAAGGCAGTACGTAGTAGCTCATGATTTGCAAATAACTCGTAAATAATTTGGGTAGGCACTCACGTGTGGGACCCTAGCCCTGTGAAATAGGAACCCCTGAGAGTGCCCTACCTACCGCGTAGCCTTGGTGTTGTCGTGCTATCACGCTGCTGTTATTGTTCTTGTTATCCGACCAAAATGTGCGGCATGAAATTCAACTTCGATCGCTCACAACCATAAGCTATATCCTTCATGAGGACATTTGTTTTACTTTATTTTAAGTTTGCTCATTTCGTCTATCATCTTGGCACCTTTTCTTTCTCCCTCTCCCTCCCTAGACGTCCCTCAGACCCGGGGCCACAAAGCAGCCCCCTCCCCCCCCCCTCCCGACTACGGTACGCGCCTTCGTGTTTTTCGCGAGAAGAATTCAGCAATTTCTTGCCTCGTCGACTCCCGTCGAATTTTATTTTACACACCGTAACACGCTCGACGATCGAGTATCACACACAGCTTGCAAATATGAGCTTCGACGAAAGCTCGATGAATCCTTGGTCTCACAGAGCTATTTAGTTTTGTTTATTTTACGTGAACGTTTCACATGTCGGACAGGTGAGATGATGTTTCCCCGCTTGATGATCTAGATCATTCAGGGAGGATCTGTATGATGTAGTTCACGTTACCTGGTGGCAGCCGTACGATCTGCATAATCTAGCGCACGTTTTTGGGTCTGTACTCTTTATATACAGATTTCAAACAACAGCTCATAACGTCAGATATAAGATGTACTGCTGTAAATGATCGGTAGATGATCTGTATGATCTAGATCATCATCTGTGTCCGAGGTGTGCGATATTCCCAAAAAGAAGAAACCAAGGGCAACCAAACCAACAAAAAAAAAACACGCGCGAAATCTCACCTTCACGATTAGAGTCATCCCACGCTATTAACACGGCTTTGCAGCAGATTCCAAGAATTTTCTGAGCTCCTAACATGAGGAGGGGGTCAATATCAACATCAACATCAACATCAACATAAGCATCAACATCAACATCACCCGAAACATGACCTCGAAGACATCCGTTTGCGCAACCCAGCCAACAATTTCTTTGCGCTGGTCCTAAATCGAATATGCTCGTAAAATCGCCAAAATTTCGTACTAAGCGATAGCCCGGTACACTTTGGAAGCCAAACCGCACTGTAGAGGTCGTGAACATTACTTTACCCAAAAAGGGCATTCCCTACCGCACTATGGAGGGATGACTCGATATCCCTACGGCATGTGGCTGCTGTCCTCTACCCGCAGACGCATGGTTTATTGGACAAGGACGTGCAGCGAGCGATGGGCGCTGTGGACGCTTGCTGCAACCCAGCGAGCGGAGAAGTTATTCCAGCACCCTTCCGACTGTCGGGGTTCTTGGTGTGCAACGTGCCCATAGTGGCCACCATGCTTTTCAGCAAGAGCGTATACGTGCAGGTGAGACGTCGCTCTTATGCATACAGTGGGGATCCCCCTTTAGTGCCGGTTGAATAGTGCCTATTGCAGGTATACGAGTAGTGCCGATGAAATCGCTTGGAGCTACTGGAACCCGCTATATTGTTAATAGTACCAGTATCGGTACCACGTAGCGGGTGAGACGTGAGCTGCATCCTTCCTGCTTATTTATACAGTGGGAGTCTCCCTATAGGGCCGGTTGAATAGTGTCTATTGCAGGTATAGTGCCGGCTGAAAAGTGCCTATTGTCAGAATCGTACGCCATGCAGTGAGAGCCCCCATTGTGCCGGTTGGATAGTGTCTATTGCCGATATAGTACCGGTTGAATAGTGCCTATTTCCACTATTGCGCCGGTTAAATAGTGGCCATTGCCGGTATAGTGCCGGTTAAATCGCTTGGCACGACTGTAGCGGGCGAGACGTCGCTCTTTTTTGTGCAGTAGGGACCCCCCTATAGTGCCGGTTGAGCAGTGCCTATTGCAGGTATTATGCCGATGGAATTGCTTGACTCGACTGGAACCCGCTATACTGTATTAGTACCAGTATCGATACTACGTGCGGTGTAGCGGGCTACGAGTAGGGGTCAGGGGGTAGCAAGTCATGTGGAGATATCCCTGGTGTTGGTGTGGTATAAGAGTATGTATGTGGTTGGTTTATTTAGCGAAGAAGGCAGGGTGTAATTCGGCGAATTATTATTATTATTTTTTTCTTTTATCCTCCGGCGGATGGGGAAAAATAAAGCTTTAGCTCACCACACTTCCACGTATTTTCATACGCGTCGTGTGTCGATTTAACTCAGTTGCTTTCGCAGCCCAACGCTAGCTGGCGCACCCTTCGGGTCCCATTGTTGGTAAAGTGTAATCTGTTGTGATGGTGGGGAAGTCGCTTACCTTGGCTCTGGTGTCATACGCGATGCGCGTCCCCGATTCCACGTGTTGTGTATGGGAAGATGAGAAGAGGCATCCTACGACGGGGGGGGGAGGCACTTTTTGGCCTAATCTTTTTATAACTGATGGGGGAGGAACTGCGTGTGTCGTCTTTACCTTAAGCCGATAATTTCAGCCATGTGCATCCAGCGCAACCAGTGTCCGTGCGGGTGCCTCATGAGACAGACGAGCTCTGTGGTCAAACTACGAGGCAGAGATGCAGATACAGATACAGCAAGGTGGTTTGGCTATGCAATGCCAACCGTAATGAGCGCGCGGGCAATAAAGGTAATGTCGTTGGAATAATGCCGATCGTGTTTTACTTTGTACTCCTCGTGAAGTAGCTATGGTATTACTATGGTATTAGTATAGTACAGGTCCCCCAGTAAGGAGGTGATGTGCCAGAGCAACATGCCCGCCTTATCGGAGGAACCCGCCTTGCTCACCTTGTTCGGTGCAGGTTGTGAGCGCGATTCCCCGGTCGCGCCAAGCGATTTTTTTCGACCGCCTTATTTTATCGGGATAACGCCTTACTACTATACCCCTTGCTCAGACCGCCTTGTAGAGGGACTCGTACTGCTGTATTAATGGTCCATGGGATTGTTCATCGGATTGCACTTTCGTTTTGGTGTTGAATCGATCAGTTTTGGATGAGGTGTCGTAGAGCTTCTCAAGTGGGTATCGCCAAATTCGGGTAAACCCTACAACAACGTGTGCATGATAACCTGTTAATACTTGGTAGTTGTGTTCCCGGGAATATTTTTATCGCCAGTTTGGGGTATAGCGTGCATGCCTGTTTTTTTCTGTGTGCGGTTGGTTTGGTTTAGCGAACACGGCGGTACCGCTCTTGTCCCGAAATTTAAGGACCGTTTGAGCAATAATTTGAATGTACAGCGGTCCTTACATTGCCGGGCATAAATACCAGATAAGTACTAGTTCATAGGTACGGAGGACCATATGTAGTAATGAGGACTTGCGATATGCACAAATACTTGTACCTGTATACGTACTCCCCTGATTTCCCTAGCGACATTTGAAGGTGTGGGCGTGTTGCTATTGATAGTAGTGCAATAGAGGCAGCACTTTTTTGGCTAAAACGTTTCTGAAAACGTTTTCTGAAAAACGTTTTCTGAAAAATGTCGCCCCTTAACCGCCAGTCATCGGTATTCCATTTTTTTTTTTTTGCAGTTTTGCTTTGAAAACCTACTGCTGTACTGTAGGCCATGGGATTGAATTTTTCATTAATCTCGGACCTACGTTTTTTTGGCAAGGGAATGTCGCGCTCCTGAAACTAGGAGCCTGAGAACAAAAAACACGGTGCACCGCTGCCGCCGTGGCGTTTGTGTTTGCTCCTTGCTCCTTGCTGCTTGCTCCTGCCTTCGGGATGGCGCTGCCTTCAAAGTCCCGGGGGTGTCGCAAGAATCACATTAACAAGAGCTTTTAAAAAGTTCACGAAATGTAATCGGCCACCGCGCGAGTTTCGATCAACCAGTCCAACACGAATATCACAGTTTAGTTTATATTCTAAGGCCATGGTCTATCATAACAAACTGATTCTGAAAACCGAAAATGGGGGCTTCAGCACCTTCGCAGGCGTCCTTGACCGGGGAAACGGGAGAATCGGGCTCGCTCTTCTCCAAGTCCGACTAGCCTTTTTTCGAGACACATCCAACGACGTTTGCTGTTTCTTCAGGGTATCAGTTTGAAAAAACAAATAATCGCAAAACAACCTGTTTTTTACATACATCTCTGTTTCATGCGAAAAAATGGCCTAGTTTTCGGATAAATAGCATCCGAAACTGATTTTGAGGACACCACGGTGTATTGACAAGAATTAAACTCTTCTCCTGAAAAAACGGCAAACGTCGTAGGATGCGTCTCGCGAAAAGGCTACGTAGTCGGACTTTGAGAAGAGCGATCCCGATTCTCCCGTTCCTCGGGTCGAACACGCCTGCGAAGGTACTGAAACCTCCATTTTAGGTTTTCAGAATCAGTTTATTACAAGAGATGGCCTAACTGCCGATTCGACCACGATTCCGCCCGTGGCGCTACATCTGCGTTGCCCATGGTGGTATTAATGGTAAAAGGTATGGCATAGTGCTGTGTAGTACTCGTACTCGTCGTATTTATAGTGTACTGTGGTACATGTACTTGTACGTGTACACATGTTTGCGACGTGCCCTGCAAATGGAGGAGGCGTTGTCCTTGACTTCCCTAACCATGTATATTACAAGAAAAAATGGAAAATACGCTTCAGCCGTGAGATCGACCAAAAATGTTTTTTTGATCAAAACTCAGCTTTGCAAGCTGCGTGTGATACTTCCTTCGATCGCAAGTGTTGCGTTCGAGAAAATGGTCGACGTAATCTTTGAATTTTATATACCCTAACCCTAACCCGATGAAACGCAACCAACCATTGTATCATAGGGTGAAACCCCCTTCGTCTCGTACACAGTGTGCGTCAACCATTTTCTCGAATGAGTGGTAAGCTCTCCTTGAAAACAATAGTGCCATTCCGATGATTTTATGAATACTTAGTATGAATAGTGTATTAATAGGTTAATACGAGTAGGTGAACATGAATAATATTAGTAGCCCCGACGTTCTGATTTTTGTTTTTTGTTTTTTGTTTTCCCAAGAAGTAGGGCCTCTGTCGTGCCACCCGTCTGTGGAATAAAGATCTCGAACAAAATTATAGGCTGATTGCATCATATGAATCGTATGAATCGGTTAATATGACAGGGTAATAGTATGTACAGTACTAATAGGTTAAGGGCCCCCACGTTCTGATTTTTGTTTTTTGTTTTTCCCAAGAAGTAGGGCCTCTGTCGTTCCACCCGTCTATGGAATATGAGCTCGAACTAATGTATAGACTGACTTCCGATTTCATTTGTTTATTGTTCGGACGGATTCATGATTTGCTTTATCTATCATACCTGGTATACGGTAGTACCAGCTATTCGTGTACCACTTTTGGTTGCTTGTGTTTTCCCCTGGGGTATTCTTCCACTCCAGTAGAGTCACTAAATCGAGCCTGCCCCGTGACCACGGTACGGACTTGATTACGCGAGTTAACGCGTCAACAACATCAATAAAGAAGACGGCGCACGACGACAACAACAACAACAACAACAACAACAACAACAACAACAACAACGTCATCCGAATGTACCATTTTCATGTGTGCCCGCCTTGATTTTGAGTAAATCGCCTCTGAATTTTGGTTCCAGGGTCTGTACGAGTAACTTACGTTTTTATCGTCATCCCACGCGACGCGTGTCCCATTTTCTGCTTGCGCTCGGCGTTTGGCCTCTCAGGTTATTTCTCACTGGGTGAACCAGAGCCTGAACACCGCCGTAAACTACTACAACCGGTGAGCTCAAGAGAACGCTTTCATGCAGTTGTGGCCTCTCAATTGTGCCCGTACGGTAAGTACCAGCCGGGAGTACCGGCATTATGGCGGCGACCGGCACTACCCCGCTGCAAGTGCTGGTTGTTTCTATCTGTGCCAAGCGATTTCACAGGCACTGTAGCGGGTAACCCGCACAACCCAACCGGCTCTGTAGAGGGACCTGTACTGTGCCATGATTTTCATGCGTCTGTTTCCGTGAGTGTGATATGTTTGTATTGTCATCCTCACTAACCGCCGCGATTTCGCTTTCAACCGCAAAATGCTAATCTGAACAAGGTCTGGGGCCGAGATGACGGCCCAGAGAGTGGCGATGTCGTACGCCTTGGCGGTCGGCACCGCGTGTCCTCTCGCTTTTGGTCTCGGCAAGGTGGGTTGCGATTTGTTGGTTTTATTCCGTGCTTATCCTCTGGTGTATCTGCCGCCAAAGCCCTATTTCATAAGTCACGACCACAACACACATGCTGTAAGCACAAGCAAGTGATTTCAATATTTCTACAACTACATACAGCTCGAAAAAATAAACTAATTTCTAGGGGTTTTTCACGGTTCATGACCCCGCCCACGGGTCGGGTCATGAGGTTTTCAATCACTCGCAGGTCGAGTCGGATCGGGTCAGATGGTGTTAGAAATATCACGGTTCGGGTCGGGTCGAGTCGGATCGGGTCAGATGGTGTTAGAAATCTCACGGTTCGGGTCGGTTCGGGTCGGGTCGGGTCGAGTCGGATCGGGTCAGATGGTGTTAGAAATCTCACGGTTCGGGTCGGGTCGGTTCGGGTCGGGTCGAGTCGGGTCGGGTCGAGTCGGACCAGGATATTTTCAAGTATCACCGGTCGGGGTCGGGTTACCCTGACCCGATCCGACCCGCGAGAAGTGATCTGATCCGTGAAAAGCCCTGCCAATTTCAAGTATTTTTGATAGTTTCTGCCAAAAATGATGGTATTAATAGGGGGGGGTAGTGGCGCATGCTGCGGCACGTGCACCGTGCCGTTTTCTGGGGCTCTGTACCTTGCCCACCCCAAAACTGATTTTGAGCAGGCTGAAACTTGCTACCCGATGAATAACCTTTATGGCAGGTTAACAATCCAACACTTGCTGATGCATGATAAGTATTCTAATACGATGCCATTTTGTATTAGGTTTTTGACTCATGAAAACTTTACTGAAAACAGACGACCGGTGTATTACGCAGCTTGCCAGATATGAGTATCGGCCTCAAAGATGTGGAACTCAGCGGACGTGTTTAGAACCATTAAAAAAAATAAATAGTGTTGCGAAACGAGAATTACTGACGCTGCGACGACCTTGGTTTAACCCCTTTAAAGCCCCAGAACCCCTCCTTATACTAATTCCAAGTAATTTCCCCCCCACAACGGGTTTCCAGTTGTAAAGGCGTGAACCTTTTTGACTTGATTCTACTATTTCGACCAATGAAAATCAAGACATTTACGATGTTATCCACCGCCTATTAATAGGAAGTACCTGCAGCGGTACATATTATATTATTAATAGTATGTGAAGTAATAGAGTGTTCGTTAGCTCCAAGCGGGGTGGGTTTGGAGTCATTGTAATACGTCTCCCACCCCAGGGTAGAGGCAAGCCGAGAAGAGTGAACTCGTGGGTGATAGCTCATAGCAGTCTACCATCAAGAACGCCATCGAATTACTTGGGAACCCATAATAGGGCAATATCCCGAACCGGCACGAAACTGATAAGTAGCTGTCATACTGAAAAATCCCAAATCAAGAATGCGTATATGTGTCGTACAGCTCCCACCGGGTGTCTCGGGCTGCTTCGTGTGACCAATTCTGTTTTGAATAACTTATTATTCTTTAAAAGCCTGAAGCCTGACCTTGTGATTTCGTCTAATCGTCGTCTAATTGAGGCGCCCCCGTCAATCGCAAGTGTTTTGGCCCAAACGAGGTACTGTACCCCTTTTGTAGCACGCGTCTCTAACACGTAGTGTTTTGGCCAAAAAGAGGTACTCGTACTGTTGATAGTACCCCTATCGCGTCATTTGAGGAAGCCCCGTCGGTCAGTTTTTTTTTTGCCAAAAAGAGGTACTCGTACTGGTAATAGTATCCCTATCACCTCAGGTGAGGAATCTCGTCAAGTAAAAAAAAAATGGCGCAAAAGAGGTACCTTATACCCCTATCGCCTCGGTTGAGGAGCCCCGTCAGTCAGAATTGTTTTGGCCGAAAAGAGGTACTGCTGTAATCCCTGTCGTATCACGCGTCTCTAATCCCCAGTGTTTTGGCCCATAAGATGTACTGTACCCTTATCGCGTCAGTTGAGCAGTCCCGTCAGTCGGAAATGTTTTGGCCAAAGAGAGGTACTGCTGTAGTGTCCCACCATCCTTGTCAGCGTCCTTAATCCCAACCAGGTACTGTTTTATGCCCATAATGGGAGTACCTCGCTAAAGGCTAAGTCGGAATGTTGTGCCCTTGTAATTTCTCTTGTTAATTGTAATCCCTTCAAGAATCGTCGGCACGGAATGAAAGCTGAGACTCTGGTAAAAAGCTTTGTCGAAGAGTTACCGTCGAGCTTGGCGAAAACGGCTTGTACTGCGGCACGCTTGGGAGTGCTCTCGTTCGCTAGTAGATAACTAGCCGCTCGATCCGTGTTGCAGCTTTGGCGTGGATTTGGCGTTATATGCTGCACCGACCGTTGAGTGATTTTTCTGCCGTTACACGGTGCATTGGCCAACAAGCGTTTGGCCTGCAGGCGCGCTCATTCAGAGGTGCTCAGTAAGCGAGTGGTGCTAATGGTGCAGACGGTCGGGGCGGAGGAATCAATCGCTACGCGACGCAAACGAGCGAGAGGCAAGACGCTCAATGTACTGCCGGCGCCGACCCAACTTGGAATTTTTGTTTCGCGAGGCACGGCCAGTTTGTGTGGCCGTCACTCCTCTGTTCGTGGTATGTACGGGGCTACATCTTAAAGAGGCGGTACAACTTGGCACCGGCCCTGCCTGCCGTCGTGAATATCGATCACCAGTAGCTGCGGGCCGTGTATTGTCTGACTAGTTGTTAGCTGGCTAGGCATTACAGATACTAAGTGCGGTAATTTGGGGAGGAGTGCTGCTTCTTCGTTCCTGACCGGCGCGTCTGTAGTTTGGCGTGTCGTGTTTAGTAACGAAGGCTCCCTGGCAGGTCAGCTAGTATTTACCTGGCAGATAATTAGTGCGTACTCCGCCCCCGAGCTAACATGTACCAGTGTTTGAAGTAGTCGTTTCAGCTACCCGAGTAATGAAATATGCTGTTTATAATAACTACCTCGTAGTCGAGTGAATAATCGGCTGTTAACAGTTGGCTTGTGCTCCGCTCGCTACCCAAGTAATGCACTATTAGTGGTACCTAGTCTTGAGTCGTGAAGTAAAAAAGAACTAAGCCAACTCACGGGGAAACCCAGCATCCTTTCTTGTTACCCTTGGAAGGCGATGCTCGCAATGTGGTTTTGCCTCGAGAAAGCCTAATGTCATTTGATCGCTTTTTACATCGCCCCCAAAAATGGACTATCCTATGGCCGTAAGAACCAGCCGGCGCATAGCCCTGCTGTTTGGATTACTTCGCCACATAACTATTGCGGTCTGAATAATGCGGTATCCCGATATTCGGTGGTCAAAAGCGCATGACACGACTGAGGGATTACACTCATATGATAACCTGCAATTAAAAAAGGCGGCTTCCTCCAATAGCGCGGTCACATTGCTCTGGCATACCACCGTCTTCCTGGGAGACCCCTACTATTGCTGTAGCAGTTTTTTGCCGTTTCGCTTTCTGAATGATTGGTGGTAGTGGTGGTGGTGGTGTTAGTGGTGGTGTTGGTGTTGTTGTTCTGGCATGAACTCGCCAAATCAAGTTCGTGGTCACAGGACAGGCTCCAGTCACTCTGGAGTGGAGGAATACCCCAGGAAAAAAAACACAAACAAAACCAAAAGTGGTACACGCATATATCATAGCTGACGCAATTCATGCCTCCGCCAAGAATATATAAAAAGTGAAATCGGGAGTCAGCCTACGACGTGCCAGGTCCATACTGGTACATACGTCGCACTACTCGCGCCTGAACAAAACCGACTACACCGCATGATGGGGCTCTTCAACCCCTTTAGAGCCCCAAAACCCCTTCCTGTACAATTTCCGAGTAATTCCCCTCCCAAAACGGGTTTCCAGTTGCAAAGGCTTTAACTCAAAACCGTCGGAATACCATTCTTGTTTTGAGTATGAATGATTTTTATACCTACTGCTGCTGTAGTTGAGTTAATTATATTGGTTGGACTTTCGGTATTATAGCATTATTATAGCGTATTATAGCGTATTATAGAGTATACAGCTCCTCAAATGAGGGGAGGTATTGGAAAAAAACGGTGCATCTGTACCATAGCACTCTGGTATTATAGTATTATTATAGTATTATAGACGGTATTATAGCATTATAGTATTATGAGGGCTCTGTCCGGGGCCAGCATCTACTGGCAGAACATCTCTCCTGGCTGAGAGAGCCAGGATTCCAGGATATCGGCAATTTACGTACGTCCCACTAAAACGCCTCGGAATACAGCGGAAACCCATCCAAACGTGCGGGTAGAGAAGGGAGCGTACGGCAGAAAGAGGGGGAGGAAAGGAAAGGAGACTATGAGCACGATGGAGGAAGACACCTCAGCCACTAGTAGCATGGGTTCTGCGGACCCAGGCAGCGTCGCGGGTTGTGGGGACTGGGCCATGGGCTGGGAGTGCCCTTTGTTGGTCCTTGATGCCAAGACAGTCCCGCACCCAACGTTTATCTTTCCGACCAAGGGAGGGTTTTCTGCTGAATAATGAATAAATAATACATACTCGTACGCGGAGCAATATGTGCCGTCGCGTTTCAGCACTTCGGCCTCACACACTTGAATTTTGAGAGGAACACCCTTGTGTCCACGTTTTTGCTGTGTGCAAAAAGTGTCTCCATCGAGGCCACAGCGATACGGACTGACCTGTGTACAACAGTATTCCGTACACGCCTGTATTGCCGCATATTTTGTTCGCATTTTCGACTTGTTCCAGAGTCAATCTACTACGCTTGACCCTAATATTGCGTTTCAGATTCGAGTCAAAATCAACGACTTTTTTAGCTCTAGTGAAGCCTAATCGCGTAATATCGTGCCTCCGGCAGGACGCCTCCAGCGGGGCCCTCCGGGGGCGCCTCCGGCAGGACCCCCTCACTAACAGGGGGGGTCGATGGTCGCGGCGAAGCCGGGACCAAATCCTGGTTGGATCCAGGCTCCTGGCTAGGAATCCTTCTCCTGGCTAGAGCTACCAGAACATGGCCCTAATTATTATACCAAGTATTGTGGTATTGTAGCATTATGTTATTGTAGTATTATGGTGTTATATTATTGTGGTATTGTAGCATTATGGTATAATAGTATTATAAGGAGTAGTATATTAGACTCTAGTACTAGACTATAGTACTACAGTATTATAGTATTACAGGTATAGATACAGGTATAGTATTATAGTACTATAGCATTATTATAGGGTAGTATAGGGTATACAGCTCCTCAAATGAGGGGCTGTATTAGAAAAAAATGGTGTTGCACCTGTACCGTAGCGCGCGTTGAACATACTACTCGTAGTATTCAGAAACAAATATGGCTTGGGACAATAGGATGTGTTTGCAATGTACCGGTTTTGGCGGGGTAGGAAAAAGTATTATAGTATTAATAGTATTGAAACCGTCGTACGTAATCCAAGGCCAACCCAACCCAACCCACGAAATACCAGCGAAACAAATTACCAGTGTATGAGAAAGTTACTACTGTACGTTTTTCCTACCGTTTTTTTCATGTTCTAATGTTTTCGTGGTTTCGTTTTCCCCATCCGCCGGAAGGAAATTGGTTGGACTTGAGTTATGTATGACATTTCGTCGGTTTCGATACTAGTTTTGCATTTTTTTCGAGACCATCGGAAGGAAAACGCAAAAAAACAACATGGAGGTGTGTAGTTTTTGGTTTTGCCGTGGGTTATTTTAACTCACAGGTCCCCCGTTACTTATTGTCGGCTAACTCACAGCCCTGCCGATCTCCTTTGACAGGCGTTCCATGGGAAAGCGAAACCGGGATCGAAACGGGGCACGAAGGCAAATATATGGTCTCTTATGAATTAGTACAAGTGTGAAAGGATTTCCGCCTGGCTCTCTGGATCCCAAACACAAACATGCTAAAGTCAAATTTGTTGTTTTCGACCCCGTCATCCAACTAATACCTTGTAGTCGGCTACTTACTGTTTGTATAAATGTGAGTAAAGACGGCTAACTCTCAGCCCTACCAATTACCATCGACCCTTGACAGGCGTTCCAGCGCGCGCCCCCATCGTGGAGGCGTTTTTCGTTCGTGGCGTCGTACGTCGCGGTCGCCGCTGCGGGAAGCCTGAACGTGCTCTTCACGCGAGCTTCTGAGATCAGCGGTGGCGTCAAAGTCGCCGACGAAACCGGAGAGGTGAGGCAAATCCTAACTAAACCTCGTATAAAACATGTCGTGCACAGCGCGCTGCCGCTTAACCGCTCCCTGTGCACGGTGGTCAGTCTTTTTCGTAGGCTCGTGTGGGAAAAAACCGACGGCGGTCTGTGAGGTTGCCGACCGCGGTCTATAACTACTGACAGCTGTCTACAAGGCATGGAGTATTTTTCTCTCGACTATCGTTCATTGCCGAGCCTTGAGCGAGGTTTTTGCCTCTCTACCTCGGCCCTCTCGGCCCTCTATTCCGCCTCCGGTCCGACCATCACCACCACCGACCCATCCGCCTTATTTCGTTGCAGCGATTGCGTCTTCAGGGTGTTCGTTTTCACATACTTGTCCCGTCGCGTCGCCCCCCAAGTTAGCCCGTGGACTTGCGCCACCGTTGCGGTGCGCTTTATTTTCTGAGCCACCTCGTTTGGGGAGCTCTATACCGAACCCAGGAAGAAGAAAAAATAATGATTTGCGAGGAAATATGAAAGCGTCGTGGCCCCATGAGCAACTCCATGGTCTTGTGGCCCAGATGTACAAGGGACGATATTGTAAACCAGGAATGGATTACACCGATGTTGGGTGTTGACTGTGAGGGAATGTGAAAGGGTGCATAACTCGATCGACAATCACATGGCCTTAGATGTTCAACGAACGATATTTATAAAGAAGAAATGGGTTCCAATGCTAATGGTATTCCAATGCTAATGGGCATTTCCTCAGTGGAGGAAGGAACTCCTTCATCATGTCATCTAAATGGTCAGATTCCTTTTGGCTGTATTTGGCCGAAAAAGTGCGCAGTATCAGCACGCAGAATGATGTTATGGACCGAGTCGCCCTTGGACAAAGTCCAGGGGACTCGTGTATCTTCAAATAGTTGAAAGCGCGCGACCGGAGTATCACGCAACTTGCAAAGATGGGTATCGACACTTTTGATTAGATCGAACTCACAGCTTCTGACGTATTTGAAACTTACAAAAAGAAGAGTGGTACCGCTACCTTTAAAGCACATGTCCCGTGGTTTACACTTTCCCGTTCGTCGCTCAGCGTGTATTCGACGAATGCTACGATAGAGTTGCGAGTCGTTCTACGATAACCCCCTCCACTTTTCTTTGACGAAATCGCCGGCTTTGAAACCAGCTCCCGGCCGTATCTCCTGTAATACAGTGACCCTTGCCATGCCGACGTCATTCCTCGATAGTCCATTGCAAACAAGAAAATATATGGAGACCTTGACTTGATCGCAACCTTTTTCATGAGGAGCATCCATGAAACGTTTGGTAAACAAAATCGCTGGTTTTTGAGGGGCGGCTGTCGTAGAATCAGTCTTGCACTGGCTCTTTTTTTGCCCTCTGAGGGTGGTGGCTTGAGGAGGCAGCTTCATGCCTTCGAACGCGAGACACTGTTTTGGGGAAAGGTTTAAAGGTAAGTCCCGTCGCCGAGGTATTCAACAACAAAAACTTGTTTCTTGAAAAAAAGAGTGACAAATCCGACGATTTTTGGGTCATGGAGGGTTGAGGAAAAATTACTTGAAGTTAGTAAAGGGAGGGATTTTGGGGCTCTAAAGGGGTTGAGGAGCCCCGCCATTGAGAGCTTCTAAGTCGGCATGTCCTGCTATACTTGAGGCCGTGTGATGCCCGCTACAGACAAGAGGAATATTTAATTCAGAAGCGCCTGTTTCGGCTTGTCATGGGGTGCTCTCATATCAGGGTATCCACTGTATTCACACTACAATAGGATGCACACCTAGGTAGGACAGATCGCAATCTAGATCATGTAGACCATATAGATCACATGGATCATCTGCGGATCATACAGATCATGTAGATAATGTACCTGCTACTATGAGTTGTTGTGCACGATCTGTATATATACAGTAGAGATCCAACCCTGGAAACGTTTTTCTAGATCATGCAGATCGCACGGCTCCCACCAGTTAACATGAGCTAGACCATGCAGATGTTCCCTGCAAGATCTACACCATCACGTGGGGATAGATCATCTACCTGTCCGACCTGTCAAAGGATGAAACTAAAATAATTCGTTTTGGACTTGCCGACCGTGATGGCAGGTGCGAGGGGTTTCCAAGAAGGCGGGATTGCGGTGCGTTCTGCAGACCGTCGCTTCCCGAGGCATACTCTTGCCCATCCCGGTCACGGTGCTTCCGGCGATGGGAATCGCGTTGTTGGAAGCAAGACGCATGATGCCGGCGTCACCTCGCGCCAAGATGTGTGTTCAGGTGTGTACTGTTGTTATGTCCCCCCAGGCTAACATCGTGGGACAACTGACTTGGTACGTGGATGCAACTCGTATAAAAACTTCAATAACAAACAAATAAAGCTTAGTGAAATATTACGCGCTCAAAGTCGGTGCCGCTCCTGTGCTTCTATGGCAACCATACATGTTGCGCTTCGAGAAGGAAGCTGCAAGCTTTCGTGTCCGTAGGCCGACCCCGAGGATACCACAGTATGACCAAGCCACCACAGATGTGATCGGCGGGGGAGCGAGCTGGCGTAAGCTACATGGCACCTACTAAGTACGGCAGGCTGAAATACCAAAAAAAAAAACGGGAGCCGTTGTGCTGATGTTCGCGTAGAATACAATCTCGCCGATGTATGAATCCCGGCGTGGGTCAATCTTTATGTTTTTCAGTATATAGATGTGGGGAGCGTGCCACCTTACGGGGAAGGACACCTAATAAAAATCAGGGTGATGACAAAGGCAGGCTGATGTTTTCAGGAAAGCAAGAGAGAGAACGGCAGGCTGATATGTATAGAGTACTGTTTACGGGAACATAAGAAAGGCATGTTGATGTTTATAGGAATGTAAGAAAGGCAGGCTGGTGTTTATAGGAATGTAAGAAAGGCAGGCTGATGTTCATAGGAATGGAAGAAAGGCAGGCTGATGATTTGCAGGGTGGTAAGAAAGGCAGGCTGCTTATTTGCAGGGTGGTGAGAAAGGCATGCTGGTGTTCCACAGGGTTGCGAGGAAGCCAGGCTGATAGTTTACTGTTGTTTATGCAAACTGTAACCTCTCCCACGTAAGAAGTCCAGCCTGGGCCAGTTTTTCTCCTTATTTTTGTAGGTGCCCTGGGCTGTAGTACCCGACAGATGCTGCAGAAGGTGCTGCAACAACAACAGGGAATGCAGTACCTGGCAGGGAGTAGGGGTTCGGGTTGAGTGAAGATAACTAATGAATTATTTTCTCCACGCAGACGCCCACGCTGCGTGCGGAGTAGAAGTTCGGAAAGGGTGAACGCAGGGTGAGGTTAAACGGTCTCTCACAAACATGCTGCATGCTCTGGCGGTTCCGCATATCCAAGTAAGCGCCTTACAATACCGTACACAACCCTAATGTCCTCCTCTAGTAAGTTGTTCTTGCGCCTCAATATCCCCTAGATGGTATACATACCCGTTTGGACCCGTAGATTGGAACGGGTTGTCTTTTTTGTACATGGATGATTGTGGCGGGTGTTTTAGGTGTGGCTGTTATGGACAGGCAGGTGCATAGACACGCGGCGTCGGGTTTTGGTCAGGTTGGTATCGTAAGGTTGCGCCGCTGTGGAGATGCGTTCTGCGTGACAAAGTTGCCGGATAGTTTGCACGAAAACGCACACGCGGTGGCATTTGGTAGCTGCTCGTACGTAACGAAATAGGTTGCAAGACTCCACAGCTATACTCCTATCTCGTGTGTACGGTCAGCTACCCGCATAGGCCAAACAGGTTGCATGGCCAGAACTATACTCGTGTACTTGGTGTAAGCGTTGCTGTGTCGACCGAGTAAAATAAAGGTGTTGCTGTCCTGTAAGGGCGCTGGTGGTACATGGTCTCGTCGATACCTTTAATTTACGCTATCCATTTTTTTCATACAACCTCGGAAAACTAACTGACCGAGTTACGCCCGGTTCTTGACATCAACCACGTTCCGTATAGTATTAATAGTGTGGATATTTTTGTCCGCCCCCCCCCCCCCCTTTCCCCAATGGCATGGATAGTATCCCCATTGCTGCCTCTAAAAGTGGCCGCACCCAAAAACTATTCAGTTCCTTCGAAGCTGCCATCCATATGCAAGAAAGTGCGCACAAGGTGCCGAAGTCCGCCTCGGAACGGGTTCTTGGTAGGATGTAATCTGTCATCCATATGCAAGAAAGTACGCATATGGTGCCGAAGTCCGCCTTGGAGGTGGTTTTCAGTAGGATGTAAGCGGTCATCCATATGCAAGAAAGTACGCACAAGGTGCCGAAGTCCGCCTCGCAAGTGTTTTTCAGCAGGATGCAGCTCCATGTGACCCGCCAAATACTTAAAGGAGTTTCACGCTGCTTGGTGCGCGCGATGTCTGTCTGGTCGGTGAAACCCCGACGTGATCCATCTCGGCTTTGTAGGTACGCGAAGGTTTATAGTCGTACGACAACGGCTGTGCATGAAATGACCCCCCCCCCCCCCCTCCCCCCTCTCCCCAATGGTGCGCCTGACGGTACCATGGATGATTGGTGCAAGTTTTCCCAGAGAGTTGCAAAATGTTGCGCAGGTACTAGTATAACTGCTGTTGTAACGGACGGTTGCTCTCATAATGTTGCTCCGGATCGTTGATTCCTTCCCGCTCTACTGCCACCCTTGGCTGCCCGGCCCCGCCTTCCTCGCCCCCCACCCTTTTTTGTTTCTCGCTAGGTCGCGGTCACGACAGCATCCTTGGCCATCGCATTGCCGATGTCAATTGCCGTGTTTCCGCAAGAGGCCACGTTCGCGTCAAAGTCCCTGGAGCCTGAGTTCCATTATTTGCGACTTAAGGATGACTCGCGGAAGGGAGTGGCTTTTCTTTACGCAAACAAGGGTCTCTAACTCTACAGCTATGGTCGGGGTTCCTCTATAGTGCCGGTTGAGTAGCAAAGCTGTCAGGAGACGGTTAGTCAAGGAAAAAGCGTCCAGCATTCAAGGGTGTCAAACCGATGGATCATTCCACACTAAAACCCAGTAGTTTGGCGTCGGTCAAGGTGAAGTATTGGGAAATTGCCCTCGGTCAAGGGCTGAAGGCCGTCTCCACACTAACGCCCAGTAGTTTGGCGTCAGTCGAGGTAAGTTATTGGAAAAAAAAAAAGTCGGTCGAAGGCTGAAAGTTGTATCTCCTGACGCACTTGTTGAGTGCCGCCGCTTGCCTGCTGCCGTGCCTGTGAAATCGGTCGGCACATGTGGGAACAAGAGGTCACGTTGAAGTCAGAGTCCCTGGAGCCTGAGTTCCACGATTTGCGAATGCAGGACGGCTTGCGGACGGCAGTAGCTTTCCTTTACGCGAACAAGGGCATTTACCCCTGCTACTACTAGAAGCAGTCCCTCTGTGGTGCTGGTGGAGTAGTGCGGGTTACCTGCTATAGTACCTGTGAGATCGCTTGGCGCAGATGGGAACAGCCAGTAGTGGCAGTGTGCGGAATAATGCCGGTTGCCGATATAGTGCCGGTACTTGTGACTATTAATAGCACACACATACCGGCACTATAGAAGGACCACTACTGATGTACTGTTGGTTGTGGTATGTTGCTTTTGTAACGGGTTAAGTGTTTGTCTCGGATTCAGGCGTTTTGGTGGTTTTGTCTCGGGTTTTTACTTCGAGGGACCCAGAAAAAGCGGCCCAAACAGTGGGAAAGGTGCGCCCGTATCAAGTGTTTGTAATAGTGCACACACCGGACAGACCAGATAGACCCCTATCGACGATCTATGTAATCTATATGATCTATGTCTTCCAGGGCATACAAATCCCTTTTCTGCATGATCTGTATGGCCCAGACCAGATAGACCCTTTTCGATGATCTATGTGATCTATATGATCTATGTCTTCCAGGGCAGACAAATCCCTTTTCTGTATGATCTGTATAGCCCATAGGCCATGTTGCCATGTAAGAGTCGGATGATCTGAATGATCGAGCATATGTTCATGGGTTGGATCTGTGCTGCACAGATCCCGCACAACATACAGGCAACAGATGCGTGATTCGTTACAACGTGCTCTGTTAATGGATGATCTAGATCTTTTTCTTGATCTGTCCGAGGTGTGTACTGTAGTAATAGTGTGAGGCAGCATCAGCATGACGAGCAGCATAATGCCTCGCACGTGTTGGTACAACTCGTTGGCTTCGATTGCAGTTCTGAAAGTAGTCTGGTAGTCTAGTCGTCCCCTATCCCTATATCCCAGCGAGCAGACCGTGTTGATTCTTGTGGTCAATGCTGTAGTTGTCCTCTTTTTAATTTCGTCAACTTCCCGTCGTGAGTTCCCAAGATTTTTTCGGTTTTTGGTTTTTATCTTGGACTACCTAGGGGCGGTGTGGTGCTTTTTTCTCGGACTGAGGCTTTTTTTTTAAGGGGGGGGGGGGGGGGGCGGAGGAGCTGACTGCTGCATCGTATGCGACGGTCGGTGTCAATAGTTGCGGGATTGTCGCGCGCGCCCGTGCCACCCAAATGATAGTATACCTGGTAGCACTTTGATTTATATATATATATTGGAACCCAAATAATAGTATAGTACTTTCATTTAGATATATATATATCGGGAGCGCGTGTAGGTGAGTTTGTGCCTACGCCAACTAATTAATCGCGGTTTCTTTTTTGCGAGCTCGCACTTTTTCAGGGTGCTATTGCTGATTTTGCCTCGTCTGGGGGGGCTAAGTATGGTGCGTGTCGTGCACTTAACGCCTTTTCAGCGGAAAACCCGTTGTTTCGGGACAATTTACTTGGATGGAGTATAGGGAGGGGTTTGGGGGTTCTCGAAAACTCGAAGAGTTTACTTGGATTCGAGCTTTGGGAGGGGTTATGGAGCTCTTGAAGGATTGTCAAGGCGCTTTTTTTGTTTTTTCGCAGGCCGCTCATTGCCGCGAGCGACGTCTTATGGGGAATCGATCGGTTACATTGTTGTGCTGTCTCGTTCCAGGTAGATCGTCAGCTGGAGTGCTCCAGGAGCGCTATACACGTGATAGACCCAACATATGGAGGACGGGTGGAGTAAAATGGTGTCCCAGTGATTAAGGTGCAAGAGTGGTGTAACATGTGCACCGTAGGAAAAGCATTTTTCCTTTAGCAAGGTAGCGATGCACGTAGCTCAATCACCATGCATGTAGCACGTGTAGGCTAGCCTATAAATTCTAACCTGTGTTTGGGCTGATCGGTGTTGTTTGCCCTACTTGCGCGATGGCCAACTTTTTTTTCTTTAGTTTTGAACAGCTATTTCATGTGTATATCGGGAACGTAGCACGTAGGAATGCCTGTGGTCCCCCTTTCCAAATCGCGACTCCCCCGAGACTACGCCAAACACAGCCCGACAGGGAACCTTGTATTTGGGTAGGAACTCGTGAGGGTGTCTGACTCTGCCTACATGCAGGATGGTTCCGCACAAAACGTCTTGCAGGACGTCGATTTGATTGGTCGGGGCTGACTTTTCGGCTGTCCGTTTTGTTTGGAAGAACGCCTCCAAAACACGCTGCGGAGCCGCGCGTCCGCCCCTGTCGACCTCCTGCCCCCCAAAGGCTCCAGCTTCTATAGGGTTGTGTGGGGTCGAGTTAGTCTGGGCCGACGTGGAAAGTTGAACTTCGCCACAGGCAACCTGCGGTTATTTTTTTTTAGAGACCGCCCTGCACTTATGGCGAGCAAGGGCGTCTGGGGTCTCCACGAGTGACTGGGGGCGTTTTTACGTCATGGAGCGGACAAGTAACGGCAAGACGCCGCATACTCCCCGGCAGTAAGAAAATAACTGGTTGGTACAATTCTGCCTCGTACTTTAGCTTGAAAAGTCTAGGATCTGTGTGGCAGATACTTGTCTTTCTTGAGTTGTTAGCTCCGTTCCGTGCTTTAGCTTGATACTCTAGGATCTACCAGGTAGGTGCGTGACAGATATCGTGAGTTTCGTGACATTTCAGAGGCATGTGGCAGATACCTGTCTCTTACGCGTTTTATGGTCTTAGACTGACCAGGTATGCAACGGACACCTGTCTCTCGTCCGTTTTTAGCTCTCTGTCGTGCTTTTGCCTGAAGAATCTAGGATATATACATATGTGACAAGAATCAGTCTCCCTCGCGGGTGGTGCAGGTGGTGGGGCCACACCCATTCCCGTGCTGAACGAAGAGGTGTAGTAGCTTGTGGTCTTGGCTCGATGTCACCTCCTAAAGAGCGAGGAACTTTGGCGTACTCTTAAGAGTACACAGGCGGGACCACATATCGTTGTTGCTGGTGTGTGAACCTTATTCACGTTACGACGCTTGTTATACTTCACCCGTCGGCATCCAGCACAGGCAATCAGTGTCCGCGTGCCGATACCTCCCAGAGAGACGGGCTCTGCGGTCAAAAACTGCAGATAGATATATGCACATTGCAAACACAGCAAGAAAAGGTGATTTGGCCATGCAACGCCAGCCGCAATGAACACGCGGGCAAAAATGGTGATACACTCGAGTGTGCGCACCCTTTGTTTTTTAGTAGACTCTACATGCTCTATAGGATACCCGGCGATCACATCTTATTGTTTTTGGATACACTCGGGTACATATGTACGCGGGCGAGTACCCTAGACTAAATACCTACCAAGTTCTAAACACGACCCCCCTTGGAAGGAAGGTGTGTCGTGCTTGAGTGAAGTCGTGATATTTCGCACTGACTCCGTGTCGGCGGGAGTTTCATGTTGTTTAGACAACCAATCGTATTGATAGCAAGAGAGTGGCCTAACCTATCCGTGGTGGGCGCATGAAAACACACATTGATTACAGCAGGATCGTCAGCGATCGAGATTGCATCAAGTGGCAAAACCTGAGCAACGGCTTTTGTTGTGCATTTTCCCGCCGCAGTCGCCCCCTAAAGAAAGCCGCGGCCAGGGGGGGGGGGGGGGGAGAGGGATAGAACGGAAGGCTCGAAAAATGCCAAATTCTGACCGCGTTCCAAAGCGCCGTAGGTGCGTGGGGCGGTAATGCTGCAGTGTGCGCTGTGGGCCCGAGACTCATTTTTTCATTTTTTTCTGCAATATGAGAGGCAGACAGAGAGTGTCCTACACTGCTTTCGGTGAAAAAACCTTTTTTTTTATAGTGTTTCGTGCATAAAGAAGTCGAGCCACACTTACTTTCTCACCACCCAATCTGCGGCAAACTCTTTACAAATCGTATTTCGCGGTGATGACGTCATCATCGATTAGCGGGGATATTTCGCAACCCCCCTTCCCCCGGGATATGAGGTGCAAGGGGCACAGCTGGAACAATCCACAGCAATAATGTTAATTTTCGAGCACAGCATGCTGCAGGGGGGGGCTCCCAATAGAGTGCCGGCTGAACAGAGCCACTGCTCTCCATAGTCACACACACACATAGTAGTGCTGGTGAAATCGCTTGGCACGACTTGAAGTCTCTGTCGTCGTAACTATAGTATCTTACAGGCGTCCCCGATGGATGAAGTAGTAGCTCGTGGGTTGATGCATCAGGGGAGCACAAAAAATAATCTTACCGTCCCACTATTTTTTTAGGAACCAGACGAGGGGCGGGGGGGGGTGTACCCAGTTTGTGCATGGGCGTAGTCAAATTACCATAGACCCTCGCATCCCTACTATGCCGGGATGGAGCACGTCGGGTTTTCACCAACCAGGCAGACATTGCTTGTACCAGACAAGGGGGGGTTACTAAAACCAAGTACAAAACAAAGTTGAAAAAAAACGCCGTTTTCACGATTTGGCGCAGAAGCCACAATAAAATGCTCCGATTTTTTTTCGTTTTGACCTTCTCTACGAGTGAGGCTCCGTTTTCTCTTTTTTTTGGTGTGTGCTCCCCTGAGTGCACACTCACTCGTGCTTGTAGGGACTTCGTATTATTAATACTTAAAAGTTGATGAGCGTAAAGCGCAAGCGCTTGGTGAGTAAGCAAAGTTCGATGAAAATCGACGAGCGTACAATAACTTCAAAAGTGGGAATTTCAATGCTTAATTAACCAGAGCCTATATATTATGCATGCGTGATAAAAAGTGAAGGCACGCACGGGGGGCAGATGGCAAGACATCTAGCTGTCTGTCGTCTGTGACCATGGCTTGTCCAAAAGGTCGCGAGGGGTAAAACCTCTCAATAATATGTCGGTTATTATAGTCGTCTGTCAACCCACCATCCAACTAATACTAGCGTGGTAATGACCAACTCACTGCGGAGATGTCGACCTCCAGGATGCCGATCTCGAGATAGATTGTATTTATTTGTGCCCCTGCCCTGTTCTATTAATAACCAAACATTTACTTGTAGCGGCCGTGGACACCCCTATCCTCGAGGTAGTAGTAGTTCTCATGTACATCAGCCACCTGTATTGTCACGCACGGGGTTGGTTGAGCTGGAGAAGAGTGAAAGTGACGATGAAAAAATAGAACAAGATACGATAGGTGATGCAAAAAGCAACCCTACTCCCATTCAATACCTGGTACATCATATACGATCTCTTGTCGGTATGTTTGGGCTGGCACATACATACATACACACGATAAATGTTGCGAGCCCCTCAGCGATGCGTGTACTCGACGAGTGAATGAGTGAGTGAGTGCATTTTTGAGAATGTGAGCATCCAGCCATCTATCCACATGAAATATATGTATATACTATGTACATGTACCAACAACGCAGCTTGCAAAGATGGGTATTGACCCGAAATTCGTCGAACTCACGGCTGACGTCCTTGAAGTATTTTTTATTATAAAACATGACAATACGCTCCAGCTGTGAGATCGGAGATTTTGTCGAAACTCATCTTTGCAAGCTGTGTGTGATACTCCGATCGCGCGTATTACGGGTTGTGTGTCCTCATTAAGGATATAGGTCGGCGACTCCCCTTGCAACTACAGTGTAGCTATCAGGGTCAACAGGGTGATGTTAGTCAGTCTGTGCGCGGAAACTATAAAACCCGTTTCTGAGGGGGACAAAAACTGACGGCTGTGGAAGAAAATGCATCCGTTTATCAAGTTAATTCTGTAAGTCGAATAACCGGTGAGGGGAGGGCGGAGTTTTGAAGGACGTGGGGGCCTGGTTTTGATCAAAAGGGAGCGGGGTTGGAGGGGGAGGGGGAGGCGGACGGGCGGGCAATATCTGCGTGGAAGCTATAAATCCTTTAAGGGTATAAATCTGACGGTTTTGGGAAAAAAATGAAAATAAAAAAAAATCACCAGTTTATCATAGGGGGAGTGGGTTGGGGCGGGGGTGGGGCGGGTGGGGCGGCTCAATCTGTGCGTGGAAACTATACATTCTTTTGAGGGGATAAATGTGACGGTTTTGGAAAGAATGCATCAGTTTATCATGTATATCCTGGGGTAAGTCGTACAATTAGTGAGTAGAGGGCGGAGTGTTCGAGGGGGTGGGGGTGGGATGGGGTGGGGGAGTGGGAAAGTGGGGGGGGGGGGCGGGGGGGAGGGGGGGGGGGGGAGGGAAGGGCTCTAGGTGGCATAGATGTAGGGGTTTGTTATACGTGTGGTGCTAGGTCTAGGCGATGGCGCGGGTGTTGGGGAAGGAGGGGGCGTTCGGGGCGGGGGGTGGGGGGCGGGGGAGGGGGGGGGGGGGGGGAAGCAGCGGCATGGATGGCTCTAGAAAGATAATGAGGTGATATCCAGTGCGTGAAGTGTTTATTAATCTGGCGGATTTCGATTTTAGGTGGGACGTTTGAGCAAGGGAGAGCGAGAAGGGGGGGGGGGAGAGGGGGGGGATTTTTCAGGAGGTTTAGGTCACATGTAATATTCAAATACACTCCGGCTGTGAGATCAAAGATATGTAGGGGCTTGTTATACGCGTGGTGCTAGGTCCAGGCGATCGTGCGGGTGGTGGGAAAAGAGGATGCGTTGGAGGGGGGGGTTGAGGGGGGTGGGGAGAAGAATGAAAACTACGCCATGGATGGTCAGAAAGATGATGACGTGATATCAACTGCGTAGAGGTGTTTATTACTCTGGCCGATTTCGATTGTAAGTGGGGCGTTTGAACAAACTGGGCGGAAAAAAAAAAAAGAAGAGGGGGGGGGGGGGAAGGGATCGGGGGAGGGGGGGGTTGAACAACAAGAGGGATCGGGGGAGGGGGAGGGGAGGGGGGGGGGGCGGGGGGCGGGACAATTCAATATGTGCGCGGAAACTATAAATCCTTCAAGTAAAGAGGACAAGCCTGACGATTGTAGCAAGAAGACATCCCTTTATATCATCTGCTTGGTAGTGTTTACTATTCTAGCAGATTTGATGTTACATGTGGTATTCAACCCAGTGTTTAGGTGTAGTAAATAACGTGTTAAATGTTCATAATTTGTTGTTGTGTGTGTGTGTGTTCTTCACATTAAACCGTTCTTCTACTCGTCGACATCCAGCACACCCAGTGTCCGTACTGATTCTTCACCCTAGAAAGATCAGCTCTGTGGTCACAAGCTACGACACAGAGATAATGCATCGTAATGCATTCGACAACGCAATGTCATGCCCTAGTACTGGGTACGACAGGCACAACATACATACGTCAGCAACAGAAATACATTGGAAGAGAGAAATACGAAATAAACAAAAACAAAAACAAGTTGTACATGGATCAAAAGCTAGATTTTATTTATATATAACATAGTATGTGTAACATGGTATGTATGTGTCCAGCAGGGTCGGACTCCAGCCATCTACTTTCTTTCAAGGAGTGGAAAGAGGGCATGAAGAACGTCGAGGAGCGACTTCTTCTTCTGTCTGATGAAACATAATATTATTATTTTGAAAAGAAAAAAAAGGACCCCTCCCAACAAAAAGCTCACCCATATACCTGGTGTGTGTATTATTTTGAAAAGAAAAAAAAAGGACCCCTCCCAACAAAAAGCTCACCCATATACCTGGTGTGTGTGTATTATTTTGAAAAGAAAAAAGAAGGACCCCTCCCAACAAAAAGCTCACCCACATACCTGGTAGTATATTACAAGTACCAACAACGCAGCTAGCTTGCAAAGATGAGAGTACGACTGACTATTGACCCGGAAATCGTCGAACTCACGGCTGACGTCCTTAAAATATTTATATATAGACTATATACTATATGCATATTTATTTTTTTTGGATCAAAAGAATAGGACCCCTCTCATTAAGAAAAACTCACCCACATAGTATATAACAAGCACCAACAACGCAGCTTGCACTAAGATGAGCTTATTGACCCGAAAAACCGTCGAACTCACGGCTGACGTCCTTGAATTTTTTTTTTATTTAATAATAACGTCATCATGAATGAGTGAGCGAGCGTGTTGCTTGCTATTCGATGACAATGGATGTGTGGGAACAAAAGGTTATTATGCCGCCCGTTGTTCCCAGTCCTAGCATTCGCTCTTGTAGTATCATATCAATGATCAAACACTTCTTACCGCCGTACCACCCTCTTTTCCTTGTTGTCTGGTATGTAAAGTGAGCACGACACAATACTTTTAGATGTGGTGCCTCCTTCTGGATCCAGGAGTTGTGGTACATGCATGCATGCATGCATGCGGGCCCACGGCGGCTGCATCGATGATTACATACATACTACTATCAGATTCTTCTGTTGTTGTTGTTGTACTTGTATATATAGACCTATTATTATTGTGTATGTATGCGTTCAAGGCGTCACGCATTATAATATTTTATCAACCACAAGATTACTGCGGCAGCCTTCGTATACACAGCAGTTAGTTACTCTAGTAGAGAGACGATGGAGTGAAACTGCCACTCTGTATTAATAACCCCTTTACATGTATGTGTGGACCCGCGCCCACCCACGTACCACAGGTAGGTACTGGGGTATAGCTTTCGGAGTAGGAGGAACGACAACAAACCAAACAGGAGGAATGAGGGAGGTGTCCTCCTTTTTCCTGTTTCCTACACGCCCAAACATCGGGAACTGCGGTGTACTTTCAGGAATTCTGCTGTTTTTTGTCGAACGAAATACCTGAACGCACCTACCTGCTCTTCTCCTCTCCCCTCCTTTCCTTTTGCATATTTATCTGCAGATATGTCTTACTTATGACGTTGTTGGATTCTGTATGGAGTAAGAACAAATGTTGTTGTCGTTGCTGCTGCGGTCGTTTGATTGTAAAGACCCCCCACTGCTGTGCTGCTGTTTCGGCTTTGTTGAGGGACAGGATCTACCCACCACAACATATATATGTAGCCGGTCGCCCCGGTGGCGTATCAGGTTATCCTCAAGCCTGGTATAGGTCAGTTTCGTGAGTTCGAATCCCCCCGAGTGCATACTAGTAAAAGGCTCGAGGATAACCTGATACGCGTGGCGTATCAGGTTATTATCCTCGGGCCTGGTATAGGTCAGTTTCGTGAGTTCGAATCCCCCCGAGTGCATACTAGTGGAAATTCGTGGGGACTTTTTTCTTGCGCAAATTGACTTGCGGAAAGCGCGAGAGCGTGAGTTAGCAACACTCGATGAAAAATCGACGAGCAGTGGGATTGCTGAACCCTATGCGCGATGCAAATTGAAGGCGAGAACCGGGGGTGGGGGGAAGGGACGACACCTGTGACCACGGCTAGTCCAGGTCCAGAAGCTGGAAAGTAGAAGTCTTCAAGAGTGTGCGAAATATATTAGCAACAGCTTTGCCTACTAAAATATCTGCCAAATTCTGAAGCCGATACTCAAAAACACACCCCCCACTAGGGCCTGAGACCTGAGGCCAATGATACATGAGTACATGAGTGTTGTGTTGCCTGTTGTCTGACGCCGCCCCGCCCGGTATTGATCGCTTTTCATCAGATGCCGCCCGCGGGCGCCTGGCCGCCCGAGGAGTTCATAAAGATGTGCCGAGGTGCAACACTTGCGGCCACAGGGGTCGTATACAAAAAATAAGACAAACGGCCAGCACATCAGCATCCCACATCCTGCATCGCATCGCATGCATCATCGCGAGTTCAATCTTCAGGAGTGCGAGTCGTTGCCGAGCGTTCACGACATCGGCTCTTAGAATGTTCCCGTCGTTGATTGCGGCATCGAGCTCCCGCATCGGAGGCAGACGTGAGTGCAGAGAGGCTGTGGCAGTAGGTACACAGGTGGAGCAGAGAGGGATAGTGGAGTTTGGCGCTGTTTTTTCCTCAGTTCAAATTTCCAGATAAAGGTAGGATAGGAAATCAAGACACAGCAGCAGCAGTAGACTCAGCGGCAGCAGTGGCCATGCGGAGACACCTTGACTTGAAGTTGGTAGTGCCCTTCTAAGTAATGCCAGGCAGCTTCATGTCGGGGTGGATGGGTGGCGTGAAGGGCTCTCCCCCGCCACCCGAGCTGTGCATTCCGGGAGTTGTTGTATAACCCATTCGGCTGAATTCAGATGGCAGCGCGGTGAGATAAGGGATCACATAGAGTCTCAGTCACAGACATCATCTCCCCCGCCTGCAGATTTGCACATCTGCACCAACGGTCGACTTGCATTGCTGCTGTTCCTTATGTCCAGGTTTCTGAGCAAGCTACGTCCATATCGCCCTCCCCATGACTCCCTCTTGATGCGCAGAGAGCCAGGAGGACAGGGTCGTGTCTATACCCGACCTCAACGCGTGCATTCCCGAGGCGAGCAGATCGGAGCTTGATCCTCCCAGAAGCTTTTTCGGTATCTTCGACGGACGTGAGTGCCCACGGTGACATGATAATTGACGCATTATTGCCAACCTCAACTTTAGTCGTTTTAGTACTGCACTTCACATAAGGACATACTTCACACTCAATTAACACTTATTTACCCTCAAAATGGGAGCGCAGTGCTAAAAAGGTTTTCGTTTCTCCAACTCCATTTTTTTCCATTTTATAATACCAAGTGTTTTGTTTTTTGTGTCCGCTTAGTGCAGGAATGCTACGCGTACAGGAGTCTTTCTCAACTTGCATCCAGTGCTTGGGAAAAACTACTTGGAATTAGTATGGAATAACTTTGTCAGTGTTATCCCGTTTACTGCTGCACTGCACATTAACACATAGTTAATACTAACTACAAGTAATTTGCACCCGAAACGGGAGTGTAGTGCTGAAAGGTCACAAGAGCGCTTACTGCTACCAGGTATTTGCTTATTAGATTCCAGGACCAGCAGGGGTACTGGTGATTTGCTGCTTTTTGCATCAGTTGACATGTGGGACTCGAACATGTCATGACGTAGCATGTTGCCCTGCCTGCTGCGCCAGCACCTGTCCGTGTTGGGCGGCTTGACGGGGCTGCCGCAGAATTAAACAGCCATACGAGTAGCTACGATCGAGTCGCGCTCCTTTTGTTTTTTGACCGGATCCGTCGTCGTCTCTTCGATTATTTTTCGTCTTTTTTTTGTTCGTGCGTCCTCTTGCTGTGTGAGAGTGCATTCGTTCCGTTGTTCGTTTGCCTCATCACATGTTTGTTTGCCCTTGTTTGCTTGTTTGTTCGTTCATGTCAACCCTGTGTGTGCGGAAACAAAGCAAAATGTGCTCCATGTGTTTTGTTGTGTTAGCGGCAGTGGTTGATAGCGGCATACCAGTATTTTAATGTGACATTTTTATTATTTTATAGTAAAAATGAACAAAAATGAAAAAAAAATTACTCCTTGGGTATATTACAAAAGCAAAAATACAGTACACTCCAGCTGTGAGATCGGAGATTTTGTCGGAACTCGTCTTTGCAAGCCGTGTGTGATTCGTGCTTCGATCGCGCGTGTCACGGGGTGGGCATGTCCCCAAGAAGGACATAGACTAGGTCCGCGTCTCCCCTCAGTAGCGCTCGTAGTTACTGCTGTAGTATATACCAGGGCCAACAGGGTGATGCAAAGACGTCAAATCTTGAGTAACTGTTCTGTGGCAATATTGCGGCATCCTATGTACCAGGTATGACATACAACAAGCAGTGGTACCGCCTCTCCGGTAAGAAGCCGAGATCATATTATTAATAGTTCGTCAGCCTAGATTCTTACTCAAGACAGGACGTGTCCCATACCAGGTACAAAATTCTGTACAAAAGCTACACAATTTCTTACTCCCCGTAATTTGTAGGCTGAGCTTCTTGTGGGGGCTCTTTCTCATGAGGAAAGGGCCGGGTACGAACGAGGGTGTATGAATAAATGTGCATTTTTTTTTTCGTGATTAAGGTTTGGCGCATTTTTTTTTCGGTTTACGGCAGCGTGTCATGCGATATGTGTAGACTAAGCTATAAACTCGCTTGTGCTGGTGCGGTGTTTGCTTGCTAATTTGATAGGTGACTTGCGCGGTGCTATGATATGGCTAATTGTTTTTTCCGTTAGTTTTCAATAGTTTTTCCCCTCTTTTGCCGTCTTGTGGCGCAATTTTTTTCGGCTTACGGCAGCGTGTCATACGATATCGTAGACTAAGCTATAAACTCGCTTGTGCTGGTCGGCGTTTGCTCATTTGATTGGTGACTTGCGCGGTGCTATGATATGGCTAATTGTTTTTTCCTTTGGTTTAAATAGTTTTTTCCCTCTCATGCCATCTTGCAACCCCCCCGGTTTTTCAAGCAAACCACACCACATCCCGAAGGGAAAGCTTGTATCATACATCCCTGGCTGGTTTTATCCTGTCTTTGTGCAGATGGCGGGCATGCCTGCAGCAATTTTCTGTCGAAGAGGTTCCACACAGACCTCGCACGGAGCCCGTTGCTAAGATCCGATCCCAAGGCCGCACTGCTAGACGTTTGGGGAGATTTGGATCGACAGTTCTACGAGATTTGCTTACAGGTTCGTGTAGTACTATGAGCAGCAGTAGTGTATTAGAGGTCCCTCTATCGTGCCGATGTGTGCCAGCCGGAAATCCTGGCACTGTAGCGGCATCGGCACTAATTCGCATGCTCCCACTACTGCTGTCTGTCCTCATCTATCTGCGCCAACCGATTTTACATGCACTATAGCGGGAAACCGGCACTACGCAGCCGGTACTATGGAGGGGCCACTACTGCTGCACCTAACGACGAGCAAAGCGAGTTTACGATTCACGACGATGCCTACAAAAGAAGTAGCGGCTCCTTCCCAGCCTGTGCATTATAGCGTGCCCGAAGCTCGATTGCTTGTGTGTCATGCATGAGCTGCCTGCTTGTGTCATGTTGTCTTTTTTTTTTTTTTTTTTTTTTAGATCCTCCTGGGGATCCGGGTAAAAAAAGCTTAAGCTCCATACACTTTCGTTTGTGTACCAGTTTTCGTCCATCTGCAGAACGCAGACTTTGTGTCAACCTCTCTGTCATGTTGTCGTTGACATATTTTGGTGTGTTCAAAACGTTTTGTTTCTGGATTTGATACGTATCTGATACGTAGCGTATCGGTATGACATCGATCGAATACGTAACGGTAAAGTTGGGAGCAATACGACGAAGTACGACGACGTTGTTGCCGGAGAACTAGACCACTGAGACTGCTCGTCGTACTCGCATCCGATGTATCGAACGCTTGGACGATCTGAGATTGCTAAGCGTGTATTGTATGTACAAACATTTTTTTCGCGTTCCTTGTGGATAAGGGTTTGATATTATCATGGTATGATATGCGGAGCCGGTCGCCCCGGTGGCGTATCAGGTTATCCTCGAGTCTGGCATAGGTCAGCTTCGTGAGTTCATCGAATCACCCCGAGTGCATACTCGTATAAATTCGTGGGGACTTCTTCTTGTGCACAAATGGACTTGCGGAAAGCGCGAGAGCCTATGCGCGATAAACTTTGGAGGCAAGAACCGGGGGGAAGAAGGGACGACACCTGTGCCCACGGCTTGTCCAGAAGCTGAAAAGTAGATGCGTGTGTGAGAAAATAATAATTAAAAAAAAATGCAGAATTCAATACCGGTACGTGACAGACTTAACCAGCCGCAATTCCACCCCTTATCCTTTGGGCCGCTACCCATTATATTGATTAATGATGGCCTGGTACAGATGACCTGGCACAGCTGTATCATATCATAGGTACAATTGCCGGCGGCAACGATATTATCGATATTATCGGATATTTCTTGTACGTGTGTATGATAGGTGTGCGTGTTGTGTTCACGTTTTAAAGTCGTTTTTCTCCCCACTGCCCATCATCAATACTGGAACATCCTGACTCATCGTAGAAACAGCAGTGTGCCGGTTATACATGTAGACCATGCGGCAGTGCTCCTGGTCCTACGGTAGGGTCATTCAAAACCCTATGTGGTTGCTGGCTCCTATGTTGGTTGGATGGCGTCGTCTGCTGTGCTGCTAGTGTCCGGCTGGCGGCTGTGCTTGTTTTTCATTTTTGTCGTGCCGTCCTGTTCTTTCTGTCCTTTATTTTGCCAGTCGCTTTTTCTTTCTTGTCTTTCGTCTTCTTTTCTTTTCTTTTTCCTTTTCACTGCAAGTATTCTGGTGTGCAGGCCCGCATATTTTTTCATTTTTTTTCATTTGCCCGCGTGCTCGTTGCGGTTGGCCTTGCATTTCATCATGGCCAAATCACCTTGCTGCTGTATTTGCAATTTGTACTCTGTCTCGTAGTATGTGAACACATAGCTTGTCTCTCCGTGAGGCATCAGCACGGACACATGATCAGGCATATGAAACAGAGTAAACAAAACCAAGTAATCGCAGAAGAACGAAACTAAGATGTCAGCGTACCCGAGGCGTACCGGGTACGAACAACACACTGCTGTGTCACATTGTCACATTGTCACGTCATAGGGATTGGCGGCGCCCCCGACGGAGTGACATGTCGTCCAGTCCCCGCTATTGTCGAGGTCGTGAGTTGATGTCTCACCGACTGGATACTCGTGCTCGTATATGGCGGGTCGCCCGGGTGGCGTATCAGGTTATCCCCGAGCCAGGTATAGGTCAGTTTCGGGAGTTCGAGCCCCGCTGAGTGCATACTCGTATAAATTCGTGGGGAGTTTTTCTTGTGCACAGATTGACTTGCGGAAAGCGCGAGAGCGTGAGTTAGCAACACTTGATGAAAAAACTACGAGCAGTGGGATTGCTGAACCCTATGCGCGATAAAAATTGAAGGCAAGGACCGGGGGGAAGAAGGGACAACACCTGTGACCACGGTTTGTCCAGAAGCTGGAAAATAGGTGTGTGCGAACATATACGGGCTTTTTCCTACGTGAATGTTCACGAACGGAAAGCACGAGAGCGTGAGTTAGCAAAATTCGATGAAAATCGACGAGCATAAAAAGCTGAAAAGGGGGAAAATGCTGAATCCTATGATATGCGCGATAAGAATGAAGGCATGTGCCGGGGGGGGAGGGGGGGAGACACCTGTGACGACGACTTGTTGTCCAGAAGGTATGGCTGAGGGTAAAATGCCTCCTAAGAGCTGAGCTGGAGAGTAAAAGCGATGATTACTAAAATATACATACATATATTTTTGTTTATTCTCTGGCGGATGGGGAAAGATAAAGCTTGAGTTCACCACACTTCTACGTATGGTGTGTCTATTTATCTCAATTGTGCGGTATTCGCAATCCAGCGCTAGCTGCCTTATCCTTCAGTTCCCGTCGTGACGACTACGCGAGCTGTCCCTACCGGCAATCACCATTGCTACCCCAGCAGCGCAAGCTGCCGTCGTTGTACACGGATGCTTGAGTATGTCGACCCGACTTGATCTCTGGGGATCAGGTGCAGTGGAGATAGCCACCCGGAAAGTCATCCCTCCGGATAGTTTGGGACTTGCCCAAGGTCACCCAGAGTCCATCCCGATTATTCATCCTATTTGTGGTCACAGACTGCGAAACAGAGAAACCGAACGCATTTTTGTTGCAAATGACGGGGTGAGAGCAATTTACAACGTCAGCGTACCCGGTACGAATAACACAGCCAAAAACAACTCAAGAAAAAAAAGTACAGCACAGCAGCAGTCAGTGTGGTATTAGAGTAAAATAAAACAAAACGTAAGCATAGAGACGGAAGGACTCCTGGAATAAGACGTAAACAGATACAAACAGACAAAAAAAATGTAGAAAGACGCAATGGGACAAGACGAAACAGATGAGGCCTCTCTGGTGGATGTCCTTTCTTCCATGTGCCGCCTAGGCTTTGGACGACTGTGTGTGGTGCGTGATCATCATATCAACGGGAAGGAAGAAAAAGAAAGGTAGACAGAGAAACGATATAATACATGAATACCTGGCATATCTCGTTTTTTTTTGTGAGCTTGAGATATTTTGCATGAAGGCATACCATAATACATCTATGCCGTAGTGCGGGGGGGTAGAAGTGCCTGCTGTGACCCCAGGAGCCGAGTTAACATCGGGGGGAGCTCGGGAATTGGCGCGAAGACAATGAACAATAGCATAGATGAAACAGAAAATACAATCTCCACCCAGTGTTTCCGAATATCTTCTTCTCTAGATCTATATCTCCATATGATACGCAGCTCTGAAGTTTGCTTCTTCGAAGGTTCGCTCAACAAGTATACGCTACCAGCACGTATATGACATGATACCTATAGAGCCAGGAGCGTACAGCGGTACCTGGTATTCGTTGGTTTCTGGTTCCTCGTGCGCCTGCTGCGTGATGCAAGCTGCACGAGAACGGCACGGTCTTCGTGATATTTGGATACTTTATGGTTGTTGGGTCAAAAAGCTCATCATCTCGGATGGATCACGATCTAGATCATCTAGATCATGTAGATTACATAGATCATATAGATCATACATGTCATATAGATCATATAGATCACGTACATACAGTAGATCCTGTGTCTGCCGTCATGAAATGTGTAGGATCTGTATATTATAAAAATTAAAATACACTCCAGCTGTGAGATCGAAGATTTCGTCGAAACTCATTTTTGCAAGCTGTGTGTGATACTCCGATCGCGCATCTGTATATATACCAGGTAGAGTACGGATCCAACACAGGAAACATGTGCTAGATAGATCATACAGATCGTACGGCTTCCACCGGGTACAATGAGCTAGACCATACGCACCTTCCCTGAAAAAATATCTAGATCATCCGGTGGGGACAGATCATCTGTCCGTAAGGTGTAAAACTCCGGAAAACGCAATGCAGCCGTACCATATAGAATAAATATTACTTCGTATACAATCGTCTCTATACAATGCATACATACCGATTAAACTTTTATCAACCGCATCAACATCCGATGGACGCTCGCCCGCGCATATATAAAATGTCCGCTTTCTGACACGGGCGCTGGCGCTCGTAACTACTCGTGACCTGCATGTTTTTTGCTCCGGGTAAGGGCTTCGCTTCCCCTTGAAGGGAGTGATAATGGACAATGGACACATGAACATGAACGCGCTGCTTGCGGGTGGTCGGTGATCGGTGATCGTTCCTAGGATTAGGGCTAGGGTTTGTGACAAGACACATGCTATGTACACGGTACACTGTGAAGGTACCGGTAAATTACCCTTTTGGTGCGGTAAGATGCGCCATTGTTTCATGTTCTGAGGCTTTTGTCTTGAGTTCACTTGTTTCTAGAGTAAGGTGGAATCGCAACCCGATGACCCAACCCATGGTAACGAACGATATTCGTAACTGGAAACAGAAAAACTGACGAAATTCCGACGATTTGGGGTTAAGGAACCCCCTCATTCACGAAATTTTTTTTAGCCGAAATTTTTCACCTCTATCCTAGGCCGCCCCAACAGCAAGCACATGATGCATACCAACAGCGGACGATCGTCCTGAGGTTTCGGGGTGGGGCTAGTGACAGACTTTCTTGTGAATCTGGCGACATTGTTCTCGGGTGGTCGTCCTTAGGGGTGGGGTAGGGGCTGTAGGGGTGGTGGCAAGGCACAATAATATGAACGCATTGATCGCGGGAGATGTTCCTTAGGGTTTGGGGTTTGTGGCAGACGCATGCACGTGGACACGTTACTCGCGGGTGATCGTTCGGGTGTTCCGCGGTTGGGGATGGGATTCGTGACGTACACATGTATATTGACAGTATTGGCGGGTAATCATCCTTAAGAGTTGCGACAGGCAGGGTTTAGGGTTAGAAGTGAGGAATGGTTAGTGACAAAGACATGGACATGGACACAGCAGTATTCGCGGGTGGTGGCCCTTAGGGATTAGAGTTGGGCTTCGCGACGCACACATGAACATGGACGCGTTAATAGCGGGTGGTCCGTGACGCACACATGAACATGGACGTGCTACATACAGTAGTCGCGGGTGATCGCCCCTGGGTTTGGGATTGGTGACAGACGCATGAAAATAAGCACACTACGCGCGGGCGATCGTCCTTACGGCTAGGGTTTAATGACGCGCGCATGAACATGGAACATGAACGCAGCAGTGTTCGCGGGTGATTGTCCGTAGGGCTTGGGTTTGTGAGCCGACGCGTTAATGTGAAACACGTGAGGCGCGGGTGATCGTGCTTAGGGCTAGGGTTAGTGACCACATGAGACGCGTGCTACGATGTAGAGGCAGCACTTTTTGGCGAATTTTGTGTTTTGAATGACAGGGCTTCTTAACTCTCCTTATCCCATGTTAACCCGTCTTGACCCAATTTCGTCGGAATGCCTTTCCTCTTTATTTGCGATTTTTTTTTTTAATACTTTTTTTTTATTCCTGTTAATAGGCCACCGGTCTGGTCATCTTCGGGCTACACTTTTCAGTCTACTTAAACCAACACGTTTTTGCCTCAGAGGGTATTATACTGGTATTATACTGGTATTATCCCGGTATCATATTGGTATTATACCGGTATTATACTGGTATTAGACAAGCTGGGCCGGCCAAGAAACCCATAATCCGTCAGTCGGGCATATCTTTTGAACGATAGTGACCCACTGCAAACTGAGCATATCCTCGTAATCAGCTAGATGCGGTGGTCATTTTAAGCCCTCCAGCTTGAGAATCTGCGAAGTTGGCGCCGAAAAAAGTGTTTGCCACTCACGTTTCCTAGTTTGAGCATTTTTTTTCATGATCTGTTTGTGTTGCTTTTTCTAAAATTGCTCGAAATACAAAGTAGATGGAATTGGCTTAATTTTTCTGGGCATGTACATCTTGGGACGAGGAGTAGGGACATATGCTTTTCATTTCATGGGTCACTTTCGTTCGAAAGTTATGGATGAATCCCTGAAGTATATGTAAATTTGTATGCAGAGGCACTTCGGTGGAAACTTGGCCACGCACCTCTCAATTTTTGAAGTTAGACCTACTATTATGGAAAAATTTTTAGCGATTATTTCTGGCGATTATTTTTGTAGTTTTGAGGCTCCAGAAATAACTGCATCAGAAATAAGCGGCGTCCATTATGGCTTCTGATTTTTGGAAAGTGGTTTTATTTTGAATTGGTAGGTCTTGTTTTGCCGTTTGCCTTTATTTTTGAAATCTGGCACGTACACTGTCGCCGGCGACGTTAGGTCATTACCGCCTCTGCTGCGGTCTCTTCTGCTGCGCTGCTGCTGTGGTGCTGGTGTGGTGTGCCTGTGGTGGTTTCGATGGTGGTGCTGCTGCTGCTGTCGCGTTTGTGTGAGGATGAAGCTCTGTCTCGCACACAACAAGCGCAGTATGCTGTCGTAGGTGTGTTTGTGATTCTTTGTTATGGGTGATGCGTGACGTGTACAGCAGACAAGTATCATACCAGGTACAGTATCGGCAGTGGTGACATGTGATACTTGGTACGAGGTAGTATCCAAAAGTCAAATAATCCCAGTTTTGAGAGGTTGGAAGAGCTGTTATTTCTGGGCTCAGAAATCACCAGATCCGCTGATTTCTGGCCTCGATTATTTCTGAACCCAGAAATAACGATGATTTCTGGTCCCATAGTGGAAGGTTTTTATTTTTGGCGTCGGAGATCCCGGTTAAAGAGAGAAATAATCGATAAAAATATTCGCCATAATAGTAGGTCTTAGGACTTGAAATTTTGACACGTGATTTGGACCGAGCCCACCAAAACAGTACTTGGCGAGCTCAAAAAAAAAAAAAAAAACTGCCGACATACGGCCAGCTAAACGTTTTCCATAATCATGAAATGGACGAAAAGTCAACGGATTTTCATTTTTTGTCTTGAGCTCGCCAAGTAGTGTCTCGGCGAGCCTGTTCTGAATCGCGTGTCAAAATTTCAGGTCCGAACTCGAAAAACTGAGCGGAGCACAGCGATATTTGTCTATTTTGAGCGTCTTGGCCGGCCCAGCTTGTAGTATAGGGTATTGTTGTTGTTCTCACATTGACTCGCCTAATCAGGTCCGTGGTCACAGGACAGGCTCCAGTCACTCTGGAGCTGAGGAATACCCCCAGGGAAGAACCCAAACAATAGAGCCCTCAAATGAGGAGGGGTATTACAAAAAGAAATGGTTGGTGCACCTTCACCGTAGCATGCATGTGTCATCAACGGTTACGGCTACGGTTACGGTTACCGTTACGGTAACGGTTACCGTTACGGTTACCGTTACGGTTACGGTTATGGTTACGGTTATGGTTACGGTTATGGTTACGGTTACGGCTACGGTTACGATTACGATAATGGTTACGGTTACGGTTACGGTTATGGTTACGGTTACGGTTACAGCTACGGTTACGGTTACGGTTACGGTTACGGTTACGGTTACGGTTTGCGACGCACACATGGACATGACCACATTAATATCAACATCTTTTATTCGCGGGTGGTTTGGGTTGGTGACGGACGCATTAGTTCGCGCACATTAATCGCGGGGGGTCGTGCTTAGGGCTGGGGTTAGGCTTACTTGGCGGTTTCGTATGTATATAGTATCATCCAGATTTTATCTGCTGCTGTATTAATGATGATACAACTGCTGTAGATAATATATGCCCTACTTCTGTGTTAATAATGTGTCAAGACTGCTTCTACGATACTTCCCCCCCCAAACCGGTGATTATCTTTAACCAACGTTTCATGGCTGCTCGGCTCGAGGAAGGATGCTCTGAAAAAACTATCTTCATTTATTTTCTTGTTTGCAAAGGAAGGATTATCGAACGATGACGTCGGCATGGCAAGGGTCGCCGTGTTTCAGGAGATACGGCCGGGAGTTGGTTTTGAAACCGGCGATTACGTTAAAGAAAAGTTGGGGGGGCTACCATAGAACGACTCTTAATTGATGAGGAGTTATTGGCAATCTAGCATGAACGTTTTCAGATATTTTACTACTGCTGTAGTAATGTTGATACTATTAAATATGTAATATATGCCCTATTGCTGTGTTAATGATGTGATATTTTTTTAGTCTTTGGGACATGTTTAATGCTGCTGCGTTGATGTTAATGTTACACATGTGTGCTACTGCTGTCGTAGTGTTAATGAAGTGTTACTCAATGATATCATAGGTTATAATGTAACGTTCGTTGTTGTTTTTGTTGTTCTTGTTGGATATGCAAACTATTGTTGTGTTACCATTCTGTTGCACTTGGTGATGCATGATTGGAATTCTATTGCATTTTGTTCCCTTATTCCATTATTACCGTTTGTGAGTAGGGCAGAATCATCATTTAACTTGTTAAATATCTATAGAGTACATACCACACCACCGTAAAACCGAGATTGGTGATGATGATAATAAACGATAGTGAACGATGCCTTGCTATGTATTCGACTAGATTGTTAATTGTCGTTCAATGCGCATACTATGGGCATACTGTCCGTCATTAAAACGAAGTACCAGGTATTAATTAGGTTTCGGCTCATGAAAACTTTACTGAAAACAGCCGACCGGTGTGTTATGCAGCTTGCAAATATGAGTATCGACCCTAAATTTGTCGAACTCACAGCTGACGCTGTTAGAATAATTTTGTACAATAGTGAGAGTCTACTACCGCTTAGTCGCTGGTGGCTTTAGTGGCAGATGCGTCAACATGAACGCTTTTAATTGCGGGTGGATATGCTTAGGTCCCACTTTTCACCCCGTGACCCGCCCCGACAACCCGGACATTGATTGTGTATGTCTGCAGGTGGTTCGCGACCGGGCCGAAGCGAGGGCGGAAGGAAAGAGCGCCGCGGGCGGTGCGCGATATGCAGATGGAGCGTTTCCGCGGGACGGGAGCACCGCGACGGTGTTGCTTCTCGTCGGGAACACGCTGTTCGCTGCTAACTGTGGAGATTCCGCAGGTGGGGTTAGGGCTGGTGGTTGGGGTTAAAATGGTCGGGGTTGGGGCTAGGGTTGGAGTTGGGGTTGAGGCTGGTGTTGGTGTTGTCGGGGCTGGAGTTGTTGGGGTTGCGGTTGGAGTTGTTGTGGTTGGGGTTGTTGCGGTTGGGGTTGTTGCGGTTGGAGTTGTTGCGGTTGGAGCTGTTGGGGTTTTAGTTGTTGGAGCTGTTGGGGCTGGGGTTGTTGGGGTTGCGGTTGGAGTTGGTGGTTGGGGTTGGAGCTGTTGGGGTTGGTGTTGCGGTTGGGGTTGGAGCTGTTGGGGTTGGAGCTGTTGGGGTTGGTGTTGGGGTTGGAGCTGTTGGGGCTGGGGTTGTGGGGGTTGAAGCTGTTGGGGTTGGAGTTGAAGCTGAGGACAATAGCCTTTGCTGCGTTTAAAGGTCGGGTTTGGGGTTAGGGTTGGGCCGAGAACGATAACTACTGCTGCTGCTGCTGTTTGGTCGACGTCGCGACTGGTGAAGCTTGGCGATGTTGGCGTCGCGCGTCGTCTAGAAAAAACACGTGCCGTGTGGCTGCAACCTACCCCCTCCGACGCACAGCGGCCTCCGACGCGCTGCGGCACTATGAATGTATCCAAGGTTAACCGCTTTCCTTCGAAGTAGAACTGTACAGGCACCCTCGTTTTTTGGGGACAACCCTATCATACCGCATCCGTTCTTTGGAATTGGCGATTTGTTTGCGTAGTACCAGGTAGAGCATAAACATTAAAGACACAATAGAATGGCGTCAACCAACAGCTGAGCTCAACTTTTTACTTTTCCGCGGTGAGATCGCAGGTCGTTAGCGTGGGGCGTGTTCACGTATGATATCGCTTTCGCGATTGACGAGTCGCGGTTATTCACGGTGCCTTTTTAGTCTGCCTGATTTTTGGTCCCAATTAGTTGTTGATGTCGTGCGAGACTAAAAAGCTCCACGGTTGATTATTCTTTCTTTTGGACAGAACATCCGCTCCTGTTTTGTGGTTTCGCGCAAGTCTCCCGTACACACGTGTCAGGTTCTCCCGTACGCAGGTGACGTGCGTGTTTTTTTGTTTTGTTTTTTTTTTTGCACGTCCGACCTTTATTACCAGGTAGATGCTAGATTTTGGAACTGACTGTTGGCTGTCATCCTGGTATTTTAAGGGAAATGAAAAATACACTCCATTCAGCTGTGAGATCGAAAATTTGATCAAAAACTCGTGTATGCAAGCTGCTTGTGATTCTTCGATCGCGCGTGTTATTGGTTTGTATACCCTCGTCAAGGATACAGGTCTGCGACTGCGTAGCGTGCGGTATCTACCCCAAACCGAGGTTCAGGAGGTTTACTTTTCCTGCCTGCCTGGAGACTCCTTGTGCTTTTGTTTTTGTGTGGGCTAGATTATTTATGGCAATGACCCAATGTGAGACGAGAAGCATACTTCGAAGTATTGAGCTATACGAGGTGGTACATACACCATGCAACAGACGTGCAATACGAGAACAAGTGTCGACGGAACGTCCTTTTTTTTCTGGTGATGGCCCGTTAGTATTGACACGGCGGTTCAAATGTGCGCATAGCAAAAAATACTTGACGATTTCGCCTTGGATTGGGCAATTTGGCTTTTTGCTGACGACACAGTAGTGCAAATGGCAAAAGAAACACAGTTTGGCAAGGCTTTGCGTTCGATGTTTTGCTAAAAAAACTGCTAACTGAAAGTGAACATAGCAATTGCCATAAACGTGTCAGTAAAAGGCTTGTATTAAGTGGAGGAATACCGGTATTTGTATTATACCCTTGAACCATTTGGCAAGCATATGCGGGAATTTTACGAAAAAAAAAACGCTTGAACTTGACAAAATGACAAATTATTTGCCATCAAGTGTTTGCATGGAATATGTGTCGTTGATATTTGACAAGTATTAAGAAGAACATTCGCTGTTCGCTGTTATGACAGACCCCCTCGCTCGCCTCTTTTTTTATTGTCCACCGGCTGTCATCCGTTATATCTACGTTTCTTGTTCGTTACCAGGTGTGACATTTACGAGGTTTTTATCAAATTATTCCAACAGCGTCAGCCGTGAGCTCGACATATTTAGGGTCGATACTCAACTTTGCAAGCTGCGTAATACATCGGTCGTCCGTTTTTCAGTAAGTTTTCATGACAACCTAATTATGATATACGGAGTATATAACAGGTATGACATTAAAAATTGTATTATCATATTTATCGTGCATGACTAAGTGTTGGATTGGTAACACATGAATTGTCTGTATACCTAGGGAGACCGCGGTGGACGAAGGCAGGAAGGAGATGGCAGACAGGGTAGCAAGGTACCAGGCCGACTAGTAGGTACATAGCACTTTTCGTCTTTTTCTGGGGTATTTTTTTCCCCTTTGTTCCCTCCTTGCGTGTCCAGGTTTTTGGCTCGTGTTCGGATTATCTTATTTTGGTTTTACTTTACTTTATTTTATTTCATTTTATTATGTTTCTTTTCCGAGCTTTGGCTCTCCTTTCCGGTTGGGTTGTTTCTTCGATTTCCCCTTCATTTTGTTTGTTTCATTTTTTTTTTTTTTTTTTATCGTTGTTTTTATTTGTTTTCTTATTTTGTTTTTGTTTTTTGTTTTTGTTTTTGTTTTTGTTTATTTCGTATTTCTCTCTTCCAATGTATTTCTGTTGCTGACGTATGTATGTTGTGCCTGTCGTACCCAGTACTAGGGCATGACATTGCGTTGTCGAATGCATTACGATGCATTATCTCTGTGTCGTGGCTTGTGACCACAGAGCTGATCTTTCTAGGGTGAAGAATCAGTACGGACACTGGGTGTGCTGGATGTCGACGAGTAGAAGAACGGTTTAATGTGAAGAACACACACACACACATACCTACAAGTACTGCTGTAGTAGCAAGAACAACCATGACAACGAAGAACATTACACCACATTAACTATGGATAGTACACATAAATATATTTAAAAAATGAAAGAATCATAGTACACTTCAGCTGTGAGATCAACCAAAAGGATTTTTGATCAAAACTCAGCTTTGCAAGCTGCGTGTGATACTTCGATCGCGCGTGTTATGGGGTGTGTATACCCTCGTGAAGGATACAGGTCGGTGACTCCCCTGCTAATGCCAGGGTCAAGAGGACTAACACGTTCAACCTTGTTCTGCGCACGGAAACTGCATAACCCGCATTGAGGGGGACAAAACCAGACATCTGTGGATTTCAGTATGCATGAAACAATAGTGTTATAGTGTAAGTTAGCTTTTGAAGTGGGCTACTTGGGTCTACCGGGTTTGTACGCAAGTTCCATCGACGCAGCAGTGTTAAACATATCCAAAAAGTTATGAACACATCAGTAACTATCTGACAACTTTGATGCACGAATAACCTCATTAATTGATACATTACTAAAATAGCTGCTGCAGTAGGGTACCAGCCTGCTCTAACTGGCCAAGTTTGAGCAAGAACCAACACATCTATTTCCTACTATACGTTCTTTTACACTGTTAATAACTGTTAAACCGCATACACGGGGGGTGTTTTGTGCGTCCTTGCAAGTTGCCTGGTGTGCCGGCTTGCTTAGTGTCCTCTTACGTATTCATTGCGCATGGCATTTCATGGCCAGGTCTCCCTACTGTGTATAAATGTGTATATCCGCCTCTTAGTTTTGTGACGCACAGAGCCTGTCTCCGTAGGAGGACGCATCGGTACGGACACTGGTTGTACTGGATGTATATTATTTTGTATATGGGTGTGGGTGGAAGTAGCAGCTTAATTCGAGGAACACACGTCGTTATCCGTTACTCGTTACCCCATGCAGGCATTCTCGTCAGAAAAAACGGCATCGTGCAAGCCCTTACAACGAACCACGACACCCTGAACGAAAACGAGTTTGAGCGGGTGCGACGATGTGGGGGCTTCTACCGCGAGCAGGTGAGGAGACGCAACAAGTCGGGTCATCTCGGGGGGATTTTTTGTATACATGGTAGTGCATACTACTAGTTCATATACTTGAGCTGTGAGGTCGAGGATTTCGTCAACCCAAAAAAAAAAACTCACAGTTTTGCAAGCTGTGTATGATAACTTCGATCGCGCGTGTTGAGGGGTGTATGAAAAGGATATAGATCGGTGAGTCCCTGAAGGTGTTTGTGATTGGTCGACGTTGAAATTCGTACCCCAACTTGCCTGACGGCAGACATCACACCTCGAGACTGCGCGCGCGAGAACAGGCCCACCAACAAAAGCTGGAGAATGCGACCCGCGGAGACAGCGGGCCAGAAATCGAGTTTTTGGCCCCGAGATCAGGGTTCAGCGGATCTCGGTCCGAGCCCGAGACAAAAGGACGAACATTACAGATTTCCGGGGGTCGCTCTAGGCTAGCACACGAAATGCCAAAATTCCAGATTTGCGGGTCGCCCTAGGCCGGCACGGGGCTTTTTATTTATGTCCGCATCGTTCTAACGATGCAATACTGTAACACGTGTAACACGCAAGATAACACACCCCGGGGTTAACTTTCGGCGGCGTTTTTGTGTCACGCCAATGCAATACTGTGTAACACGTGTAACACGCAAGATAACACACCCCGGGGTTAACTTTCGGCGGCGTTTTTGTGTCACGCCAGGGGAGTGCACACAACGTAAATAACCGTTTTTGTATCATGCTAGGGATCCCTCAGTGAGGCGGGGGGGGTGTTCCAGAGCAATATGGCAGCCTTAGTGGAGGGGGCCGCGTTGTTCGGTCCAGTTTATAAGTGCTGTTCCTGAGTCGCGCCAAGCGATTTTGACCGCCTTGTATCGGGATACCGCATTACTCAGACCGCGTTATTGGGGGATACCGCCTTGTTCACACCGCCTTTTATCGGGATACCGCATTAGTCGGACCGCGTTATTGGGGGCTACCGCCTTGTTCAGACCGCCTTGTATCGGGATACCGCATTACTCAGACCGCCTTATTGGGGGATACTGCCTTGTTCAGACCGCCTTATATCGGGATACCGCCTTACTCAGACCGCCTTATTGGGAGACCCGTGCTGTATAGACTGAACGCCTTTGCTTTACCCTGTTGGCACTGGTACTATTGTAGCTACGTTGTACTAGGGGCAGGAGTCGCAGACCTTATCCTTGATGAGGACTGGACTTGATAAAGACATGCTCACCCCGCAACAAATACGCGCGATGGGAGTACGAGGGGATGTTTTAACTTGTTTGTCACGCGGTAGAACTGTACAACAGTCGTCGTGCCGCGTTAGTGCGGTATCCTTTAGCCCTGTAGCGCGATGCCCCAGTTTAGTGCGGTGTAAATCGCTTGTCACGAGCTCGTCCTATAATAGAAAGTGCTCCAATGTCCCCTGGTGGTGCGGGGGGGCACTTTAGTGCAGGTACCGTCCTGTACAGTGCGGTGCCCTAGATTAGTGCGGTGATAATCGCTTTGTCGCGACCTGAGTGTCATATGGAGTACTTGAAGTACTTTTACGGCGCTATATCGAGATAGTGCGGGGTCCCGCTGTAGTGCGTTGTCGAAAAAATGAGCTTTGAAAAGCGTCCGAGGGGTGTGTTATATTGTATGTTATGCGGTAGAAGTACGTGGACAGCAGAAGGGAGTAGAGACAGTACAGACCCACCAATGTTGTCCCTCGTGTGATGTGCTTCAAGTTGGGCGCCGATGACCTACGTACAGCAGTAGTACCGGTACATACTTATAGAGTAAAAGACAACAGTATAAAGCCACCGATGTTGTTCCTCGTGAGGACCGATGGGCTGCGTGCTGAATTCGTGGGAAAAGACACGTCAGAGAGACACCGATGTTGTTCCTCGTGAGATGGTTGTGCCGGATTTGTATGAACATGATAAATAGCTAATGATAAGGGTGGTGTTCTGCGTAGACCGCGATGCACCCGTGAACCCTTTGGTGTTCCTCCAGGTGTCTGCCGCTTGGCGAGCGGTCGGATTGGGTCCCGCCGGATAGATAATGTCAGCAGCAGCAGCAGCAGGGTTATGATTCATGGTAGCCGTTGGTACGCGGGGAAAATTAGGCGCATGCTAAGATTCGATAGGGGCGGCACTGTTTTTCGCTTAAATATTTTTGTGAATGACGGGGGTTCTTAACCCCTTAAGAGCCTCCAAATCCATTCCTATACTAACTTGAAGTAAATTTGTCCCCCAATAAGGGTTTCCAGTGGTAAAGGCGTTGACCCAAAATCGTCGGAATTTCGTAATTCTTGTTGTGCAGGATCATGCGTTTACCCACCTAGGCCATGGAAGTGTCCACCGGGTTGCACATTTAACGCCTTTACAATTGGAAACCCTTTTTGGAACAATTTCACTTGAAGTTAGTATTGGGAGGGATTTTGGGGCTCTAGAGGGTAAAGGTCTTGTCAACTTTCGTGTAGAGCTCATGAAGTGAGAAGCCCCAGAAAAAAAAAATGTTGCATCTTTACGGTTGATACGAGTATTCAACACCTAACATGACTCCCAGCAGCAGTAGTGTCCGCGAGCGGATGTAAAGTGGCATAGAGACCTACCTACCTGTGGCTAGGTTACAGTATAGGTTCCTCTATAGTGCCGGTTGAATAGTGCCGGTTGCCCCGTATAGTGCCTGTGAAATCGCTTTCTACGCAGGCTACGGTAGAGTTTCGCCGTTGTTTTCCGTGCAAGGGCCCTGACATGAGGAGCTCTATGCCCTTCGCATAATAAACTCTCTTAACCCCTTTAGAGCCCCCGAACCCCTGCCTATACTAAATCCAAGTAATTTTGTCCCCAAAAACGGGTTTCCAGCTCTAAAGGGGTTAAGGCAAAAACCGATTAATATTTTGGGGCAAAACGAATGTTCTACCCTGTGATCAATCCAATGGCCTAGGAATAAAAACGAAAATATATATATATATTTTTTTCAAGTGATGAAATTACGACGATTTTGGGATTAACCCCTTTCTTTACAACTGGAAACCCGTTTTTGGGGACAAAATTACACGGATTTAGAATAAGGAGGGGTTCGGGGGCTCTAAAGGGGCTTAAGGAGCCCTGCCTTGCGGAAACATAATTTAGCCGAAAAATGGTATACCTTAATGTCTCTATCCCAGCAAGCGTCTGGCACAGCTACGAACAGCTAGTAGTGGCAGTGTGCGGAGTATTGCCGGTTGCCGGTATAGTGCCGGTGTTTTCGGCTGGCACATACCGGCACTATACAGGGGCCACCACAACTGTGCTGCTGTGCGTCTTGGTTTCCTACCAGCCTGTATAAACGTCGCCTGGTATGTGTCACATGGTGTTCCGTAAACGTTGTACGGTATGCGCAGACGATGAAGACGACGCGGCGATGGCCGCTGTGTTGCTTCGTGGAGGATACGGTCGTCGGTAAGCCGCGTGTCTATCCTGGCGGGCTGCTGGTGACGAGATCATTTGGGGATTTTTCGGCCAAGGTATGAGTGGAATGCCGTCCGCGTTTTAGAGCCAGGTTCGTTCTTGCAGACTTGAGGTGTAATGAGCTCGTGTGGGCTGGTCGGCGTTACCTGGGCGGTGGCTTACTGTTTTTCCTTTGTTTATCAATAGCTTTTTCCCCCTTTCCAATTGTTAATAGAGACACACCTGGGACTTGAAGCCAACCTCATCCCGAACGGGAACGTTGTAGACAAGATATAAACTCGTTCAAAGCTGGTCGGTGTTGCTTGTTGGGTTACTTGCGCGGCGGGTAATTATTTTTCCTCTACTTTTCAATACCTGGTAGTTTTTCCCCCTCTTTTCCACTGTTGATAGCCACACACACCCGGGATTTGAAGCCAACCACATCCTGAAGGCGAACCTTGCAAAAAAATGAGAATACGCTTCGGCTCGGTTAAGCATTGGGAGGCGGAGGATTTACTGTAACTCGTCTTTGCAAGCTAGATGTGTGTGACAATTCGGTCGCGCGTTTTGCCTCGTTGCCGCACACCGTCTTACGACACCGCACACGTCGGCCAGAAAACGATCTGTCTGGCCTAGATCGTACAGATGAAGGGGTTGGGACACGTACAAGCTGGGCCGGCCAAGACGCCGTGAATTCGCGAATGTCGCTGTGCTCCACTCAGTTTTTGGAGTTCGGACCTGAAGTTTCGACACGTGATTTGGAGCACACTCATCAAAGCACTACTTGGAAATCGCACAAAAAAAAAGAATTTCGTTGACTTTTTGTCCGTTTTATGATCATGGGTTTCGTTTGGCCGCCCGTATGTGGGCAAATTATATATATTTTTTGCGATCTCCAAGTAGTAATGGTTTAAGCTTGCTCTAAATCACGTGTCAAAATTTCAGGTCCGAACTCCAAAAATGAGCGGGTCGGGCACAGCGATATTTTTAATTTTCTCACTTTTTGTCGAAAACACTTGACTTATATATGGAATCGAGTTTTAGTAATATCTCTTGATGGGTGGCGAATTGGGCAATTAAGCTTGTATCGATGTTCTTCTAGAGTCTTCAGCATAGTGTCCACCAAATTTCACCTTGATCAGAATTTTTCTGGTGAAGGATTTTTTTTTTTCAGGTTGGAAAAGTTGGTTCTTCTGAGTTATATAGGATATCTCGACAAGATCGAGTCAGAAAAAACAATGCCGTAGAGTTTTTATATACTTTTGTTTTTCTGCATGTGCAATGTAGTGTCAGGGTTAGCGCTTCCAATTTCCAAGTTCTAATTCGCAAAAGCGGTGGCGGGAGAGCTTTCTGAAGTATTGCCGGTTTCTTGGCCGGCCAAGCCTGTATGTGCACAGATCATGCGCATCCTACAGAGGATGGCATGAGAACGTGCAAAGATCACACAGATCGTATCAATAGCAGATCAGTGTACGCTGCGCTTGCAACCCCTGCTTCTTGGAGAATACGGGGGTCGGCAAAACGCGCGTTCATCCTGGCGGATAGCTGGTGGCGAAACCGTTTGCGGACTTTTCGATGAAGTATGACTAGGCTGCCGTCCGTGTTTTATGGTCCGGTTCGGTTTTATACACTAAGCTATATACTCGTGCTGGGCGGTGGCTGATTGCACGCTTGCTTTTCAAGATTTTTTTTTCATGGTTGTACCCCAGGAAGGCTCACAGGAACGAACGAGAACGAGGAGTGCTGGGATGCTGGAAGGGAAAACAACGAAGTATGTTCATATTTTATAAGGAGTGACACAGGGATGTACGTGATCACCCGATATTTTCAAGGTATATACTAATGACATGATGGAAGCAGTCGAAGCAGCGAAGCAGGGAGTCACCGTGGGAAAAGATGCGGTGCCGAGATCGGTGTTTGGGGATGGGTTCGTGGGGATATCTGATAAACCGGAAGGACTGCAGAAATATATTGCGAAGGCACTAGAATACGCTGTTGGTGGTGGTGTTGTTGTTGTTGTTGTTGTTGTTTTTATTGTTGTTGCTGTTGTTCTCACATTAACTCGCATAATCAAGTTCGTGGTCACGTGACAGGCTCCAGTCACTCTGGAGTGGAAAAATACTCCATGGAAAAACAAAGCAAAACCAAAAGTGGTACACATATAGTATATCATAACTGAAGCAAGCCGTACATCTGCCGAAAAATATAAAAGATAAATCGGAAGTCAGCCTACGTACGTGCCTGGCCCATACTGGTACATATGATCCAAGACTCACAGCTGAAACCGACTACACCGCAGAGGAGAGTGACAGAGACGTAAACAAATTGCGCGGTAGTTATATGTAATGAAGATAGGGAGAACCTCTGGTGGCGTTCCAATAGGATTGAGGAGAAGGTGAACTACCGATCGTAGACGATTGTAGGCCGGTATACATACTTTGTCGTAGAGATGTCGCAAGAGGCTGTTCTTGGGATGGGCACATAACAAAAGTAACAGGAAAGGGTAAAGAACACTTGGGCAAGAGGAATGACATTCTAACGGCTTGCACCTTGACACTAGGATTTGTAAATATGTTGCGATTGATGTGATTGTGCCGGAGCTAGAATATGCAGAAGAGGTACGTATGGGAAGGGAGCACAACGTTGTAAGAAAAGCTGGAAAGAGTATAGAGGACAGCAGACACGAAAGTGCTCGTAGGATGCTTGAAACACGACGTGTAGTCCAATACTTGGAAAACGTAACTGGAAGTGTACCCTCTTGAAACCAATAGAGACGTGAAAATATTGAAATGGCAATGTAAAGTAAGGAATATGCCAGAAAATAGGTTGGCAGCAATAGCTGATAGGGCTGCATGGGAGAAAGGAACAAAAGGGCGAGCTAGAATAATGTGGGATAGCGCTGTCGAGAAAGCATGGCAGGGCCTACGACGAGGAAGCCAAGAAGATATCCTGTTGCTAGGTTTAGGGGGTACAAGACAGAATTAGAAGAAAGGATAGAAGTAAGGGAAGGGCTAGCGCTAAGAGAGAGGGCGAATGAAAAAGATCATTTAGATATATACGGGGGTCAAAACAAGCAATAGGAATGAAAACGTGTTTGCACGGCCCAATGGACTGCGCGAAAGCGCTGAATGCTGCATGTTCGTGTAGGGGACCTGGACCTGCTAGAGAGAAGAAAGAGATGTACCAGTAGTCGGGCGGAGGAGGAAGCAGGCGCAAACGTAGACGAGAGTAGAATCCACATCGTGGAAGAACAAGGAGGAACTCAATGTGCTAAAGTAGATGAGGAAAAGAGACGGACCTGACATGGAGAAGTTTGGTACGTTAGACGGGAGCGAGAAAACGATCGCTATCCCAGGAGATAGATGGTGGCCACAGGCGGCCGAACAGGACGGGGATAGGATAAGCAAACAGTTTATATGCAGTACATGTAAGAAGCGTAATGAGCGCCCAAATGTTGGAGGTGTCCCTATTAGGAGTAGGAACGGTTCTCCGTCTCGAAAGGAATGCGTGTTCAATGGTCTAGTGACTAAGACAAGCAACACATGAGTACGCCCCCCGCCACAATGAGCTGTTCTGAGTAGAATGCAGTTCACCCTTCGTAGGTCTCGCGGAACAGCTCACGACGCTCCGGGCTTGGTGCACGCGGTATCTGCCTGGTCGGTGAAAACCCGAGGTTCTCCGTACCAATATTGTAGGGATGCGAGGGTCATACTACATACCACTATGGTCTTAAGACTACGGCCATGTATGAAATGAGTACAACCCCCCCCCCATCCTACATTACCATTGTTGACCGCTATCCCGAATTGGTATGAGTTGATTGAAATCACCCCCTCCTACCCTATCTTTCCGGTAATGACCAATTGTTGCGTGCGGTGCAGGTGGTCACACTCGGGGGAAAGCCCGGCGTCATCCTTCCGGACTGCCAGGAAGTATTAGAGCTGACGGTTGAGGAGGACTGGGCAGAATTGATCATCGCCAGCGACGGGGTGTGGGATGTGATGGCACCGAAGGAGATGCCAAGGGTAAGAGGTTGTTGCTCCCTCCCTCCCTCGCCCTCCTCCTTCCGTCCCCCCCCCTTTCCCCCCTCCTTATGTCCCTCCCTCCCTCCCGCCGTCCCTCCCTCCCGCCGTCCCTCCCTCCCGCCGTCCCTCCCTCCCGCCGTCCCTCTCTCCCTCCTTCCCTGCCTCCCTCCCTGCCTCCCTCCCTCCCTCCCTGTGGAAATTTTTTAGAACTGCGTGCACGGTTTTTGGGGACCAATCGCTTATAATTTGTTTAAAATAGTATTTCAAAATTCCACACATCGGACAGATAACGATGTAGATCATATAGATCATATAGATCATGTAGATCACATAGATCACATAGATCATGTAGATTATGTATACCATATCGATAATATAGATCGTATAGATCAGATCATATAGATCATGTGGTTCCTACATTGGTCGTTTTATGGTATGTTTTACAAGATCTTTGTAGTACAGGTCCAACCCAGGAAACGTGTGCGAGGGCGTGCAGGTCGTACGGCTCCCATCCAACATTTTCTAGGTCATGCTTATCATGTACTGGTTGATACAGACCAGAGATGTAGGATATGTCTGCCCTGTCTCTTTGGTACTAGTATTAAATATAATCCGCAAGGGGTTGTGAGAGGAGTTCAATATTAGTCACTTTGCAAAGGAGGAACGCAACGCTTACGTCAATAGAGGGGGGAGTGCAATTGGTCTAATTATTTTGTTTTGTTTTTTGAGGGGGGAGAGGGTGTTAATATATTAATTCTGCAGGAGAGGGACGCGATGTAACATGGGCCCCAGCAGGGTTGACAGTGCCCACCGTGACGATAACCTTGGGATGAAGTACGTATAGTTGCTCCCATTATTATTAATATTATTATTATTATTATTTATTTTATTGTTGTTGTTGTTATTACTATTGATATTTTTTGTTATTTGATGTTCACCCTGGCAACTTCCATACATAAGAGTAATATATCTTCGAACAATAATACATGTGCAAAAACGAACGGCCGGCGTATCACGCTGCTTGCACAGGTATGTATCGACCCTTAAAATGTATTGGACTCATAGATGACATGTTATATATGAAATAGTTTTATTTAAAAGAAAAAAAACGCACCGTACGTTCCGCAAATGTGCGGCGCCCTCATAATACCTCACCGGGACGACCTCGGGTATGATAACCATTGTTGCAGCTATTGGCCAAGCCGAATGGAACGGGACGAAGAAAAGCGAACGCGGCACCGTCGACTGCGGCTGAAGGGGGGAAAATTGGAGAAGGCGGTGTACACCAAGGGGGGGGGGGTAACGGGGATGCGGAGGAGGAGGAGGAGCATCACACGTTCACGGAAGACACGTGGAAACTGGAGCAGGCGCAGCTGAGCGGAACTTGTGCGAAGATGGTCATGGCATGCGTCAGGCACAGGTGTGATACGGACATACGGGTCAGCTGGCATGGTAGAGCTTCGCTTATTTTTTCTGAGGTATCTTACTTGGACAGGTCCATACCCCACCAAAAAAGCGCCTATCGGGGATCGAAGCCGTGTGCGCATCTGCATGGCGGAAAATGAAGTGCGTACGTACCGCTCTGCCTTGACTGCTACTGAGGTGCTCATCTTTTAGCACAGTATGTCCTCTGTTTTTTTAGACTTTCCATCTTTCAACGTCCTATGCCAGCCCGCCTTTGCCCCAGCCGTCCGCGCTCGCCGACCCGAAACACCCATCGCTTTTTGTCCATGACGGCACTTGCTTTACGGCCATGACGACAGGTACTGGGCAGACAACCAGGCCGTCCCAGACAACGCCAGCGCTGTCATCCTAAGATTCTTCACGCCGGAGCCGCGAGGGAAGAGCAGTCCATCCCAACAGAAACAACCGCCTATTGCTTGCGTTGTCGCCGATCCTGTCGTTGATCCTGTCGTTGATCCTGTCGTTGATCCTGTCGTCGATCCTGTCGTCGATCCTGTCGTCAATCCCATCGTCGATCCTGTCGTCGATCCTGTCGCTGCACCACCTGCGGCTGATCCTGTCGCTGCACCACCTGCGGCTGATCCTGTCGCTGCACCACCTGCGGCTGATCCTGTCGCTGCACCACCTGCGGCTGTTCCTGTCGCTGCACCACCTGCGGCTGATCCTGTCACGGCGGTTTAACCGAGACGCCGTCGTAGGTAGTGGAAGGGTACCCGAGAGGCCATGGTAATGGAGGGACCACTATGGTGGTAGTCCTTCTGCTCCCCACCAGAACCGTGCAGCCCAGCATGTACGTCGTGCTAGTGGAGGGGTAACCGAGAGGCTGTCGTACCGGACGGGGAGGGGTGGCAGTGGAAGAGCAACCGAGATGCTGCCACGGTAAGTGAAGAAACGCATTTGGTGGTACTCCCGCTACTCCCCCGCACCCGAGCCGTCCAGCACAGCAGTAGTTTCTCGTGCTATTATACGTAGTCGTTGGGTACCGTGTACCACGCAAGATAACGCTCCCCCTAACAGGTAAGACGATTTTCGAACGTGATTTTTTCTCTCCAAGGGGGAGAGTGTAGACGAATGCCGAGGGACGCCTCTGCTGAACGATCTCGACGAGGTCTTTCCGAAGCCCCCTTCTTTGGTTCGTGTGCCCCTATATCCCTGGTTTAGAAGGAAATCGGCTGTGAAATCTGTGCTTGAAGGACTAAAGGGGTGTGTTTACTATATTATCTTGCGTGTTATTCGGTAACCGGGAGAAGCCGTGGTTCTAAAGGGGTTATCCGATAAAGGCATGAAAAGGAAAACATGAGTATATGATTATAGTTTCGGGTTATGTCATATATTGGGTGACCGGGAAGACACGGTTGAACAAATTTGCCTTGGCATGAGTAGGAACGCACATCGTGCAGCCAGAACGGCTTGGAATGGAAAACATGAGTATGTGATTACAATGTTTGGGTTGTGTCATATACCAGGGTGTAGGTCATGGCGGTGGAAGGGTATCCGAGAGACCGTAGTTGTCGTGGAGGAACACTTTGCGGTTCTTCTGCACGTCTCCCCACCCAAAGCGTGCAGCACAGCAGTAGTCGTCGCAGTGGAGGTAACACTTATTAATAGTGACGCTCCCGTATACTCCTCCGCCCGACCCGTGCAGCACAGCAGTAGCCGTGCTACTACAGTAGTGGAAGGGTGATCGAGAGGCCCCCGTGGCCGTGGGAGAGTAAGCGAGATGCCGTCGTGGCGGAGGAACGCTTTGGTGTTGCTCCTAGCCCCCAGCCGAAGCGTGCTGCACAACAGTGCGTAGTCGATGCTAGTTTGAGGAGTACACGAGAGGGCATGGTAGCGGAGGGGTAACGGCGAGGCCGTAGTACACGCGTGGACGGGACCCCTCCCCTCCCCCCCCCCCGTTTCGTCTCAACATCTAACGTAGTAGAACCTGGGCAAAAGGCAGACGCTCTGAAGCACCTTTGGGAAAGTCCACCATGAAACATCCGAAGAACTTCGACCACCTCCAACCGGACGCCGTTGGAAGCACCTTTTCGAACGCCGAAAACGCCTCCACGCACGCAGGACATGGGAAACCCCCCACGTTTTGTAATGTTTGACGTTCCAAAAGGTAGCCTGAAGGTGGGCTTTCTGCCCACCTTCTACTATCAATATGTTGAATGCTGACACGAAACGGTGGGGTGCCGTCCACAGGTGTAGTGGCGTTAGCACTTTGGTGGTGCTCCTATGTAGTCCGCACCCGAAGCAGTGCAGGCCAGCAGTAGCCGTGGTAATATTTAGTGGGGGAACACTTTGGTGACATTCCTACCCTGTTGGTTGCACGCGCTTACTTTCTTAGTCAAGTCATGTGACGTAAATAGGCCAGTGAATAGCGCTATACGTCCAGTTACTTAGTTGCTTTGTCAAGTCACGTGGCGTACGTAGGCTAGTGGGTAGTGCTATGAGCCCACTTACTTGCTTAGTCAAGTCACGTGACTTAATTAAGCTAGCGCTTAGATAGTGCTGTAAATCAACTTACCTGCTTAATCAAGTGGCGTCTCTGAAGTAGGGTAGTGCTATAAACCCACTCCCCTGCTTAGTCAAATCGCGTGACTTAAGTAGGCTAGTGGGTATCATAGTGCTGTAAGCCCACTTACTTACATTGTGAAGGCATGTGACTTAAGGAGGCTAGTGCATAGCTCTATAAACCCATTTGCCTGCTTAGTCAAGTCACCTGACTGAAGTAGGCTAGTGGCTTGTGCTGTAAGCCAAACCCACTTACTTTCTTACTTATTTAGTCAAGTCACCTGACTAAGAAGCTAGTGGACAGTGCTATATAAACAGACCTCCCACAAGAACGGCGCAGCACAGCAGTACACAGCAGTACGTAGACCCCGAGTAGCACAGCAGGTGTGCTGCTTTCTCGGGGCTCGTGTGTCAGGGGATCGTTTGGGATAGATATTGAAAAAAGTCAGGGTGTTGGGGGCGGTTTTGGTTGTGTGCGCGCGAGTTTTTGGTTTGTACAGGCGGCGTATCGGGGATATTGGTTAGTTGTCATTGACTATGAACATCTATCGGTGCCTTGTATGGACGATGACGGTAAAAAAAAAAACGTTGACAAAAAAGTTTTTTTTACACTTTTTTTTTACCGCCACATCAGGTAGTAGTCCATGTGGTAGACAACTACCCTGCAAGAGCATTGTCACTACCGAACCAAGTCTTTATTACTAGGTGGGCTTTGAATGTGTTCTATATGACGGCACCTGTTATACCCCGTACGTAGCGATTCCGGGTATATAGTCGGCATCCATGCGCTAATAGTTGGTTTGCGCAGGTAGTAGCCGAGATGGACTCATTCGTGTCTCGGTGCTGAAGTGCTTGACTGCCATCGCCCCCGCTGGGAACTCTGTACATACCAGTACCAGGTATATTTTGAAGGCAAGTTTTGCCTATTAATAGTTGCAAATAGCTCATAATAATGTCGATATCGTCGTGTACACGAAGAAGTGAGCTACGTCGATTACGCCACGCAGCCCGTCCGCTCTAATGCGTTAAGGTACGAGGGTTAGGCTAGCTATTGGTGGTGCTGTTGCAGCCCCTTTTCCCCCTTGTCTCTGCCAAGCTGTTTATAGGCTTCCACTTTGCAGCGTTTGTTTCCGAAGCTTTGCGACATGCTCATCGTGGGGGGTGGTTTTTCCTTGATGGGAAAGAGCTACAAGTACACATACCGAGTATACCATTCTGGACGTAAATGCAAGGAACGTTTGGTGTTCATATTAATAGCCAAACGGTTATTATATTCGCGCCCATGTTGGCATTCTGAGGAGAACACTGTTATGCTGCGGTATTGATAACGCTTTTTCGTAAATATCTGCGGGGGCTTCAACTCTTGGGTAAGGATGCGTACAAGGGGGGTGCGATTTCTGTGCCCCGTGTTAGCAGGACGGAAGGCCGTGTCGCTAGTGAGTACGTAAAGTAGCCACTGATTAGCGGGATCACGCTTTCCGTTGATTTATCTGCGAACTACGGTACGTGTGTTTATGTATGTAGTCAAGTGTTGGCCTTTTTATTTTGCCGTTATTTTTTGTTTTTCAATATCTGTTTTTTTTATGTCATGGCACCCCAATTGTATTCAGTACAAAAATTGCGGGGAAAGCACCAGATGTAGATGGTTCGTAGCTCTCTCTATAGTCTATACATAAAAGTATATATCTCTAACTAGTACACCAACACGTGGACTTGTTTTTTTTATCCCAGCGGAGATCTATCTGGTGTTTTGATAGCGAACGATCGGTGTGAAAACCTTGAGTTAGTTCACCTTAGGTCGGCAGCTGTCGGTATGTTTTTTTATAAATTACCACGTACATCAATAGGGCTGCGTTTTCTTCGCTGGAGAGGATTTGGCGGTTGTTAATTGCTACTGCTACTCGTAAGTTGGGCGACGAAGAACAAAGCAAATGACTTACAGTAGGTCTTTGCTGCTAAATAAAAGTTGAGACACAAACGCCCCAGCAACGAGATGCCCACACGCAGCATTCCGCCAATTATCACACGCAACATACTTGTAGGGTAATGGACGGGTGCCACGATGGAGGCGCAACAGCTTTTTTTCTGAGGTTCCTCGATTTGGAAGCTCAAGACCTCGTCCAACAACTGATTTCGGAGAAAATAAAACTGCTGCCGGATAGAAAGTCCCATAGCCTAGGTACACGATGAGAATCATGAGGAAAAAAATGGCCTATTATTTATTTATTTTCCGACGAGATTGGGTTAATAAGGAGCCCAGTCATTCAGAAAATATTTCCGACGAAAACTGCTACCTCTGTCGTAGCAGGGCGTCGATTTTTTGTCACAAGCTTCCTGTTGGGGGTGAATAATGTGATGATTGCCTTGAAATTCCGGGGGTGTCGCCAGCTGGAAAGGGGGACAAAACTCTCGTAAAAACTACAGAAAAAACGATTAGCCACCGCCCAAGCAACCCGACAGGTAACACCGACTATTCATACAGCTGAAACGAGTTTTATAGCTTAGTCCAGTATTAACCCCTTGTTACATCTAGAAACCCGTTTTTCGGGACCAATGGCTTGGAATTAGTATTGGAAGGGGTTTTGGGGCTGTAAATGGGTTAACAGACCTAGCGAACCATCGACTTGTCGGTGACTTGTGCTATTTGTATGTCAGCCGACACAGAAACGTGTTCAAAGTTTCAGCTTTGTACCTCTCCGTTCGAGTTACCAAGTATGTAGTATCAGTGCGCAGAATGGTCGCTGTGGACCGAAATCCCCGTTGACATCATCCAAGGGGTTCGTATATCTTTTCCCAGGTAGAGTCAAAACGCGCGACCGGGGTATCACGCAGCTTGCGAAGACAAGTATCTCGAGACGACCCTGAAACTGATCGAACTCACAGCTGACGCGTTTGAAACATTTATTTTGGTTTTAAAATGTACGTACGAATTTTGCAAACAAAAAATGAAAAACGTCAGCTGTGAGTACGACCGATCGAATGGCTGAAACTCACCTTTGCAAGCTGCGCTGGTGGTACATTAGATATGTGCTTCATTTATGATATGGTGTGTGTGAATTAAACCTGGTTGTTAATACACAGCTGCACATTTTTTTTGCGGAAGGTCGTTCGCGCGTGTTCCATATTTTGTCCTCATGAAGGGTTATATGTCGGTGAATCCCCTAGATGTTGGACGATTTTCCATAATAACCACTCTCACTGATACTATATTGTATTGCGGTGGCGCTCGCAACGAGAGGCCTAACCAGTCGCGCCAAGCGATTTATTTCGACCGCGTTCTATCGGGATACCGTGTTGCTCAGACCGCCTTACCTTATTGGGGGCGTCCCCCACCGTAATAATATTATTAGTGGTACTAATTTTCAAGGACGTCAGCCGTGAGTTCGACGAATTTCAGGTCTATACTCATCTTTGCAAGCTGCGTTGTTTATTAGTACTAATACTAAAACTCATACTAGTACTACTATCAATAGTACGGTACTATCAGTATTAATAGTACGGTGGGGATGCGCTTACAAGTGTTTGGTCACTCCACCTCTCGTACTTCACCCATAAATTGACGTTCGACATGGAACGAAAACGGCAGCACGTGCAACCCGATGCAATGAACAATCATGGACAATCCTATGGCCTATTCGCAGGGTATACAGTACAACGAATGCTGTTGTGTACCTGGCGCCTGGTAAAAACACCAACAATATTCCGACGGTGTGATATAGGGTAGGTACTTCCTCAGTTAAAGCCTTTTTACTACTGGAAACCCTTACTTCCTACACTTATTCCAAGTAGTTGTCCCACAAAGCATGGGTGCGCAACTATCACTCTGGGCGCGAATATAAATACCGTTGAGGTATAAATATGAACACCACACGGTCCTTGTATTCACGCCCAGAGTGGAATATTTAACGTTTTCGTCGAAAAGCGCCACCCCTATATTAGCACATGGCCTCCACAACAATATAAAAACAATATTCGTCATTTTTAGTTCAAAACGGACGCGAAAGCAAGGGCCGGTACGAGTACAAAGCCCACGCACGCCAACGCTTTAATCGAAGACGTTAATCTTCTCAACACGTTGCCCCCCCCCCCCCCCCAACCCATCGACAGTTGGCACATGGGCACAACTCGCAGATTGATGTTGACGCGTCAATGCAGATCGTTGCTGATACATCATACGTCGACACATGTCGCAGCCTAAACTGCCAGCATATTCTTTTTCGTGGAGGGAGGCTCGCGTCTACTCCGAAATCTAGAGGGGAGCGGCGTGTCCCTTCTAGCCTTGTACAGGGTGTCCGTTCTGTTAATAGCCCTCTACAGAAGTGGAGGGTATAGGTTTTGATATCCATGGACCTTCTGGACGGTCTGGCGTATGCCCCAACCCGTTCGGGATGCACCAGCAGTACTGTATTCTTCCACCGAACCTCCGCTCAGTCGGTCTTAGCGACGGACGCGATAACTTTGTCGATGGATTTCCCGAGGGTGGGATAGTCCTCCTCGTTGCACTGGGCCGTGATGGTCGCAAGTTGTCCCTGCAGCGGGAAGAGCACCCATATCGTCTGTCGTTCCGTGCGGAGGGAGCACACACACAACGAAGCGCAAAAAAAGCGCAAAAAAGGAGGGCGAGGGGGGATTAAAAACACAAGGACACAAAACATGCAAACATGAGGGCGAAAGGGAGACAAACACACACGGCAACAATGCAATAAAAACGCGACCCTGGTACCACCTGGTACTAAGGGGAGTCGCTGACCTATATCCTTCATGAGAACACCCCCCCCCCCCCTTAACAAACACGCGCGATCGGAGTACCACGTACGGATTGCAAAGATGACTTTCGACGAAATCCTCGATCTCACAGCTGTGCGTAGTGTATTAATATTTTCAATAAAAAGGCGAATGTGGAGAGACTATGAGCCGCTTTTACCACAACGTTGGAAAATTGTCTACAATACACTATGGAATTGGATTATTGTCTTGGGAATAGAGTGAGTGCGGAATTCGGTGAAATTGGTTTTGTCCGTGTGTTTTCCAGTGTTATGAGAAGGACACATTTCGAAAACTCGAGGCCACGGCAACTCGACGACTTTGATTGCATTGCACCAACGACGGTCTGGCGACACTCATCAACAAATTGCTGTGTTCGAACTCATCCAAGCACCATGCTCGTGAACTAGCAAATCATGGGGTGACGTCACACACCATCCAGGGAGTTTCGACCAATCATATCGTGTTGGCAATCGAAAAACGACGCTTTCTACAGTAGAGGCAGCATTTCTTGGCTGAAACGTTTTCCGAACAACGGAGAGCTCCCCAACCCAAAATCGTAAAAAAAAATCACGCTTTTTTTTAACGTTCACAGCTAGGCTACGGTAGGGGGCTATTCCGATTTTCACCACCAGGCTTGAGCCACACCCCCACGAATACTCCCACGAGTGACTTGTGTACCTCACACGGCCAACAAAACCCTACCAGGTACGCGTTGTTTTTGGCGCAGCGTAGCTCACCATTCTATTACGGGTTCACACAGCAAAATTGAAAAAAAAAACACACACACACACACAACACACACTCTGGTGCTTCCTTCCTATAGGATCAAGTACAGATGCTGCTGCTGCTACTGCCGCAACATTGCGGACCAAAAGCAGTATTGCTATCCACCTTGATATGCTTTTCAGGGCGGCCTTCTTGAGAGACGACGTAGTCGTAGACGTAGCAGTTTTTGACGGCGTACGAGTCCACCATCCTGCTCTTGACACCTTCCGCCTCCGGAAGAACGGTCTTGCTCACCTCATCGAGAGTGCCAAAGGACCCTGCTCGAAACGGTTCAAAGCAAAACCAACAGGGCTGTGAAGTGCCTGACTATACATCGCCGACCACTGCTGTTACGACGAAAGCGGAGACTCTAATTTGACACCCCCGCGCCAAAAAATAGAGTCCCTTTCGAGATAGCTGAAGCTTGGCTAGACATAGTTCAAAGTACAAGTTTTGTGTCCGCCGCCGGCCGAGATATACGATCCGCCAAAAAATACTGAGGAATCATCATCCACGTTTTTTCACGGTTCACGATCCGGCCCGCGCGCCGGGTGAGGTGTTCAAAAACTTGGGGTTGACTCGGCTCGGGCCAGGACGTGATCGAAATCTCTCAGGTTGAGTTGGGTCGGGTCAGGTCAGGTCACCTTGTTTCGGTTCGACCCGCTACAAGTGACCCGACCCGTAAAAAGCTCTGCAAGCAACCAACGCACACAAGTTAATCACAGTTACATATACCCGGCCGCGCGAGTTTCTAGCGATAGCTTACGTATCTTAGTTATGTACTATTTACCGGGTAGTTGGCTAGGTATCGCAGTTTATTGCAGCGGTGCCAACTATCTCCTCTTTTTGGGGTTTCCTTGGTTGCAGGAAGGCTTGTTTGGTTTATCATACTCTTTTGGGCGTCAAATTAAGTGATTTATGCGTAACTTTATTTTTGGCAACCCAAGGAATAACTGGTTGGTTCACCTATGAATCCCGGGTCAACTCACAGCCCTAGCATTCAAGTCAACTCACAGCCCTAGCAATCGAGTCAGCTCACAGCCCTAGCAAACCGGCCCGACTATATAGCCAAAGGGAAAACCTCAGACGAATGCTACTAATGTAGTATGCTCCTATTACCAATAGTACAAATAATACGGTTGACTTAATCACTTGAGGACTTCGAAAAAACAAACGAAGCCACAGCCCGATTAGCAGCTCACCCATACTAGTGTGGCCCCTTCATAGTCTATAGTGCCGGTATGTGCTATAAATATGCAATATTAATAGTCGGAATATCGGCACTATAGCGGCAACCGGCACTTCTCCGCATACTGACACTACTGGTTGTTCCCATCTGTGCCAAACGAATTCACAAGCACTATAGCGGGCAACCGGCACTATTATACCCAAACAGCTTACCCAAGGTGGTAAAATCGCCCCTGACGGGAGTGTAGGCAACGAACGCGTTGGCTCCGGGATTCTTTGGACTGGTGTAAACAATTATCTTGCGTCGCCCGGATATCTGTGCCTCTCCTCTTTCCCAGCCGTCCGGCGTCTTGTCTCACCGAGAGAATGGAAACGAGGGTGCGGAGGAGGGTGGAGAGGAGGACGGAGGGGAGGACGGTGGGGAGGGCAGAGGAGGGGGGGCAGCGGAGGATGGAGGAGAGAGCGGCGAAGGGGATAGCGAGAGGCGCGGGGGGGTGGGGGGGGGTCGTCAAGCAAACAAAACCCGGACTTCGTCATATGCTCGCGGCTGTAGCTCGTAATCTTGACGCTACGAGTTCGAATTGTTACCGGCTTTGTGCGAGAGCCATCTGTTTTAACGACGACACCAACATGCTACACAGACGTAGTCATGTACACCAGCCACAAACAGTAGTCAGTAGTTGTGTAGTCTTACGTATTACAGATCACGGACCTAACCCTATGACAAAATAAAAAAAAGGGTACCCTCAGCCGTCCACGCATAGTCAACTATTAATAACTGAGGGTATTTTTCCGGACCGCGAGAAACAAAACGACATGAAATGTGTCTATTTATAGAGCTGTGACTCGGCACGACCTAAGTCACCAACTAGTATTTAGTCGGACTAATACTTAGTCGTTTCCCGAAGGTGTCGACTATCCGACTTATTTGATTTCCATATTTGTACATGGGAGGGATTGTTTGAGGTAGGACGCATTTTTTTCTTTTCCGGGCCCCGCTCCCCCCCGGCTGGGGGAAGCTAATTTGGCTCACTTCGCTCGCCTAACTTAAGTCGGCAAGTCGGCTGGCCATCAGCTGGCTTCGCCAGCCGACTTGCCGACTAAAGTCAGTTAGTCGGCTAACGGCACCTACCGATTAGTTACTAGTCGTGAAATCCTGCCCACCCACAGCTCGTATCTATTCTGTGCTGCACCTGGAACTTGAAGCCCAGGACATCGTCCGTGAATTCTTCCGCGCTGCTCGGCTTAGGCAACAACGCAGCCCCGGCAGCACTAGTCGCGATCATGCCCGCACTGCGAAGAAATTCCAGCCGGCTGGCTGATGGTGCCTTGTCGACGTCAGTCTTGAGGGAGTCATCTGACGATGGTGGTGTTGCTGAAGGTCTTGTCGCTGTAGCCGACGGGAGAACGAAAGCCTGCGGGATTCATTAAAAAAAAAAGTAAAACGCATCAGGTACAGCAATACAGGGCACCGAATAAGAAAAAAAATACTGACCCAGCAGACTGGGTTTCTTGTTTGGGAGAGGGTGGGCTCTACACTAGCTTCAGCATAACGGCTCCCCGGTTTCTTACATATTATTGTAAAACCCTAGCCTGCCTTTCTCAATACCCTTCTCCTTGTTAGGCGCCCTATACCAGGTAGGTGTCCTGTACTGCCGCATATATATGTACTCGCATCATAGTCTAGGCAAGACAGCGATTTTCGGAGACAGCACCAAACTACTCCTTTTGTTCTGCGTTGGGGAACCATGCATCGCGACAAAAACAAACGGCGTTTGGTTATCAGGCGTGTAGGAAGAGCTTGCAGCAGTACCTAAAGGCTATTAAGAGCATCACTACGCCGCACGCTTGTCGCACAGCTCCTTACAGCAGTACGAGCGCATCTGCAATCCCAAATATATAGACTACAAGGTTCCCCTCCGGGAAGTAAGTGCCTAGGGGAGTGGCGCAAGGACACATTATTTTCACTACCCGACGCGATGAACATTTTTGTTTGTACTACAAAAAAATCTCGCCCGGAAAAATAATGAAGTCACATTTCACCCGCACAAAAAAGTCCTTCTGGGGTGTACTCAATAGCAGTACTTTTAGCACGTTTTGGGTATACTCGACGTAGACGTGCCCACGGCCGATCTGTTCTTGAGAAAATACACACAGCACCACTTGATAATACACACAAAACTTTTACACCGTATGATATGTATGATTTCGAGAAGAGCGTCACAATTCGAACTCCAGCTTATTAGGGACCGCCAGGAAGCGAGAAGGGGCACGTGTGGCGTGAGATGCGGCACGTATTGAGAACGAGGGAGCAAGAGGACAATAACACGCGACCTATGCCATGACAAGAAAAAACAACTCGCCGCCGCAAAGAGGGGATACAGCACGCGCACGCACATGGTCCTACCTGCAGCGTTTTGCTCCCCGCAACGTTGTCTGCTGTCTGCCATCTGCGATCTTCGCAAAAAAACAGAAAAATACTCGTTAAAGAACTGCCTCTGTGGACGTAAATGTATAAGGATGGGTTGGTATCTAAATTATTACTGTTGCAAAGGTCCCTATGTTTCCGCATCGATGGACACGCGCACCCAGAGCGGCAGCACAGCAAAAACGTGCGGTATGGTGGGGTGACAAATTATGACAGGCTCCGACACAAGCAACTCGCCGCAGCAAAGCGAGGACGCGCCAAGCGCACATAAACGGTGTCACCTACCGCTGCTGCTGTGCAGCAGGGTTGTAGCGTTGTGCTCTCCACATGTTGTCTGCTGTCTGTCATTTGCGATCATACATAAATAGTGTTGCCTACCGCTGCTGATGTGGGGTAGAGTTTGTAGCGTTGTGCTATCTTGGTATGGTACGGTATCATATACCGGTAAGAAGGACACCAACATGAACATGATATAAGGACCGTTTAGATACTAATGTAATGTTCAAACGATCCTTACACTTTACGCCGGCATGTCACTTGACAGAAGCAGCAGAAGCAGCAGTAGCAGCAGCGAGAGGTAGTGGCGTTTAGGATGGTAGAGCATCGCAGGATAGCGCTGTGCTCTCCGTATGCTGTCTGCTGTCTGCCATCTGCGATCGTACACTAACGGTGATGCCTACCGCTGCTGCTGTGCGGCAGAATTGTAGCGTTGTGCTCTCTTGGTATGGTACGGTATCATATAAGAAACATACCAATATGAACATAAATATAAGTACCGTTTGAGTACTAATGTGATATTCAAATGATCCTTACTCTTTACGCCGGCGTGTCACTTGACAGAAGCAGCACAAGCAGCAGCAGCGAGAGGTAGTGGCGTATAGGCGGGTAGAGCATCGCAGGCTCCGATCAAAGTAATCACCTACAACAACAGCAGCCGCACGCGCATAGAGTTGTAGGCTGCTGCTGCTAGGGGGCTGGACTACTGCTGGGCGGCAGGATCGTAGCGTGGTGCTCTGTGCAAAAATAGGGAAATGTGCGTGTGCCCTCTACGAGTAGAAAATCCCGGTTTGTATCCAAATCTTATGTGCGTATATGGGGATAGGGGATGCAGAAACCCAAACCCCGGGGATGTTGCGGAAACCCGGGGATTTGCCTCAAGTGTGCCCAAGGCCAAAAAAGTTTGAAAGGCTTGCCACGCGCGACACACTGCACGGATTGCGCTCAAACCTCCGGCAACGTGAGCCCGACGGTCGAATTGTGCCCACCCCATCCAACGTTTGGGACAAAGGTGCGAGCACGAAGAGATGTGACCGAAGGAGAAAAAAAAAACACAATTATACATATAGACTACATATCGACTTCATATCGACTTCACGCACTGGATATCACCTCATTATCTTTCGAGAGCCATCCATGCCGCTGTTTCCCCCCCCCCCGCCCCAAACGCCCCCTTCTTCCCCACCACCCGCACCATCGCCTAGACCTAGCACCACACGTATAACAAACCCCTCACCTAAAACCCTTCCTTCGCCCCCTTCCCCCCCCCCCCGCCCCCTCCCCCGCCCCCACCCCCCACCTTCCCAAACCCCCCCCAACCCATCCCAACCCCACCCCCTCGAACACTCCGCCCTCTCTCTACTCACTGATTGTACGACTTACCCCAGGATATACATGATAAACTGATGCATTCTCTCCAAAACCGTCACATGTATCCCCTCAAAATAATGTATAGTTCCACGCACAGATTGAGCTGCCCCACACGCCCCACCCCTGCCCCAACCCCCCCCCCCCCCGATGATAAACTGGCGATTTTTTTATTATATTTTATTTTTTTACTTATTTTTTCCCCCAAACCGTCAGATTTATCCCCTTGAAAGGATTTATAGCTTACAAGCACAAATTGCCCGCCCGTCCGCCCCCCCCTCCTCCAACCCCGCTCGCTTTTGATCAAAACCAGGCCCTCACGCCCTTCAAAACTCCGCCTCCCCCCTCACCGGTTATTCGACTCACAGGATTCACTTGATAAAAGGATACATTTCCCTCCACAGCTGTCAGATTTTGTCCCCCTCAGAAACGGGTTTTATAGTTTCCGCGCACAGACTGACTAAAATCACCCTGTTGACCCTGATAGCTACATTGTAGTTGTGAGGGGAGTCGCCGACCTATATCCTTAATGAGGACACACAACTCGTCATACGCGCGATCGGAGTATCACACACAGCTTGCAAAGATGAGTTTGTTTGATATCTTTCGAATTGCTTGGTTATTATTGTGTCTGTGACTTGGGAGGGAGAGCACCCCGAGAGACCAATCTACCGCAACCAACCTTGACGGTATTCCACTGGTGGTCTCTACTCTAAATCCCGTCTCTCCCTCCGTTAACCACTAGCCAGGTCCCAACCGAAACCCATGAAAAATATCACGAGAGCCGACCTAATGCTGGGTCGCTGGCCGGCTACAAACACTTGCCTCTTCTCTGGTCGCACAGCCTACACGGTACCGTCCCTTGCCCTCCGACGTGCGGGCTTACCTAGCTGCGCGAGTCAACCGAAGAGTGATGGCCACCAACTACCGTGTGGTGGACCGTTACCAGAGCATGGAACAACAACCCTAAATTCTTTCGCGTCCAAACAAACCACGGGTTACGCCGCTTTCGGTTCCCGAAGGTCATAACCCTCTCCTTTCGACGAAATCTTCGATCTCACAGCTGGAGTGTATTTTCATTTTTTATAATATCGTAGCGCGGGCTGTAATCGCCAGTTTTTCGACAGATTCGCCACTGAGATTAGCTATTATGCACATCAGGCTCTGTAGATAACCTACGCCGTCACAAGTTGGGCGCACCATTGAGTGCGAGACCTCTGTATTGTGCATGTTACCGAGCATATACGGGTTGCCTATGTCGAGCACTAGGCCCGACAAGTAGAGCTCTACCTGGTACCCAGTACTACAGCAGTAGTAGATGATGCGGTGAGATACTCGTTTGATGCGAACATGTGTCGACAACAAGTTCAACAAAAGCACCCGGTATTCCGCATGGTGTTCATGAATGCATACGTACCGCGTGTAGATTTCCAGCTCAAACACAAGGTCACCTGCGCGGAGGTCGAAATGAGCACCAATGAAGCAGCGCCTATTCCCACAAGTCGAACCATCGCGACGCTTTGCTCCTGTTAACCAAAACACATGTTGTGCATGCTGTAGAAGCAGGTTTCGTAAAGATAACTATTTGGATTCTTGATGGGGAGCCGGGACCAATTCCATTGTTTACGGCAGATCAACCAAGCCAAGAAAGGATGACATGAAGGGTGTTCTCCTAGCCCCTGCGTGGCTCATACTGCGCTGCAGCCGCGTAGAGGCGCTCATACCTGGCGCTGGGGTTTTTGGTGCAATAGGAAGGATGGCAGAATTGCGCAGCGGTCTTCGGCAGCGCGTACCGCAGTCATCACCCGAGGACAATCATGGCGAACATGGTGGGTATGATAGAAAGGTTAGACTGGGAGAAGCAACAGCAGTAGCAGCAAAGCTTGTCCACGCCAGGAGCAGTTGTAGGTGGAGTTGTAGTTGCAGACGCTGCGTGTCTTTGTGAACTGCCTTCCTTGACGTGTTGACTGCGTGAGTGCTTCGTATGTGTTGTGTCGGCCGCGTGGGATGGCACCAAAGGCGGACGTTATTTTTCCACCGACTGCAGTATCGGGAAGGCACGAACTTCTGGCTTGAGCATTGGGGATTCAAAGCGGCCACGAGGTCCAGCAAAGGTGTGCCCGAGTGTCCTACGAGTACTGCTGCATAACCCTGACCAGGGTGTATGGATGACGTCGTTGCGACGAGTTCAGGCGTGCTCGACACAAGATCAACAACCGTACACATACTCAACTACTGCTATAGAATTCGTTGTAGTAGCCTTTGAGCCGTACAAGTTGACTCCGCGCTCTGCACCGTGCTCTTCCGTGCGCCGGGCGAGGCACATGCTCCTCTCGCCGCCCTTGCGACTTCACCGCACAGCTATCATACCTCTGCCTCGGTCTGCTGCTGCTGCTGCTGCAGCTTCCCCGGGTCGCCGAGGACCTACTGCGCACGCACGAGGTTGATGTTACCTGCTGTGATGTGCGGGGTGCCCGGCGAACTGGTCGGAGCGCCCCACTTATGACACGTATCATACTGGTACCCGTGGTACCGATTTTGGCAGCGCAGCTTGAAGCGACGCAGCCCGACCCTCTCATTCCAAACACCGACACGGCCAAGTGCCATGTCACAGATACCCATATACCAGCCACCCTGGTATCAGGTATATGACACTGCTGTTACTATGGTGTGTGCCCTGTATGTACTCGTACGCTGAGTTGAAGTTTGATCATTTTGAATACACCAATCGAACCAATCAAACCATACGGTAGGAAGTTGGACCCGCACTCGCCCTCTTCTCATCCCACATGAAAACGGCAGGTCAATCCCACAGCGAGAGGATGTTGTGTACCAGAACCACAGCCGTCTATAATACCAGGTAACACGCAAAATAGCGCAGCTCTTGATCTGGTTTTCCGAGGCGACACTCTCCTATTTGAAGTAATATTTGTTACAAGGGGAGCATACAAATCGAAATATGATGGCTTTGGGACGATCTCGTCGAGATGTTCCCATAGGCGCATCGCTCGACGTTTGCACTCTCCACGTTGTCGTGAAAATTTGCTTGGAATTTCATGCGAGGGGGTGTATGCCATCACACCTCCGACAGATCATGATCTGGATAATCTGGATCATCTACATTAGTAGATCATGTACCTGACGTTACGAGATGTCGTGCTGGATCTGCATACACCAGGTATAGAATACAGATGCAAACCTGGAAGTATGTGCTAGATCATTTGATCGCACGGCTCCTACCGGGTAGCATGAGCCAGACCGCACAGATTTTCCCTGCAATATATTGATCATCAAGAAGTGATATACTACGAGTATGCATCACATGTCTGTCCGAAGTGTGTCATCTTGCTTGTTATACGGTAGTCCACAGGATGTACTCCGCGTAGATTGAGCACTTGACTCACTCCACACGCGAAAAGGGGTACGGCTTTAACAGGTTCCGTGCACAGATTGAGTAAAGGTAAAGACTGAACGTCTTCGCACCACCCTCTTGTCCCTGGTACTAGGTAGTGCTAAGGGGGAGTCGCCGACCTATGTCCTTCATGACGACATATACACCCCGTAACGCGGGCGATCTCGGAGTACCACACACAGCTTGCAAAAGATTACTTCCGACGAAATCCTCGATCTCACCGCTGAATTTAATTCTTAATTCTTAATGAAATGGGTTAGAGGCGATTGCATGTCATAATCATATGTGTCCACCGGCTTCAAACCACTACGTCCGTGGTGTGCACGAGTGTGGTATGAGTGCCTAGTTCACAGCCTAACGCAACCAAGGCAACGGCTCTGCTTGCCGCAGCTACTGCTGTACGTGCTGCATTGATGGTACCTGCCGGTACTTGCGCAGTATGCCGAAGCACCAATAACTATGCTGTCAATCAGAAGCTTCTTCCTTGAGCGCAAGGGACGTAACGAGTGCTTTGCCCCCTCCTGAGGATGTTGTCAACTAGCCTGCAGCCTACAGTACATCACTATCAACAGCTAACTCCTTTAGTGCTGCGCGCGCATTTGTTGGGGGAAATCATTTGAAAATTATGCGGGCCAAGTTTCAGGTTTTGCGGTGTCGTAGTCAAAAAGTTAACCCTTTGCTTGGGTGCCCTTTTCGATTCTCCAGCGTCGGTGTTGCGGAAAAGCTCGAAAAGGGATGCTGGGACGGTTGGCACCAGCCCAGGGACTGGGCAAGGCGCAGGAGCGGCGGTGGCAGCTCCCCTGTTGACGCCTGCAACGAACGCCTCCTCTCTGATCCACCTCGGGAAGCTTAGAATACCGGAATCAAGACGGATAGATCTTACTTCCGACAGGTACGGAGGGTGCTATGTGTCGTTGTTGTTGTTGTTGTTGTTGTTGTTGTTGGTGTTGGTGTTGGTGTTGTTGTTGGTGTTGTTGGTGTTGTTGTTGGTGTTGTTGGTGGTGTTGTTGTTGGTGTTGGCGTTGCTGTTAGTGTTGCTGGTGTTGGTGTTGGTGTTACTGTTATCTGTTGATGATGTTGATGGTGTTGCTAATGCATGTGGTTGTTGCTGCTGACGCCGTTGTTGCTGTTGGTGTTCTCGAACTCGTGGCTAGAATGTAGTTAATGGTGACAATAACAATAACAATAACACTGGAGTGGAGATTGGAGTAATGCCTCGTTTTTTACCGGATGATGTTGCATCTGGCCTGCTCCTTCCGTGCACATTCGGTCCAATCATATTCGTGCGTAATTCACATCAGGTGAAATCAGAATCGTGCGCACGTTACATGCGGTGCAATCATATTCGTGCGTAAATCACATGAAGTGAAATCATAATCGTGCGTACGTTACATGCGGTGCAATCATAGTCGCGCGTAAGTTACATGCGGTGCAATCATAATCGTGCGTACGTTACATGAAGTGCAATCATACCGTGCGTACGTCACATGAGGTGAAACCATAATCGTGCGCACGTTATATGCGGTGCAATCATAGTCGTGCGTACGTTAAATGCGGTGCAATCATAATCGTGTCGGTCCAATCATAGTCGTGCGTACATTTCATGCAGCGCAACCGTAATCGCGCTTACGCTATGTTGTTATTTTGTTTACCGCCCCAACAACAGGGGCTTGAGTGCCGGGTTGGATGCACCCACACCACCGCAGACGTCAAGACAAGAAGAGATTGACACTGGTTTGGGTGCGGAGGAGAGAGGACCTCTAATCGAGCTCCACGACAACCGGTGAGCCACCGATTAGTAGAGCTGTAAGTCGGCAGGATTTCACGATTGATAACTAATCGGCAGGTGCCGTTAGCCGACTAACTGATTTTAATCGGCAAGTCGGCTGGCGAATCCAGCTGATGGCCAGCAGATTTGCCGACTTGAGTTAGGCGAGCGACGCGAGCCAAATCAACCCCCCACCGGCTGAGGGGACCACGCCCAAAAAAGAGAAAATGCATCCGGCATTTAACATTTCTTCCTACAAGTATGGGAACCCAATGAGTCGGATAGTCGATACCTCCGGGAAACGACTAACTGTTGATGGTGACTTAACTTGTGCCGTTTCGCAGCATACCATAGTATTAACTCCAGATATATGATACAGTAGTGGTCCCTCTATATTGCCGGTATGTGCATTATAGAGGGAAACACCGGCACTATCGTAGCGGGAACCGGCACTACTCCGCATTCTGCCAGTACTGGTTGTTGCCATCTGTGCCAAACGATTAAGGCACTATACCGGGAAACCGGCCCTACTCAACCTGCACTATAGAGGGACCTTTGTTGTAGCAACACATCAGGGTGACAAGTGTGATCCTAGATGGTGTGAGCGCGCCGTACAAAAGAAACGGCGTAATAAACGCGAGTGTCCTGGAAGTTCTTGAGATGAATCGAACTTCGAATACTCCCGTCTATAACTCCCTGCATCAGCAGCACGGGAAGCTTGGTATGGTCGACACCGTAATCCTCCCTTTTTTCGACCTTTTTTCCGCAGGCGGTTAATAGAGGACACGCAACATGCCGCGCACGTGTGGTGTATATGCATGCAGCCTCTTGCATTGCACTTCGTACGGTGATTTTAGTCGCCCCAAAACCTGCAGCCCGTGCTGTACTGCGTAGCGATATTGCATAAGAGTATCTAGCGATCCTGTTGTCGCCATTGGTTTCGTCATATGTATTCCCTCTACACTAGAGTATCATCAAGTTGCTCGTCATTAGATTTGGTCACTTTTTATTTCTGCACTGTAACCATGTTCCAATATTTAGTCCTAAAACGGTTAATCGCAGGTAAATGCTCCCTTTTTCCCAGCACAAAAACGCCCCCCAACTTCTCCTCAACCCCTCGTCCAAACAAAAACTACAGTACGTCTATCACACCAAAACTAACATGTCGGTCCTATGAATACCAGGTAGTTTATATAGTAGTGCTCCGAAGGCCGCGAGCAAGCCGTGCCCTTCGGTGTCATCGAGGATTACAATTTGTCCTATAATCCAGTAATTTCCATTTGGTTTGGTCACGTTTTCCCTCAGCTGAAGTCAAGTCCCGAAACGGTCCATCTTATGAGTGCTGCCCTATTTTTTAACAAAGACCGCCCCTCAATTTCCTCCCCCCCCCCCCCCCCCCCCTCCCACTTCCCTCCACAGTCCCTCTTGAAAAGAGAAACAAGAAAAACGACATCATGCCAAGATCAAATGTTGAACCAGGACGGTCCTAGTGCCTTCAAAGTTCGTTGGCGGGCGTTCGGTGATCCCGGCCGGCTTTTCCCTCTATGCTATGGTCAAGCGCCGTGTTCGTCATTTTTGGTTTGGTTCCGTTTGCCCCCTAATTCTATAATTTACTGTTCGTCATTTTGCGTCCGTCTCGTTTACCCTCTGTGCTACGATCAATACCATAATCAAGTCCTACAAAACGATTCAAAGTTCAGTAAAAATACAGGACATATTACCCCCTTCTTTTCCTAACCAAAAACGCCCGCCATTTTTCCACAAACTCCGCCAAAACATTAACATCAGGACCGCTGTTCTAGTTCCTCCAAAGTTCGTGGGCGGGCCGTCGGTGATCCCCTTCGGGATGACGGAGGGCACCCTCCAGAGCGGGGTGGTGCAGATTCCTCTGCGCTATACGGTGGGAGAGACTGTGGACTTTATTAGGAGCGTTTCCACGGTGGACCGGGACTATTCCCGAACGGTGCCTTTGACCGCGGTGCCGGGAGCAGTGGCACAGGGGGACGCGATGGCGGCAGCGGCGGGGTTTTACCACAGCCACGAGTGAGGATGGTGTCGATTGGCGCTGCGAGTAGAACGGGAGGGCGAAGGTGGGATGGGGCGGCGGTGCGGGCTGGGGGGGGAGGGGGGGGGCGGGAGGGGCGGGGCGGGGGTCACCGAGGGCTGGAGAGAGGGGGGCGAGGGGGCGAGGGAGGGCGGGGATGGGCGGCGAAGAGGGGGGGCGGGGGGCGGGGGAGAGGGAGGAGGGGTGGCGAGGCTGGGGGGAGGGGGGGGGGGGGGGGAGGGATAAAATGGGGTGGTACATGTATCGTTAGCTCAATCGCGTTATACGTATGGGGCAGCGCTTTTCCAGATCTTATCTTGTGCGTGTTTTTGGAGCTGTGCTCTGTACGCTTTTAGCTGCCAGGTATACCGTGCCGGCCGTCTCCGCGTTGGATATTGACAAGAGGAGCCGTCGTCTTGCTTCTTCATCATTCGTAAAATGAGTGTTTGTGGTGCGCCTAGCTGCTTAGCCCCGTGTGAAAACGATACCCAGGTTTATTTTATCTTTTTGTTGTTTAATAAGCTACGTAGAAGTAGTATTGGGTCATCTTTGAAGTAGTTAAAAGGTTATTCCGCCGCGTTTTGTTGTCGCCGTCCGTCGGCAGGTCGTCTCTTTCAAGCCGCATTTATGTAACCGAAGACGGCTTCCTGAAAGGGTTCATCACGATGGCCACCCTCCTCACGCACCAGCCTGAGACCCCAGTTGCCGGCCTGCTCCGAGACTTGGAAGAGATGCTCAGAGAGGTGAAGAATATCGGAAGAAGGGGAACGCCGCCGCTGACTTTTTTTTATTTTTGTAAGGTGGCGTGTTTTTGAAACGGGCGCTGTCCCATCATTCCTGCCCGCCTGCTGTGTTGTTCACAGTGTTTTTTCACAAGCTTCTGTCGTGTCATGTCCGCGAGTTGGAGGGTTTCCACTCATACCTGGAAGCAGTACAGGACACGTGTCATATATATATATAAAACGATGTATGATCCACGAGAAACCATGGATTCGCAAGAAGCTTTTTTTATTGTATCGGCCTCAGTATCGGGTTATCGAAACTCGATTTCTCGAGCTTCGCACTTCTTTTTTTCAGCACTTTTTTCGAGGATCGGCTTCATCGCCCCTCCCGCTCCGTTGCCCGATGCCCCCAAGCTATGCGGAGCCCTTGTAGTGATGCTAAGAAAACGAGCGCGAAGGAAAAGGTTAGGCTTTTGAGATTGACGGTAACATGAGAAATTCGAGAGCCGGTTATACTAAGTTTCGTGTATGTATGCGCCGTTGCCCAAGTAAGAAGCACTGAGCTCGGTGAAGTTGAGATTTGCAGGAATATAAGAAATTTTGGGAGTCGGTGTACTGAGTTTGTTGTATGTGCGCCCTCGCCCAAGTACGAAACACCGCACTCAGTGGCAGATTGGGATTGCAGTGTACGTGTGTTCTTCACATTTCACTTAACTTTCCACCCATCTACCTCCAGCACAACATGTGTCCGTGCTGGTGCCGGACGGGGGGACGAGTTCTGCGATCACAAAGCTGCGAGACAGAGATACCCATTGTGAATAGAGCAAGGTGATTTGGCCATGCAATGAACCGCAAGATGATAATTTTCTGAGTCGGTTTACTGAGTTTAGTGCACGCACCGTTCCGGAAACATGAAATAAATAATCTTGGCCAGTGCCTCTGTTTCTTGTAACAATAGCATGTGCCCTGTGATGCACTTTTTTTTTGCTTCTTCTTTTTTGTTGGGCTTTTGTGTGTGGCGTTCTGGGCTTTTTAGGGCGACAGCTGGGAGGACGCGGCGCACCGTCTGCGGCAGTCTAACGTCTTGGCGGCGCCTGTGGTGGATGGCTCGGGCGTGCTGGTCGCCGTTCTTAACCCGTCCGACCTCCTTCAGGTACGTCTGTGGCTTACATTATCCCCTTTTCAGCTGGAAACCCTTTTGGGGGACAGTTTTACCTGAAGTTAGTATAGGGAGGGATTTGGGGGCTCTAAAGGGGTTAACTCATAGGATAGGATTACTCACATACACTCGTATGTACAAAATACCTTCCTGTTCAAGTATATTGATTAGGTTTTACTACTACCGCTGTGATTATTTAATGGTCTATTAACAATGATGACTCATAGTGACAACTTTCTAAGAACGGGCGGGTGGTGTATCCGGTGTATGACACGGCTTGCAAAAATGAGAATCGGCCCTAAATTTGTCGAACCCACAGCTGACGTTGTTAGAATATTTTAATAAAATACTGTCCTGTGATAGGTAAAGATGAAAGATGTGAGGAGACGGTGAGTCAGTCAGGCAAGGGAAAACGTCCGGCGGTCAAGGGTGTCAAACCGATCGATCGTTCCACACCAAAACCTAGTAAGTTGGGGTCACTCCAGGTAAATTGTTGGAAAATTGCTGTCGGTCAAGGCGTGAAAGTGCCGTCTCCACAATATAACGTACCAGGTAGTAGTTTGCCGTCGGTCAAGGTAAAATATTGCAAATTTGCCGTCGGTCAAGGACTGAAATTGCCGTCACCACACTAAAATATAGTAGTTTGGCGTCAGTCAAGGTAAATTATTGGAAAATTGCCGTCGGTCAAGGGCTGAAAGTGCCGTCTCCTGACCTCATTGGTAATAGGTGGATAGACTACAAGTAGGGAATAGGGCCGGCCCCTCCGCCCCAATGGCAGAGTGGCCATACTTTGGAATATGATACCAACGGGTTGTCATGCAGTTGTTACATGCCATACGGCCTACAAGGTTTCTCTTCGGAATGGGGTTGGCCTCATGTCCCGGGGGCGATGCACGGCGAGAAGGGTGGGCACAGGCGCGCCAATCATATGTACCTGGCATGATATGAGCTACTGCTATTGCTCCTGCTGTATGCTTCGTACGCCTGGTGCGATATGAGGTCCGATGATGTGTATTCTTTTTTTTTACACCGTTTTTATGGAATTTTGTGATTTGTACCTTATTGGTGTAATGTGTACCGCTCCCCTTTTGATGCGTGCACCGCTCCCCGCAGAAGAAGGAAGCCATGGATGACATCATGCGCCAGTCGGGCTTGGGGGGGGGGGAGACCTATTTCTTGACCGCGCTTTTATGGACTTTCGATATACCTTTTTTATGTAGTAAGCCTTTGGCCTTTTCTGAACCTTTTATATGTACTATACCTGCCGTACCTTTTTTGCTAACATTCGATGTACCTTTTTTGTGTACCGTGTGCCTTCTAATGGGTGTACCGTCCCCCGCAGGAGATGGAGATAGAAGCAACGGATGACATCATGCGCCAGTCCGGATCAGGGGGAGGGGAGAGCTACTTCGGGACCCCGCTGCCCCGACTGGTCGCGAGCAGAGTGGGCTGGCTTGTGAGCCTCCTGTGTCTGCAGTCATTCTCGTCGCTCATTCTTCAGAGCTTCCAGGCGGTGATCGAGAAGAACATTGTCATCGCGCTCTTTTTGACTATGCTGACGGGTACTGCAGGAAATGCTGGGAACCAGGCGAGACTTTACCTTTTGGAACCGCCAAACACAATCCACATTAATTCCTAGTAGTTTTCCCCGCAGAAATGTGGGTGCAGTTAGTTCTAAAGGGGTTAAGGCCGGAAGTTTTGTTTTTCGTCCGTGTTTCTTCTAGATGGTTGCAAATACGTCGGCTGTGACTCAAGCTAGAGTTCCGTTTTTTTCTTGGTTTATTTTTATTTAAAAACGCCCCTACAAATACGTCGGCCGTGACGAGGCTGGAGTTTTGTTTTTTTCCTTTATTTACTTTAATTTGGGATAAATGCGTGAGATGTGAGTTCGACCGATTGAGTGGTCGATACTTGCGTCCTAATTGGTAAGTGATGCGTTGGCCCCGCGGGTTCTGTAATTATCGTGATTTTTCACTGGTAGCAAACTGACCGTAGCTAATTATTTTCGTGTGCTTCGCGTGCGTGTGCTTTTTCGTCGCGTTTGTTTGTTTTGTCTGTTTTAAGAGGAAGCCCCCCGGTTCGATGTTTGGTTGCTTTTGCTGGTTGCTTGGATGGTTGTTTAGTTGATTGGTTGAGCGGTCGGGTCGACAGCCACTGACGCGCGCTACGGTACAGGTAGAGTACGTATTTTTGGCAAATACGTGTTCTGCATGACGGACGACGGGGGGGCGTACAACTGGAAAGCCGTTATTGGGGAGAAGTTACTTGGAATTAGGATAGGGAGGGGTTTGGGAGCTCTAATAGGGTTAATGCTGTTGATACTTGATTATCGTCGTGTAGCCGAAAAAATGACGACGAAAAGTGATGATTTCGGCATCGGCCAGTGCTGGTTGGCGATGATATAACATGGTGTCCGAACGACAACAAATGCAAAGACTCGATCGAGTACGAGACGGATGCGGCATGATCCTACTATATTGATCTACTATTGATAGAGTTGCTGCACGCGCTCACGATCCTATCGCCATCGTCGTTTTTTGGTGGCTATACTCTATGATCAAGATATAATCAAGATATAATCAAGGTACAATCAAGATATAATCAAGATGTAATCAAGATATATTCATGATAAAGTCAATACATAATCAAGATATAATCAAGATATAGTCAAGATATAATCAAGATATAGTCAGCAGTAGCACCTATAGCACAGCAACATACGAGCGTTCCTACCTGATCCACCACATGCCAGTACTACTGCTGTACGAAGCACGTCAGTAAGCAGCAAACGCAATAGATACGTACCACACTTCTACACATAGCAGGATCATAATTGCAGCATGTACAACGGCGGCCTGGGAAATAGGGGTTTCCTTGCTCGCGCGATCCATCTAAGCTAAGTTTATATAGTATTTGTTGATCGGTCTCGTCGCTCTTCGTGTCGCTGTTTGTATAATCAAGATATAATCAAGATATAATCAAGATATAATCAAGATATAATCAAGATTATGATCAAGATATAATCAAGATATAATCAAGATATAATCAAAATATAATCAAGATGTAATCGAGATTATAATCAAGATATAATCAAGATTACAATCAATATATATTCAAGATGTACACGGCGCCCGAAAGGGTTAATAGTTGATAGATGTCGTTCTTGTTTTGCAAAATGATTTTTCTATATACCTAGGCCATAGGATGCGCTTTCAGTTTACTCTAAAAACAAGTCATTTTTTGGGTGGGGTATATGGCAGAGTAGTTTATCAAGCAGCCACCCTCAGAAGGGGAAATGGTGCACCTTTATGATACCCTAGCTCGCGTTCGTTGATTGGCTGCTTGGATTAGCTGGTTAAGTTTTTGTTTGCACTTGCGTGGTTGGGTGTTTATTTAATTTGGTCGTGTGAATGTATGCTACCTGGTAGTTTCTCTTCGTTCGTTCGTTGGGTCGTTTGTTGGGTGGTTGATTTGTTTGTTATCCTTTTGCTCGTTTGGTTGTTTTAGGGTTCCGGTTGGTTTCAGATACGCGCTGGACTGCTACTACTATTTCTACTGTAATGCTACTGCTGCTGCTACTACTACTACTACTACTACTACTACTACTACTGCTACCACTACTACTAAAATTACACTAGTACTACAGATATTGCATTAGCACACCCCTCGCGTGTTTTTTTCTGTGCGTGATTGTTGTCCTCGCGTCTTTTTGCGGGAAACCTTTTTTTGTTGTTGTTTCCAGAGCTCCGCCATCGTGATTCGAGGGCTTGCCACGGGAGAAATCCGCAAGGGCAACCGCATGCGAGTGGTGTGGCGAGAAGCGAGAGCAGCAGTGGCGTCCGCTCTCGTTTTATCCGTGGCTTCCTTCTGCCGCGTGCTGCTAACACCGGGCGCTACAACGGTTGCAACGCTTGCCGTGTCTACTGCCATGGGTGCTACGGTGATAGGGGCTGTCATGTTCGGAACCATCGCCCCGATTGTGCTCGATGGGATGGGGGTGAGTCGCGGTATAGCTAGTTGGGGTGGGGAGAAATCGCAATAGCTAGTTGGGGTGGGGGAAATCGCGGTATAGCTAGTTGGGGCGGGTTGGGGTGGGGGGAAATCGCGGTATAGCTAGTTGAGGTGGGGTTAAGTGGCGGTACATAGCTACTTGGGATTGGGGTAGGCAACACAGGACAACACAACACAACACAACACAACACAGCACAAGAAGAAAGGCTTGATTTGTGTATTGATTCACTGTTCCGATGACACATACTAGTGGGTTAAGGGTGACTGACATCACCTTTTCTTTTTGGCCTTCTGAGGATGGTGACTTGGAGAACTCTACATGATACCCCAACCCAAAAACTGTTTTTTTTTTTCGAATCTAAAAAGTGCAACTCGATTAAACAGATTCATGGAGTCTAGGTACACATACAACTATTAGTGCAAAGCGAGAATTACGAAAGTCCGACGATTTGCGGTTAAGGATGATTAACGAGTTTTTCAAAGAGCCTCTCCCGTCGTTCAGAAAATGTCTTCGCCAAAAAAGTACTACCTCTATGGCAGCCGATGGTGGGTTGGTGAAAGTAATTGTTCGCGTGTGTCCGACCCCCCCCCCCCCCCCCCTCCTCTTGCCCTTCCTTGCGTTGCCCACGGTGTCTCCGTCGCCACCCGCGCGTCCAGATTGATCCTGTCAATTTTGCGTCTCCGGCCTTGGCTACCCTGACGGACGTTTCTGGGGTGTTTATACTTTGCTCTGTGGCCAAGCTCATGCTCGGAAACGGGGCGTGAGGGGCGTGAGGGGATGGTGGTGGCGCGGCCTTGCCAAGAAAGCGTTTTGTACCACTCTGTCCGAAGTGGATGAACGACCGTATTTGAGTAATCAAATTTATTCTCAACACGCTAAATCCTTGCTTTTTCGTCGAGGCTTTTCCGGGCATAAGTGCAAGGAGCGTTTGTGCCTTGATACGCGTGCGTAAACCAGACCTGTGCGGACATAAATGTAAGGACTGTTTATGAGTTGATGCGAGTAATTAAACGGTCCTTGTATTTTCGTACGGAGTGGTACCATGTGCTGGTCCTTGCATTGGTAGTCTAGACTATACTCATACTGGTATGATACAACATAAATATATGAAGACTGTTTATTTATTAGGGTGAATACACGAACGGTCTTTATTTTTCGGAACTTTTGTATACATGCTGGTAAGAAGTGCACTGGTAAATTTTATTTCAGGTCCTAGCGAAGGGCCTCAGCGGAAAGGCCTCAAGCGGAAGGCACGATGGGCAGGGCCGCGGGGGGGGGGGGGGATACCGTTTCACTGCCTGCAGGCGCAAGCGTAAGTGTGTTCAGATTTTGAGCCCCCGGAGATGCCCACCGTGCAACACGTGAACACGCGCGGGTTGAATGGGCGAAAAGCAGAAGCTGGGTGGTTTGCGGTTTTGGATGTTGGCCCTTGTCGCCCAATCTGAAAGCTGGACATAATTTTAATGGAAACAAGGTTCCCCTTGGAGAGGTGGCTGTCTTTAAATCCCGGGTGTGTGATAATTTGGAAAGGGGGACAAAAGCTATTGAAAACCAAAGGAAAAATAATTAGCCACCGCGCAGGTAACCGGGCAAGCAACACTGACTATTGATGGCCAAAACGAGTTTATAGTTTACCTTGGTAGTCTATAACGAAATAGAAATAACTTATTTTCCAGTACACAGTCTAATACTTGAAAAAGAAAACTACTGTTGTAGGAGGGAACAGCAGGCCAACACCGTTCATTGGCGCGCTGCAGTGCATGATGTCATGTTGAATTAGACTCCACCGCGAGGTTAGCGCCTTTCGAGGTGCATCCATGTTTTCGGGACCAAATCACTATAATTTGGTGTGGGATGATGTATTCCAGTTCTAAAACGGTAACGTCCAACGATGAAAGATGCAACATGCCGATGTCCACCCGTACTGGCGTTGTTTTGTCGACGATGACAACAATGATTGCCACAGCAGCAGAGTAATAACCGTGTATGTGTATATCCCCTCGGCGTCGTCTTCCCTTGGCCAAAACAACGTTTGATGGTACAACCAAACAAGCCACAGCGGTTTCCCGACTAAACTCGCGGCTGACGTCCTTGAAATATTTTTCATAAAATAAAGCCCATTATTAGTAGGTCAACCCTTGTAATTTACTCGGAAGAAAAGGCACGCTGGTCGCGACATTCGAAGCATTTTGACCCCCCAAGTATCTATGAATACACTGTTGTTGTTCTCACATTAACTCGCATAATCAAGTCCGTGGTCACAGGACAGGCTCCAGTCACTGTACAGTAGTGCGGCTTGGTGTTGATAGACGCGTGCTACGATATAGGTATTAAGGTATACCGTTTTTTGGCTATTTTGGTTTCTGATGAAAAATATGGTGCTCCTTAACCCAAAATCATCGGGGAAATATATACTGAGTATATAATATATATAATCGGCCATTTTTTTTTCATGATTCTCGTTCTACACCTCGGCCAGATGTGGTATTTTTCATCCGGTAGCAGTCGTTTTTTTTTCCAGATCAGTTTTTGGGAGATGTCTTGAGCTCCAAAATTGAGGAAACCCCAGAAAAAAAAGTGGAGCACCCTCTATCGTAGAAGTAATAGTACTAGTACACTACTATATTAATGTTAATAGTATGAATGGCGGGGTTGTTCTATAGTCTAATATTCCAATATTAATCCCTTCGGGACTTCAAAAGGGAAACTTGTCGAAACAACGGAGAAATCTGTTGTTGGAGTTCGGGAACCGAGCCAAGAAGAATTGCTTTGCGAGAGAGAATCACGTAGGCGTTTTGGTTTAGTCTGTGGCTGAAGAATTGACATTGATTCAAGATTGATTGCAGCAGCAGCAGCAGCAGCAGCACGGCGGAAGTGTTCAGTTGATCGCGTGATGGGTGGCAATACCAAGTGGATACCGTGCGGGAGGGTGTTGGCAGACTGGTAAGACTACGCAAATAATGTGTGTTGTTGCTAGTAGTAGCTGGCCACCAGCAATTGCTTGGTCAGGTATTATTCGTGATGCTCCATCAAATGACGATGACTTTGACTGCATACATACAGTAGCATCGGCTACACAGCAGCCTGGGCTAAAGTAAAGGGATAGAGACTGTTTCCGAACAACCATGAAAGGAGCTGTGTACGGAGCTTGCGCAGTATATATATATTGTGATTAGCGTGCTGCTGCACACTCGCACTCGGCGCTTCATAAATTCTCACTCGTCATTTTTGGGTAAACAAAAAGGGTGGGGAGCAATGTCTTGTACGAAAAAACCTAAGGCAAAAATTAAAATCCGAATGCGCTTGTTGTGCGACAAGAACCACGAGGGCAATGCCCATGCAGCGAGTAAATATATTTGCATTGGTGTATAAGGTGTATAAGGTAAGTATATCACATTACCTGGCGGGGGTACGACACAACAGAAAAAGAGAAAAAGACGACACAAGATAAAAGAGCTCTCTAGGGTGCTGAAACACATCCACTACAAGCTTAATTCTGCCATTCAAATTAAAACAAGCAAAAATGCAGTAGGGAACGGCACTTCTGTGTTACGCTTCAAAAGCCTACTTGCACTCAGAGCGTGACCCTCGTGTATACTGATATATACCGACACGCCGCGCCAAAGAGCAGAAACCCAAACTGGAAAAAATGGAGAAAAGGCGTCTATCACACATTAAAAACAACAGCAAAAATACCCCGCCCGCGCCCCACGTATATATAGCCTTCATCGAGCCCACGTCGCTTCGAATTTCGTACATGTCATAACTCTGGTAACCCACGTATCAGATATCATACAAATCATACAACATCGCTTGTCATACATTGGCAGGCAGATCCGAAGGATCACTACGTTAGGCGACAGGCTCTCACGCGAGAACCGTTTCTCGCGGCACAACACTTGTACCCACGAAATAAAGACCGGGGGCTATGTTACCTGCGTGTGTATATATTATATACCACGGTCGCTTTACATACAATCCATCAGCACCACACCAAACAAACCAGCCAGTGCTTTTCCGAAAGCCAAATAAACCCAGCGCTGCCTTGAACCAACCAGCAAGTAATGACACGTCACTGGTCCAACCTCTTCTTGCAAGCAGGTAGGTAGTGGTAATGGATATGGGTAAACACCCACATTTCACAAGGCACTAAAAAAGCACACGCCCACACGGACGGGCAGAAGAACACAAAATCGCTTCAAGAGGGGACGCAGCCCACCGGCAACTCCCACCCATGGCAGCAGGCAACCATAAATCGTAACCATGCCTGGAAAGTAACAATTTGAACCCTTGGCACACCAAAATTCAAGCGCCCAAAAAAACACAAATACCGGGGGGGGGGGGGGAACTATATCAAGTAAGAAGTCCGTCCGAGCCCGTGACGGCGAAAAAACTGTGCAACAAAAATCAGAACGTTCTAGGCATTTTTGGGTCGACCTGCACTGGCTCGACCGCGCGCTTACCACCGAGCAGCCCACAATAGGCCACCATGGAGGATTTGATGCCTGCCCTCTCGTCCGTTCAATAACTAACAAACAAATGCCACTTATACCATGACAGGCATGGCTGGTCCTACCGCAGACCTATCATACATCACGATGCCAAGGAACCAAAAACCCTGCCGGTGGCAGACCATACCGCGCGCGACCATTCCATAAAAACACACTGCTGTACACACTATACACGTTCTTGTAAGCCGTACGTGATACCCTCCTCCCCTCCATACAAACGCAGCAGCAGCATGCACTGTCCACCCCTCGTTCGCCAAGCTAAATGGAGCTCGTGCCCTTCAACTCTCTTCCTGCTCTCCACGCCCCCCCAACCCCCCCCCCGTCCACCCTCCCTCCCTCCAACTCCCCCTCCCTTCCTCCCTCCAACTCCCCCTCCCCCGTGCGGGGAAAAACGCCCCGTGCAAGCACAGATGCGACACGCCAGCCAAGTTGCCGTCGTCGTGTCCCCAACCTTGGCTTATAAGATACTTAACGTCATCCTTAAGGTACTCGAAGTAATCGTCAAGTGACTTAAAGTCATCCTCAAGTTACTTGCAGTTATCCTTCACTTACCTAAAGTTATCCTCAAGTTACTTGCAGTTATCCTCAAATTACTTCAAGTTATCATCAAGTTACTTAAAGTGATCCTCAAGTTACTTAAAGCTATCATTAAGTTACTTAAAGTTATCCTCAAGTTACTTAAAGCTATCCTTATGTTACTCAAAGTCATTCTCAAGTTACTTACAGTTATCGTCAAGTTACTTAAAAAAGCTATCCTCAAGTTACTTAAAGCTATCCTCAAGTTACTGATAGTTATCTTCAAGTTGCTTAAAGCTATCCTCAGGTTACTTAGGGTTATCCTCAAGGTAACTCCTTTAGTACAACACCACCCACGTGCTTAGGGGCCAAACTACTAGGAATAAATGTTGGTTCGACATGTTCTGGAGCAGTGAAGGGTTACACACAGATTAACCTTAACGCTCGCGGTAAAGTCACTCTGTCTCCTTAACTCCGCCAACGTCTTCAGAGGGCGGCAATCGAACACCCTTCACGTCTATGGACAGCGCTACCGCCGCGAGATCGCACTGCTCGCCCACCTCTCCCCCCCCCACACACAGATCATCGTACGTCGCTCTTCTCTGCCTGGCACCACCACCCCCACCACCCCTACCGCCCCGACCCCCATCTCCATTCCCGTCTATTGACAGCGACACCGCCGCGACATCGCACTGCTCGCCTAACCCTCCCTCTCCCCCCCACACCTCGTCATATGTCATTCTCCTTGGCCTAGCACCGCCGACAATACCACCACCACCCCACCTGTCACCCCCACCCCCGCCAGCAACACCACCACCAAAACCCCCACCCTCAACCCCCTCTATAGAAAGCTCCACCTTCGCCAGATCGCAATGCTCGCCCACCCCCCTCCCTCCCCCTCCACTCCCTGCCTTGTCACCCTTCACGTTCTCCGGCCTAGCACCACCGCCGCCACCACCGTCACCACCATCATCCCCGTCTATTGACAGCGACACCGCCGCCAGATCGCACTGCTCGCCCACCCCTTCCCCTCCATCTCCCGCCCCCACCTTGTCGTGTGGCACTTTCCTCGGCCTTGCACCACCACCACCACCACCACCACCACCACCACCAACATCACCTCCACCCCCACCCCCGTCTATAGACAGCCCCACCGTCGCGAGATCGCACCGCTTGCTCGCCCCATCCCCTTTCACCCACGCCTTTTCGCACTTAGCGTTCCGCGGCCTAGCACCACTTCCACCACCCCCATCACCCCCACCATCCCCACCATCACCACCACCATCCCCACCACCCCCGTCTACTGACACAGACACCGCGAAAGCGGCCCGCTCTTCCACCCCTGCTCCTGCCCCCCACACTTCATCTAACTTCCTCGGCCGACCGATCCACCCCCCCACCCCCATCCCCTCTCCCCCACCCCCACCACCGCGACCAGCACCATCATCAGTCAGCGCAAACCCTTCAACAGGCGTGGTATGCGAGTCCGGCGTGGCGAGCGATCCCAGGCTGGTCGAGGGACGCAGCCCGCTGTCTCGCACCCAAGCCGGAACACTCGGGGTCAAGACTGTCCTCCTCCTCCTCGCGCCCAGACAAGACGGTGGTGAACGCGGGGCAACCCCGCCACACACCCCAACCCCGACCTCGATCGAGTCTCTCCTCCAACTCCTCGAAGGGGATCGGGGGACCCCATGTAACTCCTCCCAGCTCGACCAAATATCCGAAGGATTCTGGGAGGGAGGCGACGTCGGGTGCTGCTGTTGTTCGGTCATCGGAGTCCTAGAGCTCCGATTGGCAGATAGCCCAGCAGCGCTGCCGCCGTCGCTGTTCAGAGATGGTGACGGGGACGGGGGCGGAGTGGATAGCCCTCTGGGTCGTTGTGGAACAGGGGGCAAGAGTTGCGCGCGGCTGTTACGGCTGTCGCGGCTGCCTAAGATGCCGATAGGGGCGGCATCCGATGAGCCGCGAGAACGTCCATAGTCTGACCACTCTACAAGGGTGGCGATGTCCGAAATTGCGGACTCTGAGCACGCGCGGGTCCTCCGCCGAAGGTTTGCCTGCATGCGCCCGGCAACCTGCGATGTAAAAACAAAAAAGGACGTTAGGCGGACGGTGACAGGGCGGGAAGCGGCGAGGGGAAAGTTTCAAGCACGACAGGATCGTTTCAAGCCCGAGAGAACCGTTTAAAAAACGACAAAACCGTTTCAAGCACGGCAGGCCTGTTTCGAGCACGAAAGGATCGTTTTACGAACGAGAAAATCGACATAAGCACGACATACCTGTAATCGTTTCAAGCACGGCAGGACTGACTTAAGCATAACACGACCGTTTCAAGCACAACATAGCCGTTTCAAGCACGGCGGGACTGATTTAGGCACACCAAGATCGTTTCAAGCACAACATAACCGTTTCAAGCAGGAGAGAAAAAATCAAATATTGCCACCGTCTCCACGCGCGCAGTACTGTGCTGCACTCCACGGTACCCTACCGCAATGTACTGCACTGAATACCACACGGCATACCGCACCGTACTGCACCGCACTGCACTGCACTGTATCGCACCGCATTTCGCGCTGCGCTGTATTGCTCTGCACCGCATCACACCGCACTACATGCCGCACTGTACAGGACCGCACCGCACCACACCACACCACACCACACCTCACCACAAAGTACAAACACCGCACCGTACAACAAACGCACCTTCAAAGCCATGTGCCTCCCCGCCCGGCGTTGTATGATGATGGAGGCCTCGTGCAGGTCCTTCGAGCGTCGCCTGCCCTCGTAGCTGCGGATAAAAACAGCCGCCAGCCTCACCACCCTAGCCGCCCTCGGCACCGCTCGAATGGCCACCGCCAGCACTCGCATCGCGCGCACCAGCGTTCCGACAACTTTAGCGTAGCCCAGCAACTGTGAGTAAGTAACCCAAACGGCGGTAAGCAAACAAACGCACACACCGGAGGCGCGGGAGTGTGTTACACAGCAGGTAACGCTCGATTACCCCAACAGCTATGCTATAAGAAGCAACACCATACGATACCATGACACGATACCATGACACGATACCATGACACGATACCATGACACGATACCATGACACGATACCATGATCACGATACCATGACACGATACCATGACACGATACCATGACACGATACCATGATCACGATACCATGACACGATACCACGACACGATACCATGACACGATACCATGACACGATACCATGACACGATACCATGATCACGATACCATGATCACGATACCATGACACGATACCATGACGCGATACCATGACACGATACCATGACGCGATACCATGACGCGATACCATGACAGACTCATCCCACGGGTGGTTTGCGTTTTTTTGGGGCTAAGTATTACTGACGTTTCTGACCCCCTCAGGTTTACTGTCGGTCAGTGTAATAACTTTACGAGCATATCAGTATTCATAGGACTATTGGGGTTAATAGGACTATTAGTATGGTATGTTAATAAGGACTAGCGCATAGAAACGTTGGTCGAGTTGCGTGAACGAACGCCTTCCAAGTCATGTTTCGGGTCGTGTTGATGTTGATGTTGGTGTTGATGTTGATATTCACCTCCTCCTCACGTTAGGAGAGCTCAGAAAAATCTCAAGAAACTTGTGCTGCACCCCTAGCCGGGATGACTCGCACAAAGCAAACACACACATACACACCGGGCGGCGTGGAACTAACTTTCGATCAGCGATCAGCCCAGCAGCTATAAGAAGCAACCCAATAGGCGACAGAAACGTTACAAAGAAACACCGAACGGACGGTGTCATTTGGGCAGGCAGAAGGCGACGGGTGAGCGCGATGCGCGACGCGAGACAAAACGGGGCCACACACCTAGTTTCCCACGTCATAAATCCACGCAGGGCCAGCAGCTCTGTCTCTTGACTGAGTAGATGCCCAGTACCGTACTATACAATACCATAACTACTTGCAACACAGCGTTACAAAAATGCTACGAACCTCGAACTTGTTTTACGTAAAACCATTCCCAGGCCGAACTTCGGCACAAATTCAACACTCTGTTTTGCAAAACCAATTCCACGCCGACTTTCGACACCACTTCAAGGCTCGCCCTGGACAGAAAGCACGAAGCGCGCCCCCTCGCTGGTGACACCGTGCAAGCAAGTACCAGGCACCACTCGGTACACGCCACACAGTACTGCAAGCCAACCCAATACCCTACGAAACAACGATCTTGTTTTTAAGAAAAATCGAAAAACGTCAGCTGTGAGTACAACCGATTGAATGGTTAAAACAATGTGTTCAAATCTATTCCAGGCCGATACTCCGATTTCCTAACTCGGTGTCATTTTCACCACTCAACAGTGTCCGACACAAAATCTAAGACCTACCCTGTACGAGAGGACGATGCGCGTCCACTTGTTCGTGACGCCGATGCGAAAGAAGAACTTCGAGATCCTTCCCCTCCGCTTAGGCGGGTTGCCGAGCCACTTCAGCACCGTTCGCCGCCCGCGCACCACGTGCACTACCTGCTTCACCGTCATATCGACCCCCATCGCCGAGTCGTCCAGGTACTTGAAAGCTGCCACCGCGTAACCCGCCACCGCAATTTGTCACCGCGCAAATGTGCCCCCAAGTAATGGGTCACCGTACAAGGAGTCGCCACGCCAATGCAACGGGTCACCGTACAACGCGCCACAGCGCGCAAGGAGTAACCGTGCAATGTGCCATGCGTCACCGGACGTGTCGCCACGCAATGCGCCGCCGCCACGCAATGTGTCACCATGCAACGTGTCACCATGCAATGCACCACCGCGCAATCAGCACCGTCCAATGCGCAAACGCACGAGGAATAACCGCGCAAGGTACAAGATCAGAGAGGCGGTGGGGCAGGGGGGTAATCATCGTATCATCGTGCCATGCATGGAAGAGAAGTAGTGGAACACGGGAGGGGGGGGGGGATGAGAGAAAAAAACACCTTTGAACCCATGAACGATGGGGCTGTGAGTTGGCTGAATATAGCTATAGTATGCTATAAGTGATGAAATGATGAAATGATAGGACGCGCCGTACGATAGAGGAATATCGCTTTTTGGGCAAAGCGTATCTTGTGAATGACGGGGCTCCTTAACGCCTTTACAGCTGGAAACCCGTTTGAGGGACAAAACTACTTAAAATTAGTATAGGGAGGGGCTTCAGGGCTCTACAGGAGTTAAAACCAAAATCATCCAAACGTCATTATAGTGTAACATTATGAATGTTTCGCACCCATCATAGCTCATGGGCTTGGTCATTGGGTAGCAGCTTCAGTGTACTCAAAAAACTTTTTGATGGGTGAGCCATAGAGTAGTACATCGAGTAAAAAAAATCAGAAAGAGAGGGTGCACGTCTAACTCGCCGACTCGCAACTAGTTGGTACGATAGGTATTTATTTTACAGACACAATAGCTGCGTGCGGTAAATTAGCGGAGTTCCGCAGCTTAACATCTGACTCGCGCGTGCGTGGCTTGATGTATGGCGTTTACCATTAATAATAACGACCGCATCAGTTAGTTGGCTAAAACATCGTTTTTTTCGATTTTTTCGCATCTGGCGCCTTCGTGGCTCGACGTATGCGTATGGCGTTTACATTTAAAAGCGTGTGTGCTATTAATAGCTAGTGTTTGCGATGTGTCATACCAACGTTGATTGGGCAGAAAACATGTCAGGAGGCGGTCAATCAAGGGGAAACATCCATCGGTCAAGGGTGTCAACGCGATCGATTGTTCCACGCTAAAGCCTAATCGTTTGGCGTCAGTCAGGATAAATTATTGGAAAATTCACGTCGGTCAAGGGGTCAAAGTGCCGTCTCCTGACATGTGTGCTGGGCAGGAGTTCAGTAGGAAAACTTATTATAGTATTGTTAGTATTGAAACCGTCGAACGTGACAATCCGCGGCCAACCCAACCCAGCCCAACCCAACCCATGAAAAATCAACAAAAAAGAGGTAAAAGAAATACGTTTTCAAACGTTTTTTTTTTGCTTTTTTCCAGCCTTTTTCCTTGTCGTGGGTCCGCAGGCCTTGGGTTATGACATTATTTGGTTTCAACATAATTTTTACATCATTGCCAACCTTAGAGAGGTTGAAAATCGCGAACACGCTATTAATAAAGACTACAGCAGTACGGAGGACCATAGTAATCAGAACCTACCGTGTACTCAAAAACCTATACTATGTATCCACCTGTTTTTTCTGTCCACGTTTAGTCCTGATTACTATGTCCTTTTAAAGTTCCCTTTTCCCCTACTGATACGTTATTTAGGTGGATTCATTTTCTGAGTTCTTCGAGTCCCACTGGCGCGTCAGTGGCTCCACGTAGATGCTTACAAGTAAATACTAGGTCGGTAGGTTGGCTTGTACTCGGCTACCCTACAAATAAACCAGCCGTGCAGTCCACACACCCCCGACAAAAACTACTCATGCAACACATACAACACATACAACACTTACAACGCATACAACGCATACAACACATACAACACATACAACAACCTATTTTAACCGAAAATCAACGGCTGTGCAATTGACCCCCCTCCCTCCAAAACCTTCTGTGTGTACGGCACGCTACCGAAACTATTATACCGCCTGACACCGCGATAAAACAAAAGCACACATGCACAATTCCGCGCAGTTTGACAAGGCCAGAAAATATCGAAGCCTTCTAGCGACAACAATGAAGGCATGAAGCGTAGTAGGGGGAGGGGAGGGGTGCTATGTGACCCCGGATCTGAGTCACCCAAATAAAGGGAGTTGCAGAAAAAGTGCAAGTATAGCAGATGGGGTAAAAATTAATAAAAACAGATCAGATAGCGGGCGGCGCATGCGCCTCGTGCAGCGCAGATAAGAAGAGGCAAAAAACAAAAAACAGACGACGCAGATTATATAAGGTGACACGCAGCAGATGACATAGCTGGCTCAGATGATTGATATGACCGGAATTACCGAGACGGTACATAAGTGTGTGGAAAAAAAACGAAATTTGGTCACCTCTCGTTCCTCGAATGCTATTAATCTTGCCGATGTGAAGCCTCTTGCTGAGCTTGTACACCCAAAGGCTAAGGGGGGAGTCGGCTCCGAGGTGGAGGCTCTCCGACATCGCAGCGTTGGCCGTGTGGTGGGCACTGGCGGTGGAGAGGGAGTCGGCGGCTCCTTCCACCTCATCGAGCAACGGCTGCAGCAGCGGCTCCATGGTACTGTAGGGCAAAGAACACCAGAGGTCGGGCACGAACCAAGTCCGGAGGTAGTGAAGCCCAACCTGAAAAAGAGGGCAAGAATAAGGACCGTTGCCATCACCATAATCAGCATGGTCGCCATCGTTTTCGTCATCATTACATGACGTTTCTTTTGCGGTCGATCCCAAAATACTACTACTACTGATACAAAATAATAATAATAATAATAATAATAATAATAATAATAATAATAATAATAATAATAATAATAATAATAATAATAATAATAATAATAAAATACTAATAATAAAATACTAATAATAAAAGTAAAAATAATAATAATAATAATAATAATAATAATAATAATAATAATACTACTAATAACAATAATAGCAATAATAACAATACTAATAACAATAATAACAACAACAACAACAATAATAATAATAACAACAACAACGACAACAACGACAACAACGACAACAAAAACACTAACAATACTATACTACTCCTACTCCTACTAAACCCTCAGTTGTTCGTATTAATAGTTACTTCGTATGCGTCGACGGATAACGTTATACCCTTTTCATCTAACCACCACCCACCACCAACAGCACCATCAACAGCACCACCCTCACCGTCACCATCATTACAATAAAGCACACTGCTGTACGACTTCCAAGCACTGCTGCATCAACAGCGTAAAACGTAAAATTGCAATCCTCCCTTCTCCCACCTTTCTTGGGTTGGTGATAATTTTCGAGGTCTTGTCGACGTAGGCCGTCCTAAACTGCAGCAGCATGTCCAAAAAGGACAAAGCACTCAGCAGGTTGTCCGCAAGCGTCTAACAAACCACAAGCATGCAGCGACAAATTCACGAGTGGGGGGTGGGTGTGCGTGTGGGTGTGCGTGTGGGTGTGTCTCGGGGGGGTAATCATACCATGCATGGCCGTATTGGTATGACCATAGTGGTCGTACTGTTAGACCTTAGCATCCCCACAATGCCGGAATGGAGCACGTCGGGTGTTCACCGACCAGGCAGGGGGGGAAGGGAGATGCCGTACGTGCGTAGGTAGGACAACGACGCACAGGGCAGAACATCTCAGATTCAGCTGCGCCGTTTCATAGGCACAACCATGTCGTCGTAAGTGTATACAGGCGCTCGAGATATCGCTCTACTTCCAACTTTACCTGGTATGCGTTAATGCCAACTCTTGCGTGTGATACATTTATCGTGTCCCTGAAACCAACACTTAAGATAACCGAAATCACCCCGCAACATACTCCAACAAATTCCATGCCAATTTTGCAGAAACTATTACAGAAAAAACTTTACACTTTATAGCGTTTCCGCTTACCTGCCACTCTCTAAGGCTAGCGAGCTTAGGATCTGTTTCCTCCTCGCAGTCAAACGTCGCCCTGCAGCTGGTGCTGTGGTATGCCCGAAGAGTGAGGGTAACGCAGTAGCTCACCAGCAGCGACATGCCCGCCAGCTGCACCAGTACCCTCCAAAGAGAGATCCCGGGCATAAACATCCACAGTCTGCAGTACAGCATGCGTGCACGGCGGGTGGAACCGTCACAAGGGAAAATTTGGTTGGATGAGACGTGAGGGAAACGGGCACTCGTAGCTGCTGTTAACTGTTAGCTGTTGGATAAACCATGGACATGAATATACCTACAGGTATGCCCCCCCCCCCGGTCCCTCCCTCGGCATATTCTCCTACCTCCCAGCCATCCTCAGTGCTTCATTGCCGATGAACAAGACAACCTCCTTAAAGTTAGCTGCCTTTTTCATTGTTCGCGCTTCATGTTCTCTTACATTAGCTATTTTGTTTTAAATATTTTTTCGCGAGTCACACCGAAGGTGAGCTCAGTTTTTTTGTTGCTCGGCTCAGCTCAGCTCCGCAGCGCAGCGGCGTGCCTTTCCGTGCGGTGCTGCGCCATGTGCTGTGCTGTATTTAATCTTTCGCGCATACCCGGTATCATTCACACTATCGTACGACGGATCATGCCAGGTACCGGTACACCAGGGATGTACGTCCTACATTATTTCTAATCACGAAAAATGCACTCCCAACTCAGCTAAGCTCAGCTGTAGCTCAGCAGCGCAGCGCCGTGCGGTGCCGTGCGGTGCCGTGCCCTACGTTGTGTTGTTGTGCCGTGCTGCGCTGTGCTCTCTTTCGAACGTAAGGCAGTACCACGTATAATGCGAAGTACCAGGTACCCCGGGACCGGTATGTACGTGTGTAACTGTCACCCACACTCGTCTTTTGCTTTCTTGACTGGTTGTCCTCTTCGTGTCAATTTATTTCGCCTATTTTCGCAATTTACACCCGTACTGCCGATCAGATGCCGATCAGAACGTGGCATCGCCAGCAAGCACACAGCACAGCACAGCACAGCACAGAGCAGTCAGCTCTGCACAACAAGCACACAGCACAGTACAGCACAGCACAGAGCAATCAGCTCTGCACAAATAACTCTTGGCATTATCAAGTCGCTAGTTGCACCAAATCATGGGCCTCTTCTTTTCGCTCGTTCACATTTTGTTGTATTCTTCCTTGCGCGAGCGCAGCGGGAGGAATCAGCCGCCCGCGGAGAGGAGCCCTTGGATTCTACTACTAACATGTGGTCACAAGACAGGCTCCAATATATCCGGAAAAGTAGAACACCTAAATACTAAACACTGTGGGAAATTGTAGTTCTGGCTCTCAGAACTGAGGCCTAGGCCAAATAGACCTGTTTTACTCGGCTGGACAGTCGAAAACGCCGATACAAGCCCCGAGATCCACCCCGCAGTTTTCTGAGGGCTTTCTGGAGCAGTTTTCCGTTTTTCTAGAATCTTTGGTAGGTTGCTTTTTTGGCGCAACCGATCACTTTTCAGCAAGGAGTCTTGTTCGTCAGAACTGGGGCTCATAACAACGGAATTTGAGGATTTTGGGCTCAAGAATAATAATGTCCTCAGCTGCACTGGCAACTTGCACGAACAGTGAAACAACGACGTTGGAGAAACGGGAAAGTACAGCCAGACAGCCCCCGAAAAAAGACGTGCGGCATGGTGACGTGTCTTTCGGTGTTGTTGAACGTCCCGCCAAGTGAATCGCGTTTTGTCGGCCTAAATACTCAGTTCTGAGGGCCCAAAAATATTTTCTCATAATGGTTTTCCAAGGAAAAAATACCTGCTAAAACAAACCAAAACACTACTAGTAGTTCGTACTGAAGCATGATACTACTAGCTACGGGCTGCTACTGTGTAGTTGTTAGCTGTTATCTGGTACGTGTTAACTGATTCGGTGGTGCATTGGAAGCTTGGCGCTTGCGGGATGGTCCGACGTGAATTGTGATTGGCCCCACCCCACACCGCCAAGCCTCACCCCCCCCCCCCCCCCCCCCCCAGCCCCGCTCCCACCCACCCCAGCCCACCTCAACCACTCCACCCCACCCACTCTACCCCATCCCACCTCACACCACCCCAACCCAAAACAAAACCAACAGAACGACACAGCGTAAAACCACGCTCATACAAAAAGATGGAAACATATTCAAACAAAAACACAAACCTACGCAGAAGATCACTATAAACATCGTGGATCACTAAAAACGGCGAGAGTGCCTCATACTTCATAGGTCCTGTCTATGCCGCCCCCACTCCACTCCACCTCCTCTCCCACCCCACCGCATCCCACCTCAAACCCCCTCCCACCTCGCCCCACCCCACCACCTCCCACCCCAGCCCAGCCCGACCCAACCCAACCCAGCCCAACCCACCTCTTAGCCTCAAGCTGGGCCACCCTCCTTTGCTGCACCGAAGCCTCGTCCCTAGCCATGTTCCACTGCCTCACCACCCTCATCAGCAGCATCGACGGGTCGCGAAGCTTCAGCGACACCCACACATGCCCCACCACCCCCGGCTCCACCACCGCCTCCTCCTGCTCCGCCACCACCGGGGACGCAGACTCTCCATCCCCTCCCGAATCACGCCTGTCAATAGACCCTCCCTCCGCGCCGCCCCCCTCCCCTTCCGAGAGACGCTTCCTTCTGCCTGCCGGCGTACCCGAATTACTATTGATACCGCCAGCGACGCGCGACCCGGAACGTCTCGACCTCCCGTGGGGCAGCAGCGTCCAGCACACGTTTGCCCCACCCACACCCACCGGGGTCTGGCAGCGCCTCTCCACCCCCGCAGCCGCGATTTTCCACTTAAGTCGACGATACCGTACCTTCTGACGAGCTAAGAACAACATCGCGAAAGGGGGTATCCTAGCCCAATCCAGCCCGAAACCTCTATTTCGGGGTACGGGTGTTCCGTTGCCGGCAGTGGATGTGCCGTAAGGGGCACCAGGGGCGCCGCTTGCGGTGGCGGAATCGCTCTTGGACCTCTCGTATTTCCACAGGGCCGGAATGGAGAGGAGGGGAAGCTTCGTGGGCTTCCCCGTCGCCATTCGGCATACCTGTTGAGGTTTAGGAAACCCGGGGGGGTACCGTGGGAAGGGTGAAGGGGACGCGGAAAATAGGCCGAGGGGGGGGTGCGTCGCCCTGCTCTATGTGAAGTATCCACACATCCGACTGATCACGAACAAGGCCGAAATACTTCAGGGCATGCACATCGCTGATTTAGGAGTATATAATATTATCACACCCAAAAGAAAAGTCAAACCTACAAGGGCTACGCACGTCTAAAAGGCCAAGCCCATAGAGGCTAGACAAGTGCAAGCGCCGAGTCCAAAGGGGTTTCCACACCCGATAGCCAAACCCAAACTTGGGGATAATAACCCAAACCTTCCCCTACCCGTAACCCAAACACATACCTCCCCCGCATCTAGCAAAGCGGTACCGACGAGCCACGATCCGTCATCGCTCTGCCCCAAGCCGCCCAAAGCGGACCTCCGTCGCCGGCGCCGCTGCATCATCCGGGGAAACAGCCCGGGCGATTGCCGTGCCCACACCTGAATCACCACGCGAACACAATGAAAAAATTATCATGAGACCGAAAGCACCTCCCGCGCCCGAAACAGCATCACCCTCAAGAATCTCCCTGCTCCACGTGCTTCGCGAACAAATCTCACAAGCCTCTTGCCAGAAAACCCATCACAACTGAGCCTCTCCCCCCTCCCCCTTCCCCCATGCCCCTCTTACCCCCCCTCCCTCCCACCCACTCCTCTCCCCCTCCCTCGCCCCCGACCCCACACACCTCCACGCGCAGGTTGCCTCCTCTCGCTATCTCCATCGCGGGGGGTCCCCACAAGATGCGCATCCAGTGCGGCCGTATTAGGGGGGGGGGGAGCGACTCCGCGACAATGGCCATGTGTCTGCGGGGAGGGTCGCTGGGCTGCTGAGGATCCAGCAGCGCTTCGGGGGCCGGTTCGGATACGTAATCCCCGGGACCGAAGCCAAGCAGCTCTGGTTAAAAGAGGCGGATACGGGGGGGGGGGGGAAGGGAGGGGGTGGGGGTGGGGGTGGAAGGGGGGCAGTTATAATTCGATTATGCAACCGTATTATTTTGGCCACCTTCCCTCTACATTACACTACGATGAAGTCATTTTTCGACTCTATGCTACGACCAAGTCACCTTTTCCCGCAACTGAAACGTCACCCTTTATCCATATACATTTTGATCAAGTCGCTTGTTCTCTCTATACTACGATCAAGTTAAAGTGGTCAAGCCCAAAAAAGGATACAAGGGTTGGGTATATTCACAGAACGTTGACAAGATAAAGTCATGCTCACTCACCCCTATCCCAGCCACACGCACTTACCCCTAGCCCTTACCTGTCCCTGTCCCCTCTATGCTAAGATTACGTCAGTTTCTCCTCCAGTACTACGGATGATCACCTATTCCCCCGGCCCCTATACCATGATCCATACCCACTCACCCGTGGCCAAAGAGCTACAGCCACCCCTCAGCACAAAACTCCTTCTAGTGACGTTCAGGATGGTGAACCGACGTCGAACGCCGTCCCAATGAACTCGAAAACCTTTGTCGTGCCAATCCTGCAGCCACCAAAACAGGCACAGATTGGGCACACACCATACACATACAATCACACATCGATCAACCTTTAACTGTTACAATTGCACCTCGATCGTGGGCATCAGTTACTTGGAAATAGTGGGTCAATGTTGCATCGGTAAAAGGGTTACATACGATGGATGACGAGGCGGAGACACGGCAAACTAAAGTACAGTAGGTTGACCACAACGACGACGAGACGGGAAAGCTATATATAGCCCTGGGCTTGAACTCCTTCAAGACTCCTCCCCAAATTTTACGTGAATTGTGCGAAAGCATGGGCAATTTATATCGAAATGGCCCATCCATTTGTTTATACAAATATTCTAACGACGTCAGCTGTGATTCAACGAATTTAGGGTCGATACTCATCTTTGCAAGCTGCGCACTATATCTATCGCCCGTCTTTGGTAAGTTTCTGTTTACTTCGCACCTTTTCTTCAAGTTCGCTGAAGTACCCTACAACTTAATTAACCCATGTGCGGGTATACACCCGAATAAAACGTCCATTTATACGAAAAACTGCGAGATTGGCCGCCAGCTGCGCTCGCTCAGGAATGAAAAATACAACAACTAGGTCCAAAAAGGTTAAACCTGCCTTGGTTCCAGCCATCTCCTCCGTCGACTCCTCCCCCGAGTTAAGCATGTCCGCCAGCTCCTGCGCGCCAAACGTGCTAAGAAAAAACGGCCGTCCCACTGACAGCACACAGCTCCGATCGCCTGTCCAGTTCCCGGAGCACACCGCGCGACGACGCCGCCTCTCGGGCCCAGTGCTGCGGGCTACCGCTGCCGCTGTCGTTGTCACAGGAGACGGAGGCATGACTTCCTTTCTAGCTGCAGTAGCTACCGCCGCGGTAGCTCCCGCAGAAGCCGCCGCTGCTACCGCGCCTGCTCCCGCTGACGCTACCGCAAACGCCGCTGCTGCTGCGACCGCCGCTGCCGCTCCTGCCACAGCCACCCCCGTCGTAGCTGCCCCCGACAACGACGATGACGACGACAACACCCTCTTGAAGGGAGGTAACTGTTGTGGCGGCTGCTGCGGCGGTAGCTGCTGCAGCAAGGGGCCTTGCTGTTGCTGTTGCTGTTGCTGCTGCTGCTGCGAAGGCAACGCAGTCAGCGGGCTAACCAGTGTCACTACTGCTGCATCCGCCGGTGACATTGCTGCCGCCGCGCTCGGCGTGCTCCGAATCGCTCTGTCAGTGTCCGCATCGGTTTCTGTGTCAGTGCTGCGAGCAGCATGGCTGTGGGTTTCCACAAGCGTGCGTGTTCTGGGAGGGGACTGCGGGTTATCACCCAGGGAGCGAGAGTTGGCCAGATCGGGAGGGGCCCTGTCAGGGAGAGGCAGAAGAGGGGGGTGAGCGTGGGATAAACGTTAGTAGGTACCTTCACTCTGTCTGGAAACGCTAGGACCATTTCGATACAAATATGAAGACAGCAGCGGTCAGTAAATTTGAGCGCATTACTCTGTAGCCAACCGGGTTTTCGATAAGAAAAACTGGTCCCATGCGGGTCTGGCACCGCACGCACATCAGCCTGGAGCCCGAGGTACAACAGTCCGTGGTGCACTGTTAGGAGGACCCCGCCGCGAACGTATCATTCGAGAACTCCCCCGTCGACCCGACTTGCGAATGCCCAAAAGGTGTTCTACTCTACCGCAACACCGTGCCAGGTAAATGGGAGCTTCTCAAGTTGATCGCCTTGATCGCCAAAAAAAGCACGGACCCATTTCGAACTGCCTAAAGCGTTCGCCGACAACCAAGGCACATAAGGTGACGACAGCTACGAATAGCCTGCTGCGCAAATTCCTAGCAGCAGCTAGTCTATATTATAACACATGTGGCGACAGTCGAGAAGTGACATTTACCTGACATCGAGCCAAAGCTGGTTGCTGGCCGGAGTCATGCAAAAGACCTTGTCCCACCGGCTGCGGCTGGAGAATTCTTGGTCGTTCCACATAACCTACCGGTGTTGTGCATGACAGGCAGGCAGGCCATTAGACTAGAAAAACAACCCATGGGTCGGAAAAAGGACTGACTGTCTACGTCGTATGTCATACTGTTCTAGGGTTGTGAGGTGTTTAGCAGGGGGGATGCCTGACGACGCGCGTACGGTCTGTAGTGCTGTAGGGCTGTGAGGCCTTGTACAGAGGGCATGCCGGGAGAAACTCTTTTCTCTCCGCTTCCTTTCACAAGCGAGCGCTGTGGTCAAAACACCGCCCCGTCTTTTCTTTCCTCCCTTTCAAACTAACCTTGCAATACAGTTCCGGCGGGGGCAAGGCCTCATCTCCATGCGGCTCCTGCACGGCCGCGCGCGCCACCCCTCCCGACCCGACCCCGGCGCCCAACGGCATCCCCCCCGGCGCCTTAACCAAGGGCAATGCCGCCCGAATGATGGTGGCCTGCAAGCGCTCCAGGCTAACGGTGACGCGGATGGTCCCTCTGCCCATCCAGCGGCTCCACCACGAGCTGGGACACACGGGCATTGACAAACGAGATTATGATATACGAGGTTATGATATACGAGGCATTGACAAACGATATTATGATATACGAGGTTATGATATACGAGATTATGATATACGAGGTAATGATATACGAGGTTATGATATACGAGATTATGATGCACGAGGTTAGGATGCACGGGGATATAGTGTACGAGGTTGCGGTGCACGACGATGTGATGCACGAGGATGGATGCGCAAGGTTATCACGCATGGTGGACGTGTGGAGTAGCGCGCAGGGGGCGAGTCAGTGTTGACGTGCTCTGCGGCTGTTTTGCTTGTGCTACCCTCCGAGTGGAGCCCTACCGCTGTCCCTCGTGCGGAACAATCGAACAATCGAACAATACAATGTCCAAACAAGCTCGACCGCCTGAACAACGCTAACATTGTCCGACGCGGGATAAAACTTCATCGAATGTCGCAGCACACAGCTCCTACTACCACCATGAGAATAGCACGACATTACTGTATATACGCTGTACATGATACTGGTATGGGATAATTGACAAACACCTGGGGTCTCGCAGCTTTAAATCCGCCGGCACCGTGGAGGAGCCGAGCGCTCGCAGTTGAGCCGAAGACATGCGGCAAGCCCCGATAAGCCTGTTGCCCCCGATCACGGCCCCCTGCACCCTCCGCAGCGCTCCCCTCTGGAAGCATCGGGACACAAAGCTCACATCGAAAAGTCGGTCGTCTTCAACAGGAGGAGTACAGGAGAGGAGAGGGAACGGGGGAGCGGGGGGGGGGGGCAATCGTTTGTTGCTGGCCTTAGCTATTTGACCACGCATCCCTTTTAGTACGGAGCACCGTTCCTACTTTTGATAGAGACACGTCCAACACTTGGATGATCATTACGTTGCTGCCGTATATTCGCCTCCCGACCTCTGCCAAACGAAGTACGCCTAACGAAGTAACGTAATTGAGCGCGGGTGCATTACGCGTTCCTTTCGAAACACTGACGATTTGCACTACTGCCTCTCGTGCCAATGGTGGTGACATTGCGTGACCACATCACCTCGCTTGTTGCATTTTGCAATATGTATATCTGTCTTACAATTAGCGACCTCAGAGCACCACAACGACAAGGTAAAATCATGGTAACTACATGGTTGCACCTATCGATTAAAAAAATCTATCTTGCGATCCATGTAAAATAACACACCAAGAAGCTATAACACATTGTATACCATACCTAAAAATTGTTTTGTATACCGCACATAACATCAAATCTGATAGAAAAATAAACAATACCAGGCAGGTGACATAAACTGATGCATTCCTTCTACAACCGTCCGATTTGTCCCCTTACCGGATTTATAGTTTCCGCGCACATATTGAGTTGCCCCCCCCCCCCCCCCCCCCCGATCCCTCTTGTTCAAACGCCCCACCCATTATCAAAATATGCCAGAGTAATAAAAACTACCAGGCAGCTGATATCACCTCATTATCTTCCTAGCCATCCATGCCGTAGCCCAAATTCTCTCCCCCCCGCCCCCCCCCCTCCCTTTTCCCCCGCTCCCTCTTGTTCAAACGCCCCACCTAAGTTCAAAATCTGCCAGAGTAATGAACAATACCAGGCAATTGATATCACCTCATTATCGTTCTAGCCATCCATGCCGAACTCCCAATTAATTTCCCTCCTCCCCCCCCCCCAACGCCCCCTCTTGCCCACCATCCGCACCATCGCCTAGCCCTAGCACCATGCGTAAAGCAAGCCCCTACATCTATGCGATCTAAAGCTGTTGGGAATCCCCTCGCCCCCCCCCCCCCCCCTCCCCCCCCCCAACCCTCCCCACCCCTTCGAACACTCCGCCCTCTCCTTACTGGTTGTACAACGTACAGGACATACATGATAAACTGATGCATTCCTTCCACAACCGCCAGATTTGTCCCCTTCGAGGACTTATAGTTTCCGCGCACAGATTGAGTTGCCCCGCCCGCCCCCCGCCCCCCTCCCCCCGCTCCCTTTTGTTCAACCCAGGCCCCCACGCCCTTAATAACTCCCCCCTCCCCTCCCGGGTTATACGACTTACAGGATACACTTGATAAATTGATGCATTTCCTTCCACAGCTGTCAGATTTTGTCCCCCTCAGAAACGGGTTTTATAGTTTCCGCGCACAGACTGACTTAACATCGCCCTGTTGACCCTGGTACAAGCTACACTGTAGATCCAAGGCAGTCGCCGACCTATATCCTTAATGAGGACACACACCCAGTAATACGCGCGATCGGAGTATCACACACAGCTTGCAAAGATGAGTTTCGACAAAATCTTCGATTTCACAGCTGGAGTGTATTTTTGTTTTCATAATACTCCGGAGTTTTACATTAGGAACAAGTTGCTACTATTATCGTCTTCTCGAAGGGGGGGGGGGGGCAGCAATAGCGTGACGGGCAAAAAAGAGAGTGAGGGCAACGGCACGGGAAGAACAAAATACAATCTCCTGGTTGTGTATTGCATTTGCCAGCATTTACGAGTTACATGTGTGTGGAGTCCTTTGGCAGTCAAAGCCAACAAGCGGGGGGCTACGAACAGTCCAGTTTATCCCAGTACTGTTCTTGATACCATTCTCGCGTTTGTTGGAAAGGTAACAAAACTGAACGCAATACTAAAGGTCCATCCGAGAGCGCGGGGCGTGTACTACTCTGTAATGCCTGCCAAAGTTAGGGTGCCTAAGCGCTGAGGCGGGCAGATTTAACTGCCACAAACACAGAGGGAGACAGGGAGACGCCGTACTTCGTGCAGAGGTATCAATACATGTATAGGTAGACGAGTGTCAAACATTGCCGGCCCATGGATTGCCCGTTGCGTTCCCGGTGCGGTGTGTCGCCTACAAAACTGAAAGAGTCAACATTCTCAACGGATAGAATACTACTGCGGTGGACCGCCCAGCGTCTCGATTCTCACAGCTAGGGTAGCCAGACACCCCCCGCCCCCTCCAGAACATCCCACCGCGATATATAGCCGACAGACAGCCCATACCTCTTACTTGAAGGTACAATATCAACAGGCATATCTCTCCATTCTCCGCAGTTGCAACAGCTGTTTCACGGACAGGTACCGTATATGTTGTTATTCTTTGTACCTGGTAAGGCTTACTGTAGCTCGGGTGGGTTCACCTTTTACCGGTACGCAATTCCGTGGACCAATACTCTTGTGCAGTAGAGGTCCCTCTATAATGCCGGTTGTCCGCCATAGAGCCTGTGAAATCGTTTGGCGCAGATGAGAAAAAACAGAAACGGCGGCATGCCGAATAGTGCCGGTTGCCGCTATAGTACCGGTATTTCCGGCTGGTTCATACCGGCGCTTTAGATCGACCGCTATATACTGCAATACAACAGTACCTTAACAAGTGGCGTCGTCGGTAGGCCGAAATACAACACACCTCACGATGCCTCACCGAATAAGTCGTCAGGCTTGCTGATGCTCCCTCTCCTCTTCTCCCGGTCCCTCTCATCATACTCGTCCCGCGTGTACTCGTCCCACACCTCGAGCACTACCTCGATGCCCCGCCGTCGGCAGGCTCGACAGCGGCCGCAGGCCCCCGGCAGCGCCCTACCTCGGCGAATCCGACCTTCATCCGTAACCCTCCCCTCCGTCCCAGCAGCGGCCTCCGGAGGACAAGAACCCGACTGGCCAGTATTGTTGGTGTTGTTGCCGTGGTCGGTGTTGTTGCTAATGTTCTCGTGGCAGTCGTCGTCGGTAAGGTCGTCTTCGCCGTCGGTAGGGTTTTCGGCGTCGTCGTGCGAGGGCGGGTCGGGGTCGACGAGGTCGGACCGGACCAGAAAGTTTTGGTTCCACTCAGGACGTCGCGTTTGGCGGTCGGCCTTTGTTCTCCCCACCTGTGCGGGATCGGGGGGGGAGGGGGAGGGGGTACTCGTAATAGTGCATGGCCGTAGTCTCAAGACAATAGACCGGTTTGTAGGAGGGCGAGAGAGAGAGACCTGAACGGGAGGGGTGGGGGAAAGTTATGACCATCGAGAACGCACGAGAGACACTGCGCGCAACCTTGACCCTCAAGAACATGCTCTTCCAGAAAGAACAAAGGGACGCACATTACACTTCGTCGTAATGTACCTAGACTAACCTGTACTCTCGTATACCAGGGTACCATGTAGCTAAAATACCTACGTAGGTACCAGCTACAGCAGTACCTGGTATTTACTATTAGTAGTATTTACAAAAGAGTAGCAAACGAATACGGACGATCTGTTACCATAGCAGTTTGAGAGCAAAGAACAAAATCTACGACGATATGCATACTATTTTTAGTACAAAAAAAAAACTATCAAATCACTATTGTACTTGTTCTCGGAGCGAGGCAGAGGTAAAAGCGGAACCTAAGGTCACGCAACAAGAGGGAAGTACAGTGCACAGGACGTGTGCGGGGCTGTGGGGCAGAGGGGGGGTATCGACGACCGCATTTCGGTATCAGCGGTAGTCGGGAAACCTGGTGCAGCTGATGATCAGACTAGACGTTCTACGGTTTTGATGCGAAACAAGCTGTATCGACATCAGAAGCAGGAGGAGTTTGTTTGCCGTCAGTCGAACTGATCAGCCGAACAGCAGCATGCGATGATGATCTTCGAGGTGGTGCTTCATACCTTCTCTCCGTTGAACTTGACTACCACGAACGGGTCCGGCATGCCAACAGCGCCCGAGGAGCGTGGCAGCCCTCTGGCGCTAACGACATGTATTCTAAGAAGGGGAACCTCTCCATCCTCCTCGACGTTGATTTGATACGATCCAGAAGGCACTCGTGGTCTTTCGAAGCTCATGCTTGGACACAAGGAAAGAAGAAAGCGTCCTCCTCACATATCCTCTAATTCGTCCGATGAACGTACAAAGTGGAGTCAAAGGGGGTGGCAAAGGTTGCGCACGGCAAGACCGCTTTCGTGCGGTATCTGCCTGGTGAAAAAACTACGAAACCAAACCAACTTTACGTAACGCCTCTTTCGCGAACGGGGAACAACATAAGCTCGTTTGGAGTGAAACTGTAAAATATTACCAAGATGATTTCTATGAAAAACGTTTCAAGCACATGGCTCTAGTATTTTTATACAGCCATCGTAAGTCAGACAACAGAGGGTACACTGGAGTATACATCTTCCCTCTCCTGTTCTACTGAAGTTTGCGGCTCATATAAAGTGCACCATCAAGAGCTCACATGGTCTAGCACTCCCAGGGCTCTCCGACTTGCGTCAAAAACTGAACTGAAACTAAAAAACGTTTCGAATCGTCCCCGAATTCCCTATTCAAAACGTCGCCATTGTTATGTGCAAACCCCTAAGAGCAGACCTGGCGAGGTTCTTGTGTTCTCAGTGCTCCGGGAGGCGCAAGGAGCTGCTGAAAGCGTTTCTGAAGTTAGGTGAGACCAAGTGGGTTGCTGATCCTGATATCCTGTCGCCCATCTAGTTTTGAAGGTTCCCGACGTCATCGTTTCTCCCTGAGCGTACGATCTTTTCTGCTGATGTTTCTCTGCTACGGGTATACACGCCTCGGTGTACGTAAGGCGTACCTGGTAAGGCGGAAGGGTAAGGGTATGGGTTTCGTCGCTAGGGTCTCCCGCCGCCCACATCACATGCAAATCCCTTGCTCCGGCCTGGAACGGGCATTCAACTAGTCAACTCCCTCGTCGCTGATATGATAGCTATCATAAGCCACAGCTGTCGCTGGTTTCTAACCTGCATCATTCGTGCGTGTCCCACTTCAGAAGAAAGGCCCCAATTAGGCCACCAGTACCTTCTGTGAGAGGGAGTATGATGTCCTCGGTTGCTCGCGGTGGGCAGCGCGTGGCGCGCGCCGTACACGTAGCGGCGGCGGCGGCTCCTCCTACGGCTAAGCGGGTGCCCGGAGCAGCGCGAAGGAACATGGGGGGGCACGCAAGGCACATTGGATTGCCGGGGGAGCACGTACCAATCCACGTTGGCGAGCTCCACAAGAAGCTGGGAACGGTGTACCTGACGACAATGTTCTTGTGGATGATGTACCGGGCGAAGCAGGACGGCCTTGTTCTTCTGGTAAGCTATCGTCTGAGATTATATGGCCGCGCTATCAAAGCTGATGTGGTTGTGTCCGACGTGCTGCGTTTGTTCTTGGGCGGCCACGCACTGCTGTACATGCGTATCATAGCGCTGTTGTTCTCTCTGAGTTGGCACGTGCAAGACGAGCTCTAGCTCTGTCCTTTGACGCCTCGAATGCTTTGTATTTTTGTAAAAAGTAAGGACACGGCGTGAGCTGTGAGTTCTTCCGGAAGATGGATCTAGACGCATGCTACGATGGAGGTGCACCTTTTTTTTTTTGCTAATACTCCTCCTCATTTGAGAGGCTCTATTGTTTGGGTTTCTTTCCTGGGGTATTCCTCCACTCCAGAGTGACTGGAGCCTGTCCTGTGACCACGGGCTTGATTATGCGAGTTAATGTGAGAACAACAACAATAATGCCTCTCGCAAGTACTGATTTGCGGGGGGGGGGCGGGGATGCTACCCGACGAGCAATCCCTTGGCGCAGATATAAAACAGAAACAAAAACTAACATCAACTTAGATTCCAACGATAGTCCCTAAATTCAGAACGGCGTTTTTTCAAAAAGTGCTACCTCTCTTGTAGCAGGCGCCGATACTCGACTTTTTAAGCTGTCCGTGATACATCGGTCGCGCGTTTTGTAGACGCATCGACCTAGGGGAGAGTCATGTCATCCTGGCCTACGTTTGGTACACTTCCTGTATACCTGGTATGCCGCAATCCAGCACATGTCCAGCCCGTGTCTGATGCTCGGGTTGGTGCTGCTGTTCAAGTCTTGGCGGGCATGCAGTTGGTGATACATGTTGCTCATGCTCATATGTTGACTCCTGCTTGCTCTTGATAATATCTAATATTGGAAAGGCATTTTTTTGTTCACGCCTGTAGAGGGTTGACCCAGCAGAAGAGGTTGTTTTCGTGTTTTCCCGTGGGCAGACTAGTGAGTGATGCACTTATGCTACGGCTCTTTACAAAATCTAAGAAGCTATTAATACCAAGTCTATATGTTCACAAGAGCTTGGTACCAACATAGCTCGACCCTGAAAGTTTTACGAAGAATGTGGAGTCAGGAGCTCACGCCGATGGCACTTCTGACCGCCCGCCCTTTTTTGCTATCGAAATTCTGGAACCGCCTCTTTTGAGAAACCCCGGTTCGAAGTACATACATGTCAAGAACCAGAGAATTGGCATACGAAAAACAAGACAGGTTTGCTTGCTGCTCGCAAAGAATGGATCCATTCCATATGGTACGAGTACAAAGAACCCTAGCCCCGTCCCCTTGCCCCGTCCGAGCCCGACGCTGTGAGCCCGAGCTGAAGGTATCCTCCCTACGACAGCGTTGCGGTAGGTTTGCCCCTGGCTTTTTCACCACGTGCTGGGTGCAGCACGGTCTACTCCCGACCAACGACAGCAGCAGTAACTGCCACAACATATATTGCCAGTACATACAATATATCTGGTAGTATTGTATTAATAGTTGTTGGCATATTGTCGACCGCCTACCCTTTATGGTAAAGTCGCTGGCATGTTGTCCAGATAACCGAATGCTTTAATGATATGTTTGACGAATAGCAAGAGCCGCCTTTACCGTAATTCTGAACTATTGTCTAGGATAAAGTTTGGAAATGGGGGAAGTTGGTTCGGCCCACGTGAAGTTTCCAGTATTATGAAAGGGTTTTTTTAAACGCTGCCCAAAATTCTAAAACCGCGCTTGTCCCATAACTCTTTGCAGAAGGGTGTTTGCGACTTCCAACCTCTGTTCGGTTGGAGAACGTATAATACTAGTGTTGAAACCGACGAACATCATAACTAAAGGTCAACCAACCCACACGATAAGGTTAGACTTGAAAATGACAACTGGTGGGAAAACGCATTTCTAAGCTCATTTTTCGCTGTTTCTTCGTGGGTTGGGCTGGCCTCGGATTGTGACGTTCGACGCGTTCAATACTATTAACAGTTTTGTATGCTGTCCTACCCAATTCCTACCCAACCAAAGTTGGTACATAAAGAAAACACCGTACTACAATGGAGTTAAATTGACACATGTGTATGTGGGAGTGTGGTGAGCTCAACCCCTTTAGAGCCCCAAAATCCCTCCCTGTACTACCTTCAAGTAAATGTGCAAAAAAGGGTTTCCAGTAGTGAAGGCGTTAAGTCTTCTTTATCCCCATCCGCCGCAGGATAAAACATAAAAAAATGAAAACCATAGTTTAAAATCGGAGACTTTGACGAAGCCCAGCAGCCTGGGTTACTTGGTCCGGCGGTTGCTGAAACATACAGTAATAGCTGTTTTCTGACTTCACTAAAGTATACTTGTTTTAGACCGAAAACGCGAGAAGTGCATTTTTGTCAAGCTTCCAGGAAGAGCGTGCAGCAGTACGGGTGTCCGTAGTGGTGTCCCTCTATAGTGCCGGTATGTGCCAGCCGGAAGTACCGGCACTATATTGGCAACCGGCACTACGCCGCACACTGCAAACACTGATTGTTACCATCTGTGCCAAGCGATTTCACAGGCACTATATCGGGCAACCGGCACTATCGAGGGAGCTGCATTCTGTGCGCGTGGCGTACACCAGATATAATGCAACAGTTCAGAGCCTTACGTGGTGCTTCGGCCATACCCCAACCCCTTTAGCCCCCCCTTTAGCCAGGCCTGCTTGATGTAGCCGATGCTTTTAACGTTTGTTTGTTTTTTCCCCTCTGAAGCCGTGAAGAGGGTTTAATGGTGTAATAGTCAGTCGTTTGTGTTGGTCGTATTTCCCTCTATTTTACTGCTAGCGTAAGTCCTCCAACGGTTGAGCATACTGCACGCTCGGGATTGTGTTGTTGTGTTGTTTTTCCTCAGGGGCTCGAGCACCCGTGGGACCACATGCACGAGCACGGGCATGACGAGCCGGTGCTTTACCACTTCACCAAGATGGACGACGGTGATGAGGAGGAAGAAGAGGACGAGGACGAGGAGGAGGAAGAAGAGGAAGAGGAGGAAGAGGAGGAGGAATAGTAGCGCATTCTAGTTTTCTTTGCTAAATATGGGCGTTGGGAGGAAGAGGAAGAGAGGGGGTAGCGCATTTATGTTTTCCCTGCTAGGCGTTTGAGTTGAAGAGCGTCGGCCATTGCAGCGACTGTGGCTGTGAAGCACGCAGACGCCCACCTTTGGGCGCCGTCGGAGATTGGTCTTCGCTACTAAGCGGGGCCGGGCGCAGTGATTTGTAATCACTCACAAGTAGCCCCGAGCCGCGGGAATAAAGGCCCGAAAAATGCCCCCCCCCCCTATCGTATGAATGCATCCCCCACACCGTAGCGCTGGTTGGTGGGACATGGCCTTTGTAAGGGGCACTTGTAAGGGGGAAGGCGAAGACCAAACTGGGCCACAGCAGCATCTTTGCTTTGTCCATGTCGCCGTATTTCATCTGCGACATGGCTGCCGTCGATGGCGTCGTCGACAGGTAGTGTAGGGTGGTTTTGTGGAATGACACCGACGCCGTCCCGATTTACCGTCAGGCGTGTGGTTTACGCTCGGCGTTTTGGTGGCCGTGCTGTGCACTTGGGCATGGTGAGGCATGCCACGACGTTCCGGGTATCATCGCGGTGCGCGCGACAATAACAAAGACACAAACATTTTCGTGACCCATATACGCGTTTTGATGGTAGATCTTGTATGAGTTTTGCATGTGCAGCCGCCTTGGCCAAGTATGTCGGTTGACGGCCTTGTTGTCTCCCGTCACGGTCTGGTTAGATGAAATATGCTGGTTTATTGTGGGAGTTCCTTGACGGCCGTCCGTGGAGGGGCAAAGCACCGTCAACCGAGGTATTTTGACCTTGTGCCCAGTTGTGCCGCCTCGGAGTTTTGCACACGTTTTACGGTGGTGCCTTCCGCGCGCACTCGGCATCAAAGCAACCGTCATCCTCGGACCATCACCATAATCATCCTCACAGCATATTATAATGGTAGTGGTAGTAGCACTTCAGCAAGCTTGCTCCTTTGGGACCCATGAAAAGCGATAAGTGATACAATCTATATCTCGGTTCAAGACAATCGAAGATAAGGGCATTTGATAGACTTGAGAGCGATCAACTCGGCGTGTACCGCATACTAAAAAGCCATATATTTCCCACACGACAGACAAGATCAATGTGTATTTAAGAGCGCCTATTTTGGCTTGTCAAAAGCCGTTCTTAAACCGGGTACCCGCTGTCAACAAAACGAGAGGGGTGTGGTCCCTGTATAGTGCCGGTATGTGCCAGGCGGATATACCGGCACTGCAACGGAAACCTGCACTGCTCCGCACAATAACACTTTACCAGCACTGCCTGTTCTCATTGATGCCAAGCGATTTCGCCGGCGCGCTGTATATGGGGCAAGCGGCACTACTCAACTGGCACCTCTACTGTACAAGGATCGAATGCATCAGCAATTCGTGTAGCAAGCGCAACCAGGTAGTACGAGTACGAAGTATCACTACTTACGTGTGCTGCGCGCGAGTCTTACATTCCCCTACACAGCAGTATGTTGCACACCGATCACACACCCTACCCTTGCAGCCCGGACTGCTGCGTACGACCGGCTCCGTAATCGTCGTGGGAAATTGGAAAAAATGCCGCTGCGCACGACCGATTCTGCAATCGCCGCGGGAAAATGGGAGACGCGGCTGCTTACGACCGATTCCGTAATCGTCGCGGGAAATTGGGAAATTGTTGGCAGAGGGTAATAGGAGAGAGCACTAATTACCGTTGTTGTTTTTTAATTGTCCACCGGCAGATGGGGAAAAATAAAGCTTAAGCTTTGCCAAACTTCCACGTACTTTCATGCTACTTCTTTACGGAAGGATGCTCGATTTATATCGGCGGCATCTACAGTACGCTATATTGTCGGCGGGCAAAAATAATAATTATTTCTTGGTTTGCATGAAAACCTCGCGTGCGTAAAGGTAAAGTAAGGCCTCTCACGGGGATAGGGGATGCGGAAACCCTTGGGATAGGTGATTGATGCGGCAACCCGTGGATTTGTCTTATCCATGCCCGCGGGCAAAAAAGTTTTAAAGGCTCGCCACGCACGACACGCTGCACGGATCGTGCCCAAACCTCCACGACAATGACCCCAAGGTCCGAGTTGTGCCCACCCCTTTTGGCGGTTCGGGTAAAAGTGCGCGTACGAAGAGATACGTCCGAAAACAGAGGGAAAAAATGACAAATATAATTACAAATATATTATTTTTTCCCCCTTGAAGACCAAAAGAGCTAAACAGTTATCAATATTATCCTCCGTAGTCGCCGAAACCCTCGAGGTCGTTAGTTAGCCGTCAAAACTCCGCCTTGATCGGAGGTTGCACCTGGGGAACATAGGGAATGCGAACAGCGTTTTCGCCAAAAATTAAGTACGCGAGTATTGAGACTGCTGCTGTGTTTTGAACCTCATCAAACATTGGCAAGGTTGGTTTCCTCATCAAGCATTGGCCGGGTTGTTTTCGTGTAGTGAGAACAAAAATGACCTAAATCGGGACCCAACTGAACGGGCATAGCGCAACTGCACTACCCTCGCCATAAAAAGCGTCGCCCTGCCGTTGCATCGCTGTCGCATTGCTGTTGGAGACGCGCGTGGATATACTGCGTGTTTTCCAACTCGTACCAGGTATATCCGGAAAACAACTTCCCTCCGGGGTCGTTGAACGTTGAACTTTGCTTCAAGGCAGCAGCATATCTGTCGCGTAAGAACTCGCGAAGCTGGATATTTGGCATGTGTAACCGTCGCCACCTTTTGTGCGTTGATAGATCGGTCAGATTTTTCCGGAAACTCGAAAAGGTTTCCTAGCAATAGTGCTTGCCGCGGCCAAAAGTTAGAAACTCGCATTGCGAGCTAGCTCCAAATAATCCTCGACAAATGCAGACATATAAACCGTTCCTGTGAGCTCCATTTCAGTGAGTAATCGCTGGGCGTTCGGTATCTATACTTTACCAGGTAATGCGCTAACTGTACTGCCGTCACACCAAGACTTGGCGCAGCTTACATCAGAAAAAAAGTACAGTAAATCCTTCCGGGACTACAAAGGGGATAAAAAGGCAAAACAGTGAAATCCATAGGAAATATATATATATATTTATATACGATTCAAAAGGTGTGCGTAAAAACGATCCGCCGGTGTATCACGCAGCTTGCAGATATGAGAACCGACCAAAAATTGTGTCGAACTCACGGCTGACATATTCAGGAAGATTTCATGAAAAAAAAAGGCCACCACAAGCATGGACGCATGGTACGGCCAAGACACATGCGCACCATTTTCTTTCTTCTGGGGAAGGTCGTTTTTTGAGGAACTCTACACCTCTCCAACAAAAACAATTTGGGGGGAAACCAAAAGTGCTAGCAATCTACAAACCCGATGGACAAAGCAATTCCATGCTCTAATCATAGGAATAAAACGAAAATTATACGGAGTGCAAGAGAAAGAAAAAAAAAAACCCGACGATTTTGGGTTTAGGAGCCTCGTCCTTTACAAAACGTGTTTTCGCCAAAAAGCGGTATACCTTGACGCCTCTATCGCATCTTAGCGTGCGTCCGTCAGCCACTGCCTACAGCGGGGGATGACAAAACCTGTTATCCGAGCTGCAATGCAATAAGTCGCACGATACGGGCGCAGCGTGATCCTACCCGCGCTTACGCATGCTCCCACTATACACTCATTGGCGGTTAATCATACCAAACGCAACGCTTTCTTTTGGCACGTGCTACGGTATCATTAAGGTGCACCATATTTTTTATTTTGGCCATGCGGGGCTCTTGACTTGATAAACTACTCTACGCCCCACTCAAAAAATCTGATTTTGAGAAAAAACGAAAGCGCACCCCGACCCGATGCACGAAAAAAAAAAACTCATTTCCTAGGGTAAAAAAAACGAAAAACAAATCTGCCAATGAAAAAAAAGAGCATTAAAATTTCCATCGATATTGGGGTAAAAGCTCCCGCAATTCAGAAAATATGTTGGCGAAAAGATGGTGCCTCTTATCATAGCAGGCGTCTTTGTCGCTATGGTATCTCCGCATTCCCAGGAGAACGCCTCCTCGGAACGCGATGATGCGCAGGCTTTGACCCCAGGGATGCGTGTGACCACATTTTTTGGATGCGGGCCGGTACCGGCAGTAACACCGCACAAAAAAAAAACGATTGTGAGCACCGCACCCGAGAACCACTGCCGCCAACACTTGGGGTAGAGGATGAACATCTACCATCCCTCCGTGAAAAACAATGTAAAAGGGGGGTTTCCAATGTGTACATGGAGGCGTTCCTGCATAGAAGTTGTGGCCAAAACCTTTTGAAAAACGCACTAACAAAAAAAATACCTCTCGTGTGGATTTACGAAACCGTTCGCGAAATAACTTGACCGATAAACAAACACGCATCATCCTACCTTGTTCTTGCGCTCCTCTGGGATGGGCAACGCGAGCTCTGACGGGTCGCAGGGCGGAGGGTCGTGTTTAGTGAAGTAAGGATGCCGCAAGGCTTCCGCCGCACTGATGCGCTTATCCGGCCTCAAAACCAGGAGCTGATTCAACAGGTCCATCGCGTCAGGGGAGGCGGCAGACAGCACAGCGCTAAGGTCCACCGGTTTCTGTGGCAAAAATTCCACGTAGTCTGGCAGCGCGCAGTGTTCCTGTGGGGACAATAGGCGTGGGGCATGCGGCAGGGTCATACTTGGCAAAAATGGATACCATCTTACGGTAGCTGTGTGGACTGGCTCTTTTGTGCCTTCCGAGGGTGGTGGCCTGATAAAATATTCGACACCTCATCCACAAAATGACTTGTTGATAGATTAAAATGACAGTGGTACCAGATGACTCATGCCATGGCCTAGATTTCAAAAAGAAGAACATATTCCAAGAGCAAGAATGACGAAAATTCCGACGATTTTTGGTTAAGGAGGCCCTCCATTTACAAAACGTTTTTGCCAAAAAAAAAAAGTACACCACCCCTGCCGCGCAGGATCCTCCAGAATGCGAAAAAAAAAAAAAAAAAAAACGAATGCGAGGTGCTACTGTAGCTTACACGCTTTTCTTGGGACAAACTTACTTGGATTTAGATCTTACCCCCCCCCCCCTCTAGAACCGCATCTACACAACTTGAAAACAACTCGAAACTATGCAACGCTCACCATGGATAAGCTGCAGCAGTCACGCAAATCGCGAAAGCAGCAGTGGCTTCCTGGCAGCTCTTACCGGCCAGTTCTCGTCTGTTGGAGTTCCCATGACCTGGAAAATGCGCGCCACTTGGTCCACGTCGCTGATACCCGGAAAAAGCGGTCGGCGGCACATCAGCTCGGCGAAGATGCAGCCAATCTTGACACCAAAAAAAAGGGGCAAACAACGGCGTGCGAGGCGCTTGACACAATACCTCGTCCACGGTAAAAAATACTCACTTCCACAAACTGTTTGTAGTAGATCAGCCGCTGGAACTTGTGCTTGTGCAATTGTGCCGCCACCTTCACCGGTTTTCTCGGAGATGGCTCAAAGCCTGGTCTAAACCGGACCCTTCGGCTGCCCTCGTGCAGCCTCCGGGCAAGCCTCCGTGCATTTGTTTGATTATACTTCGAAGTACATTCACAAACCTGGTTACACACAATAATTTCCTTCGGGACCCAGGCCTGGTGACTTCCCCCGATAATCCGGAAAAATTACAACATACATAATAAACTATTTTTGGAACCCAGGCCTAGTGACCGAAAAGCGACAAGTGCGCGTTTCATCAACCTTCTACGAAGAGCGTCCAGCAATAACACCATAACACGGCAGCAGCGTTGTCATGCTGGGCGTGCGTCGTGCATCCCTCCTTCATGTATCCTCCATGCATCCTCCATGTATCCTTCATGCATCCTTCATGCATCCTTCATGCATCCTTCATGTATCCTTCATGTATCCTTCATGTATCCTTCATGCCACACAAAAAGGCCACGGGTCACCGTTGGGATTTTTTTTCAGTCGCTCGGGGTCACTCGTGCAAATGACCCCCCATGTTCCTTGCTGCGGGTCAAAAGCTTTCGTGCTGTTTCATTTTTCGATGTGAACCCGCAATGGCGAACAGCCTCTTCTACGCTGCGCCAAGCAAGTCGCCTACTTTTCTCTTTGTCGGCGAGGTACAGAGTCAGTGGTGCGAGTATGATAGTACGATAGTATGATAGTGTGATAGTATGATAGTATGATAGTATGATAGTATGATAGTATGTTAGTATGCTAGTATGCTAGTATGATAGTACGATAGCACGATAGTATGATAGTATGATAGTATGATAGTACGATAGTATGATAGTATGATAGCATGATAGTATGATAGTACGACAGTATGATAGTGTGATAGTATGATAGTATGATAGTATGATAGTATGATAGTATGTTAGTATGCTAGTATGCTAGTATGATAGTACGATAGCACGATAGTATGATAGTATGATAGTATGATAGTACCAGCTATGATAGTATGATAGCATGATAGTATGATAGTATGATAGTGAAAACACACCGGTGGCGAAAAAAGGGGTATGCTACTACAATGATACTACGTACAATGATAGAGTATGATACTACAATACAATACCCCGTAGTCTTGTTTCCTAAACCCTAAGGGTCCAAAGGGCTTCTGGGTGTGATGGGTGCGGCAATTTGATGCATACTGCGGTAAAGGAAAATTATTTTTTTCTGAGGCCCCTTCCTCACTACACGCCTTTACAACTGGAACTCTTTTATTTGTACAAATTTTCTTGAAGTTAGTATAGGGAGGGGTTCGGGGACTCTAAAGGGGTTAAGGAGCTTATATACCTTTCTCTGTGACACCCAAAAACTGATTTTGAGCAAGCTGAACATGCAACCTAATGAACACAGCTGTTCGATGGCCTTCGTAGGGATACGACGAAACATATTGTAACACATTGTAAAAACAATAATCAAGTGAATGAAACTCCGACAGTTTTGGGTTAACGCTTTCACAACTGGAAAGCCGCTTTTGGAGACAAGTTATTTGGAATTGGTACGGGGAAGGGTTTAGGGGCTCTGAAGGGGTTAAGGAGCCCCGTCATCAAGAAAGAGAAAAAAAGCCAAAAAAGTGCTGCGACCTCTACTGGAGCACGCATCAATCGATTTGACACTTTTTTTTGTACACTTTTTCGCCTCTGATAAGCGTCTGAGCTGCAAGCGATGCGCATATTGTGGGAGGGGTTCGTGGTCGCGGGAAGCTTGCTAAACTCCGCCCTTGAAACGAAACACCCATGAGCGGTGCGGTGGTGGTTTGGGACGCTTGCTGCAGATGCGCCGAAGAAAACGGTCGGTAGCATCGTAGCATCGCAAGACATGAAGAAGGTCTTCTCGAAATGACAAGTATTGTAAATTATACAAGCCGTCCACTTGCGCGGTGCGCGCCTTCAGAGTTCGCGGAATATAATGGCGGTGTCCAAGCCCAATGGTCGAATAGAATGGCGGTGCCCAAGCCCAATGACACATTCAACAGCGACCTTTACCGTAAAACAAACGACTGCTGCAGTTGCCAATACGGGATATATAAACAGCACGCGTCGATTAAATGTGCTCTCCATGCTTGAGACGATCGGCGCACGTGATGAGACGGCTTCGTATTGATTTCCCTGAGCAATCAATGGCGAGGGAAGCGCCCCGGAGACCAATGCTACCAAGCCTGCGAGATTCATCGTACTCGAAAAGTATGTACGAGGGAGTGTGTTGTTGGTTACAAAGACGAATGTTCCGATTGAGGTAGGGACACTTTTCGGCTGAAAAAAAAAAGGAATGACGGAACTCCTTAACCCTCCTTAACCCTCCTTAACCCTCCTTTACCCTCCTTAACCCTCCTTAACCCTTCTTAACCCTTCTTAACCCTCCTTAACCCTCCTTAACCCTCCTTTACCCTCCTTAACCCTCCTTAACCCTCCTTAACCCTCCTTAACCCTCCTTGACCCTCCTTAACCCTCCTTAACCCTCCTTAACCCTCCTTAACCCTCCTTAACCCTTCTTAACCCTCCTTAGCTAAAAAAACGTCCGAATTTCCTTAATTTTTCTGGAATGATTTTCGTTGTACACCTACGCCATGAGATTGTTCACCGGGTTTACACAGATAAATAGCATTTTTTCTTGCCCTCAAACCAGGGTACAGAGCTCCTCAAATGAGGAGTATTAGAAAAAAAATGGTGTTGCATCGATACCGTAGCATGCGTCCGAAGCACCTACCCAACTAGCCTACCAAACCCATCCACCTTAACATAGAGATAAAAATTCCCACCCACCAACCCACCCACCCACCCACCCACTCAAAACCGCTACAACGCCAATAACAACCACCCACCAACACAAAGAGCTGAAAAAAATACCAAGGCAAAACACTCACCCCCCACATGTCCACCGCCGCACCGTACTCTCGGCACCCGAAGCACAGCTCCGGAGGGCGGTACCATCGCGTTACCACGGTAGGGGTCATGTGCCGTCCAGGACTCCCGTACGAGCGAGCGAGCCCAAAATCGGCAAGCTTCATCTTACCGTCGTTTGCGTAGAGCAAATTGTTAGGCTTCAGATCCTGCAAAAACGGAGTTCACAAAGTTGGAGCGGCGACGAGAAGGGGACAAGGGCAATTTCAAGGGCAATCTCATACCGGTATACCGGTGATGTACTACGAGTGAATGCGAGTTTCTAGTTTGACGAAACGTAAAGTAATGTTGGCCCCTGTGGACACGGTTGAAGCCTCTTTTTTACTTGATTAAAAAGGGGATCGAGACCGCAAAGGACCATCACACATCCATTGACGCATGTAACTCGGCGACGATTACAAATATCCTGCTGGGCGAGTTCCTATACAGCGACAGCTTCGTGCATTAACTGATTGGTTGTCATCAAATCGAGGCTAACGGTTGCTGAAACGTCGCAGCTACGTGACACATCAAACTTCCCGCCACCCGCGCCAAATCGTTGTCACTTTCTCGTACTGCCATGATGTGAAAGCAGGGCTCAACAAGGAAACCCCGCTGACGCTGTGAAAAGTTCGTTTGGACCCATTTGACCAGCAATGGCGGTTACCCGTTGTACAGGATCTCATACGCTCTACCCAGGCGTTTCGAAGTAGTCTTGACTTGCAGCGATTGGGTGTCAAAGCCTACGCTCCCACGTTTAACATAGGGTAGAGCACCTCGCAAGGAACTCGTGCTGGTGAGTTTCGTATTTATCGTCAAATGTGTGCGACGGTGGAAGGCATAGGGCTTATTAAATCGTGAAAAAAAAAAATACGAACAGAAGCTTCGCTCGAAACTAACAACAACCCATCCGACCGCAGGTCAGAAGACCACCAAGACTTGAGACTGACGAACATGAGGTACCGGGTTTGCCCGTCTCTGGGGTATCACAACCCCCCTCTGTCAAGCTGCCAAGGCTTGAGTGTAGGGAAAATGCCAGAAAAAACGTATACCGGTTCGAAAGCATAAAAACAGGTACAGTCTGGATACTGTGACAAACACACGGCAGTCAGCGGCCACAGAAAGTTTAAAGTCAAAACCCTATGCTTCGTGCGTCTTCGGCGTCAAAGCCGTCGATGTGCCTACCCCTTTTAGCACATTTTAGCACCTTTTAGCACCGCACTCCCGACATGGGGACAAAACACTTGGAGTTAGAATAGAAAAACACTGGAAATGGGTTAACTAAAGTTTCGTTCGTTTCCCTGTCGTGCAACTTTTCGGAATCCTAACACACTTCTTCTCACCCTGTGCAGCACGAAGTTGATGTGTAAATAGTTTATGCCCTCCAGGAGCATTTGCATGTGGCACTTCACATGCTCCGGCTTGAGGATTACGCTCTGCTCCATCAGGATCGACTCCAGATCGGTTTCGCAGAACTCGAAGACGAGGTTAAGGTCTTCGTGGATCAGGAACACGTCCACCAGCTGCGACATAAATGAGAAGTTGTTTAAGACAGGGTTAGGAAGGGTATTCATTCCACAAGCTGCGGCATAAACAAAAAGGACACGTTTGAAGACATATTAAACGGCACAGTTGAAACATGAGTGAACTTCCACATAACTGTATAACTCTACATCATAAACTCAAAAGACGTGGTTAACGTCTTCGTGGATCAGGAACACGTCCACCAGCTGCCACATAAACGGGAGTTGTTTAAGCCAAGTTGAGGGCAGGGTAAGGAAGAATATTAACCTCACCAGTGCCGACATGAATGGGACTTGATTAAGGCAAGTTGATGAGCAGGGCCAGGCAGAAATGTTGATAAGACAAGTTGAAGGGCGGTGTTAAGGTGGACATGTAATTCCACTAGCTGTGACATAAATAGGACATCTTTAGCACGAGGTGAATGGCAGTGTTTTAACAAGCGTATCAAATTGCACAAGCCGTGACATAAATGGGAACTGTTTAAGACAAAGCTGGAGGGCAGGGTTACGAAGGGTAGCTATGACTCCCACTATTGGCGACATAAAAAGGAAAGGAAAACTATGCCAACATAAATTCACAGAAACGGTCAGAAAAGGGTACCAATCCACGCCGTAACAAAACATTAATACATTGCCATGTTCGAGAGAAGCAATATACTGTAGGCAAAAAGGCGATAACAAGCGCTCGCAGCTTGCTGTCGAGGTTGTAGATTCCGTGCGAGTGCGTTCTACACAGTAAACCGTTAGGTCGCCCCATCTGTACACCTGGCACATCCAGCGTCCGTGCCGATAATTTATCCTAGAGAGGCATAATCTCACGACGCGTGCTACGACGGAGGTATGATACAGCATTAACAGCACTTTATTGCAAAAAAGTTTTCTTCGCCCTTTGTTTGAGACTCGGAGGGGAAAACTGACGACGAAAATCGACGATTATGGCGTCGGCTACTGCTGGTTGACGGAGTGATGATGATGATACAATAGGCGCCCGAACGACAACTATGAAAAGCCAATGTGCGGGACGGGTGCATGATCCCTACTCGTGCTGCTGCGTGCTCCCGCTACTGGCAGACGCTTGAAAATGTCGCAACTGTCGTTTTTTCGGCCGTACACACGGGCTCCAAAAGGGCGGGGCTGCTGAACCCAAACCGCCTGAATGTCATGCATGCTTGTTTTGCGACATGAACATTTTCTACAACTAGGCCATGAGTTTGGTCATCTAGTTGCATTTTCATTTTCATTTTCATTTTCATTTTTCTGGACAACAATTTAGGGGTGAGGCATGGAGTACTTGTATCAACCCACCACCCTCAGAAAGCAAAAAAAAAAGAGGGCCAGTGCACGCCTATACCGTAGCACGTTACCTCTAAGTTATGCACTAGGAACCAACAATAGCCATCGAGTTTGCGTGACGTTTCCGCTTGAGGGATAGGGTTCAAGTTTCAAACCCGCAGCGCTCTTCTGGTAGACAGCGCGCGTCCATGTTCTCGATGCTGGTGCCTATGATGCTTTTAGAAGTAGCCAAACATGCTATCGTTACTAGAAACAGGCACTCCGTGACCGATCTATACAGCATAGCGATGGAGCTATGGACCCTAACAGCTACCCGATCGATGTAAATCGGTCATACACAGCCAAAACAAACTGACCGCCGGGAGTACTGGGTGCCAAAATCCCGGAACATAGATTGGAACCCGCTTGCCGCAGATCCTGCTCCTTAGCGGGATTAGAGCTTATTTATATTAGCCAACGTTATGCGCCTCCCCCCCCCGCTGGATCATGAACGCAGAAAAATGTCAGCGCAGCGAACTGACTCCGTCGGGCGGAATGCCGGGTGGTTGTGGATACGCCAGCACAATGGAGGGTAGGCTACGGCTTAATCCACCATATTTTTTACTGGTTACGGTCGATCCTCGATTTGTTGTTACCGACCCTTGATTTTGGCCAGGGTACCAAGTGGGAGCACGGTGGGAATGTGTGCGCGTGCGTGTGTTGGCCAACGAACCATCCCGAAACATCATAGTATTATACCAATGAATATGTTTTGTACAACATCAGCTAACGTGGGCAGGGTCTATCTACTCTCGCACCGCTTTCACCCAGATTGATTAGTTGCGCAAGTACTCCTCCAGTTACGTTAGGGTATATACCGTATATACGCTATGGTAATATTGAACCTAAAGCAAGCGCCACATGGTTCGGCTTTGAACATGAGGTGATCAGTCTTTCTCCCACATGCCCGCACGCAAAATGCCGCTTCCGTTCTAGGAGAACCGTTTGAGCCATTGGCAATGGCACACCTCTTCCCGACCTTAACCCCAAGCCGACACGCAAGGCCTGAAACCCGGGGATGTATCCTAAATGTCCCCGCAGTCGTGGTATAAATCGCGCCTATACGCATGTCATGATTACCAGGTTCCTACCTTCTTGCAGCAGCAAATGGCAAAATGGTTACGCTACAAACAGTGGGAAATCAGCAGACAGCAGTATGCTCGTACAATATACCGATATCAAGTAGCCAAAATGGAAGGGTGCCTATGTAATAATTATCACGCTGACCTCGATGATGTGTTGGTGTTTCAGCTCCTGGAGTAACTTGATCTCTCGTAGAGCAGTGAAGTTAGCCCCTTCGGTGTACTTGCCGAGCTTCATGGCAATCTTCTTGATCGCGACCACCCGCCCCGTTGCCTTTTGAGTCTGCAACAGCAATCAGCCAAAACACCGCGACAATCCAGGCCAAGTCTAGACTGAGACTGCGTACATACACATGGGAGACGGGACAGCATTTGCATCATATATTGCTCGTGTGTTAGTTCCTGGAGCTAATTTATCTCTGTTGGGGCAAGGAAGTTAGCCATTCAGTGTAGATTTGCTAACAGTTAGTATACGCGGGAGACTGGACAGCATCTTATACTCGTGCTCTAGCTCCAGGGGCAACTTGATGTATCTTTCGAGAGCAGGGTTTATACGAACTTCTTCAGTGTATTCGCCGAGCGTCATGGCAATCTTCTTGATTCGCCACCAACCGCCCCGTTGCGTTTCGAGTCTGCGACCATAATGCATCGAAAAACTGAGACAATTCAGGACGAGACTGATAATTACACGAACATAGTCAGAAGTCAGAAGGCAACCATTTCGGGCCCCGCCGATCACACCTTTAGGAACTCCCACACTAAACATTAGTATATATCGTCTAGACGGCCGTCCGTCACCTGTGGCCTAAATTGCCGTCCCTTGGCATCGTTGATATTAATAGTGGAAGATTGGACAGCATGATTAACATTGCCTGCTACTGCCGTAGATCGGCTTCGAATGAGGGGACAGATGTGCCATTTACCAGCTACCATTTGCTACCCCCGGGCAACGATGTCAGGAGCCGGCACTCTAACCCCTTGACCGGCGGCAATATTCCAATCTTTTTTTTGTTGTTGCCTAGACTGACGCCAAACTACTACCTGGTACGTTTAAGTGTGGAGACGGCCCTTGCAGCCCTTGATCGACAGACGGCAATTTTCCAATATTTTACCTTGACTGACGCCAAAGTACTAGGATTCAGTGTACAACGATGTTATTGTTTGACGCCCTTGACCGCTGGTTGTTTTCCCATGCCTTGACTGTCTCCTGAAATATCACCTTTGCCCCTGGAAGTATAGACTATTAATAGTACACAATGCTCGAATGTATATGAGCCGTGAGCTGTGAGCATAACAAAAACCAGTCAGTCGACACTCAGCTTTGCAAGCCAAGTGCTGCGCCGGCCGCTCGTGACTTGCAGCAGTACGAGCCCCAACTTCAATAATGCCGGCAGGCATCTTCTAACCAGGTGCCCAAGGCATCGAGTACAGCATTAGTGATGCCTCTCTAGTGCCAGTATGCGAACCTGAACCAAGCGGAAATCGGCACTACTGCGCATACTGCCACCGTTTGTTAATCTTGCGTATCATATGTGTGCCAAACGAGTCAGTTGACAGGGGCACTGTATGGGGCAACCGGCACTACTCAACCTGCACCTCCAATGCTGTACAAGAGGATCGAATATCAAATACAGCAGTAGTAGTCCCTCTGTAGTGCCGGTATGTGCCAGCCGGAAAATACCTGCACCATAGTGGCAACCGGCACTACTCCGAATACTGCCACTCCTGGTTGTTCCCAATTATGCCAAGCAATTTCACAGGCGCCATAGCGGGCAACCGGCACTAATCGACTGGTGCTACCGAGGGACCACTGCTGCTATACCAGGCTCTTCTCGGCGCAGGTATATGTGCCAGGCACCAGAGGTTCAAATAGAACGCAAACTTTGAATCAAATGGCTCTGTTGTATTCGTTGTGCAAGAAATGAATGTCCTCAAAAAGAGAATGACGTTGGTTGCAAAGCTTACAGCTGACGTGACGACACCCCATGCTCCCTCTCCCAGCTTCTCGCCCCGCTCGTAGTTCTCCATTCCAACCAGCCGACACGAGTGTGCAGCACTCCCAAAGTGATCGAGTGATCGATCCTCTCTTTTAAATGGAGCACTACTGAAGGCAAAATGTGAACCAAAACGCCATAAAATGTTATACAAAACCTCGAATCCCAACCATTGCATAACCGTCGTCAGCGTCCGTATCCACTGAACAAGAACCCTCGCGGTGGCCAGCGACCAGCTCTAGCCGGTCTTGTGATCTCGACACCGACATCACCACCCCCTCTTCCTGAGTTTCGTTCCTTATCCGTGTTTGCGATGGACCCCTGCCACTGACGCATCGCTGTATAGATCTGAGCGGGTCAAGAGCAAGAGGATATTCATACCACCACGTATGATACATCGCCTGCCTGTATTCGGCTGTCATGTGCACATGACCGGTCCTCGCCGGTAGGTGCGCTACCACTGTACCGGCACACTGCACCGGCACACCAGTGGCAGACCCCGCGCTCTCTCTCTCTCTCTCTGTCATAGCTCGGAGGAACACAGGGTGGTGATTGCTACTACTACAGCCCCAGTGTGGCATCGCACCCTCGGGTTGGACGTCCTTCATATGCGCAATTGTATCACAGCCCGTTAGGTTTGTGGGATGCTGCGATCGCTTTTTTTGCAGGGTGGAGTAGAAAAAGGAGCGTGGAGCTCGAAAGCTTCATACGAAAGACTCGAAGCTCACTCAGCCTCTAGAACTTTAAAAGCCAATTTGGTCACCTGTACCAGTAAGCTCTTGTTGTGCTGTGCCAAATTTGAAACTCTTCTTGCTGTCTCTCTTCGTGCCGGGAGGAAAACCCCAAATGTAAGGATCATGGTTGGCAGCAAGCACGCTACAACACGTAGTTTCGGCTTCGCACGGTCCGCACGGAATACGGGTATGCAAGACTCGGAAGTATGTGCCATCACCGCCGTACTACTGTACCTGTGGTATAATATACCTGGTATATATCACCACCATGTATAGTACAATGAACGAACGAACGTCGTTCTGCTCGGTGTGCGTATTTGTTTCCGGTTGTTGTGTAGACTATGCCAACAGCGTGTTTAATGTACTACTGAGAAGTATAGTCTACATATTATGACATAATATACTATTTTATACGAGCACGCGTTGTTAGGTTTTCGGCTGCATCACTTCGCTCGTCCATGGTTGATTTCCCCCCGAAAACCCCAACACGACATCTTTACCAACGATGATGATACCATTCACCACACACGTAGTACGTACACATATAGTATAGTCTAATAAGTAGAAAACGTAGTGCTCAGTACAAGGAGTAGTACAATAATAGTAGTAACAACACACAAACCACTCACTGCTGTATTACATGCAAGATAAAATGTCGTCTGCGATGGACTAGAGTAGAGCCGATTTTGTCCAAAACTAGGGAAGAACTACAATAAGAAGGGAGCACACAAAGCGAAAACAAAACGTATGGCGGGGCTCTTGTTGAGAAGACCCTCGTCGAGGCCTTTCCATAGACACGTCGCTTGGCGTTTGTAAACGCTCTTCACCCTTCATAAACACCCTCACCTCCCGCCGTCGAGAAAAATCAGCTTCGAAAGTCGTCTCGAGGTGTGTGTTGTGTGTGGTGTTCAATCTTGCATGTTATTATTATATGTAGTCTATGTAGTGATTCGATGGTTCTTAATTTATTTTGTTTAACTAGTATTTAATAATGAGAATACGTCGTCTGCGGCGGGGGCGCTGCCGGTGCTTAGATTGAACTTAGATATAACTTAGATAAAACAGTAGTGTTCGGATCTTGCTCGGACGCACGGCGGTGCGCAATGGTTTCTTCTTCTTCCTCTGCAGTTAGTTCTAACCTACCTGCCGAATTGTCGAAATGTCGAAAATAATGTCGACTGTGTCCCCGACGTTCCTACGAAGTTCCTGTCTGAGATATCGCATACTACTGCATACTGCATACTGCATACTGCACTACTACTACTAGCTGCACGATGTGCCTTGGTCCTTGTAGCACGCAAGATCAACACACCCTACCACCAGCCCCTCGCCTCGGACGATTTTCGGAGCTGGTGTATTAAATCCGAGCGACACGTACGTACGTGTCTATATCAAACGACCTCGACGATATCGTCCCAGAGCCGCCCTTTTTGTTGCGTTTTCTCCCCTCCCCCCCTCTGGAATTGGAAGAAATCGGCTCTTCTTAAATTCGTACCTGGGGGGTGTGAACGTTGTGTTTGTGTGCTACCTGGTATACGGTGTTTTCTGTATTACAAAAAAAACACCGTTCCACGCTGTTGACGATACTTTCGCTCTTCTTTTTTGGACGTATGATAATGCACGCGGCAACGAGTCTTCTTCTCCTGGAGTCTCCCACACCCTCGCCCCGCTGGACTCCGCTCGAGGTCCGGCCCACGACCAAACTTTGGTCATGCCCTGCGTAGTTTCCCCGTTCCGGTTTGGTTGTTAATAAAAGTACAGTAAGTAGCCGGTAGAACGACGGTAATACAGTTTTTATTGTCGTTGTACTACTATTACGGGGGACCATAGTAAATAGGACCTACGGTACACACAAAAACCAATATATTTCCCTATTTTGACTAACAATATTTGGTCCTATTTACTATGGTCCCCCGTAATATGTACAGTGTATGCAACTAACTGCAAATGGTATTCGTAAGTTGTAACAACAACAGAAAGTGGTAGTGTAGTACTGTAGTAACAGTAGTAGAACCAGTTGTAGTAGCAGTAGCAGCAGTGGAAGTAGCAGCAGGAGCAACAGTGTGGCAATATTATAGTATTCATAGCAGTATTGGCGGTTGTATTGGAGGTACATTAACAGTTTTTTAAAATAGTACCTACGAAGTAGTAGTACTGGGCATGACCACGATGTTGCAAAAATCTTCCCATCTTTTTCACCAGAAGCAGTAGAGGTTTTGCCGAGTTACCTTTTTTTTTTTTTTTTTTTTTTTAGATCCTCCTGGGGATCCGGGTAAAAAAAGCTTAAGCTCCATACACTTTCGTTTGTGTACCAGTTTTTGTCCATCTGCAGAACGCAGACTTTGTGTCAACTTCCCCCCTCCGGTTTAGTCGACACTATGAACTTGCCGGCCTTCTTTGGCTGATCCCTATACGGTTCAACCTAGAAGGTGAGATAGCCACCCAGGAATCGACAGCTCTTTTTGCTCTGTCTTTACCCTGGGTAGTGCGGGATTTGCCTGCGCCTGTTCATTTTTGACTCCTTCGACGGTGGGTCTCCACCTGCCGTTAGAGAAAGGCGCACCCGCTAAACGAACCCGTTTGCCAAACCAGGGTCACACTCAGTGCCAAACCAGGGTCACACTCAGGCCGCGAGACATCTTTGGACTATCGTTCAGCACCTCGCAGTTTTTCTTCCTGTTTTTACGTATCATAACGTACATATCTCCTTGCTCCTTGCCCTCGAAACGCTATTAATAGTTGACACGCACATCAACCAATAAGTTTCGCTTGGTTGCTCAATCTCCTTCCGCGCTGTCGCCAACTGGTTGCTGCCTTGCAAGCTAAGGCACACGCAGGACGCCGAGCTCTGTAGCAGCTGAGGGGGTGATGACCCTATGATATTCTCACAACAACACCTTCTTCGTGAAAGCGACACCAGTACAGCTCCCTCCCCCAGAGCACACACAACCTTGCTCACTCAAAGCATGTTCAGCTAAATGCCCACCAAATCGGGCGCGTCTGTCCTCGACAAAGCGCCCGCACACAAGACAGCTTCTCTCAGTCCAAGCTAAGCCCCCTGCGTGGCGAAGGTTTCTCGCTCCATCCACTCCGAAAAAATGACGGACCGGCGCTCTCTCTGGTCCAGCCCGAGGACTAGAGCCGGCGGTTGTCCCTGCGCTTCCGGCATAAGACGCGATTCGAGGGACAGTTTTAGACAGGTAGGCTTGCCAATCTACTGGAGCCTCACACCCTTTTGCTTCCTCCCATGGCCTTGAAGCCCGTAGTTGCAAGGTACCAGCGCGCAAAACGCGAAACACGGAGCGAGGGCTTTTCTTGCTAGTGTTTATGGGGCGAGCCGGGTCGAGCTGGGTGATATAAGCCTTAGCCTTCGCGTTGCCGAGTCGAGCTGGGTGTGGCGCCTGGCCTCGCCGGCGAGACCTTGGAGCTTGGGGATGGATGTCGACGCTTGCTTGGCAATCAAAGTGAGGTTTGCTGCGTGCGTTGGTTGAGGGCGGGTTAGCTCAGGGCTGCAGATTACTTATTACGCGACATGAGAGACTTTTGTGCACAAGTTGTGGTGCATTCGCTAGAAGAAGTCTTGCGCAAGTTTCACGCGCAAGGCTTCTTTTTTTTTTTTTTGTGCTTCCGTCTTGCTTGGCCGTGACGTGACGGCCTTTTTTGCTTCCAGTTTTTTCCTTTTTCAACCACATATCATATATACAAGATACGATATACACACAGACAAAACTTTCAACAAACGTGGTCCAAAAACTTTAGAAAACAACGCCCACTTTGCGGAGACAAAAAAAAGTGCTCTGAATTCGAGGGGGACACATAGGGGGGTGGATTTTGTACCTGGTGAAAGGTATACCCGAAGTTTTAGCCCAAGTGATGCCATTTCTGTTTTCCGTCGCCAACATCTTCTCCAAATTGGCAACTTCACAGGCTTCCGTTGCAGGTACACATACATACATATGACATACTACCGGTACTTCTTCTGTACCACGCGCGTATCACTTCGCCGGGCACCGGGCTTGCAACAGGCAACAATAACATTGGTCCATGCGTGCTTGCAAGCACACACACATAAATCGCACCCCGCGATGATAGCCTTTTTTTTTGTGCCGCCCGGCTGCCCAGGAGGTGCAATCTATCTTCAAGACCGTTCCACACGGTACGCCCAAGAGTAAGGATCGGGGACTCATTTTCTTGGGATGCTAAGCAACGCTGGTGCTGGCTGGTGGTGGCATCATCAAGGCCACAGAGACGAGCGCTACAAGCAAGTACATAATACTCCGGAGTATATATGTATATTGCACAACAACTTATCCGAGCCTAGTTGGAACCGCTAGGGGCGCCAAAAGGTGGATAATGGAGATGTCACACCGTTAATAGCGTTTCACACAAAGCTTCAGCCTCGTTTTTGTTGGCAGCCCCGTACTAGTTGTAGACCTGCGGAGGGCGCGCGATTTCCATCATCATCATCTACGTGAGGCGACCCTCTCACACCGCCGAGATTGTGTTTGCCGCACCAATCTCGCGGCTGTGGTGGTGATAGCAAAATAACCAGGTGATAACAAAAGCAATTGCCTTGCTGCTATTATTATAGTCATCCCTTCTCCGTGTTTCTTCTGTATATCTTTGTCTTGTATATTAGAGGCGAGCAGCGGGGCGATACGTGGCCCCAAGCGCGATGCATTTAGGCTAGATGGTTGACTAGATGCTGACTTCCAGTAGATGCCGACTAGATGCCGACTAGATGCCGACCAGATGGTGACTAGATGGTGACTAGATGGTGATCTCGGGCTTTTCTTATGGGACCCAGGCTACGGTAGGGGGGTCCCCTTTTGGGCCTTTTATTTCAGTGGCCAGGGGTCACTCGCGCGAGTAACCCCTTTGTTCCTATGTGAATTTACGTATTCTTCACGTTTTACATTGGCGAAATTAATTCGCAATGCAAAGGTGATCTAAGCTGCGCCGACACAAGTGCCTAAACCATCTTCATCTGTGGGGTACAGAGCCACTCGTGCAAGTGGCTCAAACACACCAGTGACAATGGGGGTACCCCCCCTACCGTAGCCTCGGTCGGGGGCAAGAACTAGGAATGACGTGTAGTAGTTTCAAGTCTTGACCATCGGTGTTATCCTTGTGGACCAGTGGAATTGGTGGCGTTGGTTTTGTGGGTTGTTGTTGCTGTTGATGTTGTGGATTGTTGTTGTTGTTGTTCTCCTTGTGGCGGAGTTGTTGTTGTTGGTGTTGGTGTTGGTGTTGGTGGTAGAGTTGTTGTTGTTGGTGTTGGTGTTGGTGTTGGTGTTGGTGTTGGTGTTGGTAGTGGTGGTGTTGGTGGTGGTGTTGGTGTTGGTGTTGGTGTTGGTGTTGGTGATGATGGTGGTGCTGGTGGTGTTGGTGGTGTTGGCGGTGATGTTGGTGATCGAAAGCGTCGTTCGTTGCGTTTTTTTTTGTTTGCTTCAATCAAACCTATGAATACACATCAATACATTAACACCTATAATCACATCAGAGCGACTGCTGGCATACGTGATGCCGTATGGAATGCCTTGTTCAATACTACCGCCGCCGTGGTATGTCCATGGTCCATGGTGGTCGCAAGCAAACTAGGTATCATGCACCAGGTGCTTCGAAGTTGAACTCGAGGTGAACGGTAAGAACACGAATTTTGGTGGGCATAATGTGGCACGTCGGTTATACTGTTTGAGCGCTCCTTTGTCAACCCTGTGCGACAAACTTCTTTTGAGGTGCTTTTGAGCGCTGTGTGACAGCACCGCCTATGACTTTATGGTTGGCGCCGATAAATTTCGTGAGGTAAACGCTGCGCGGACGTATAGTGCGTGACCGATAGCCCCACGCATTGCGCGATATTTGAAGGACAGGGACTATCATCATAGCTCTATGTGTGTTAGGTTTTGGTCGTGTATATCCGGTGGATGAAATGTATGGATCATCAGGTAGAAGAGAGAGGTGGTATAATAGGGTCGACTGCTAGCTACTACGCAGCTCAGATGTTGTGGCGCACATCTAACACTCTATATACATGCTTTATATCATGATGTTAGTGTTTGCGTGGCAAAGTTGTGTCAAAGAAAAATGAACGAACAACTGCTTGCCTGAAGACGGCTGGGCTGCTTGCTGTCCTGCATTCAAGCGGTTTCAAATGTCTACTATTTCTACTGCACTGCACGTCTCCTCGCGATTCACCCGCCACGTTCAGGTTTAGTTACAAGCATTGTGCATTGATACTACCATCGTGTCTTCCCCCACGCAGAGAGAGCAGCAGTGATGGGCACGAAAAACGGGGGAACAAAAATAACTCCCCTTTGGAGATACAGAAAACTTCGTGATGTATAGTCTATACGAACACAACACAGCTTCGGCAAAAAATGGCGAAAATGCCTCATATCATGTATCATGCCATCCATCCATGTGATTGAACTCATGTGCACGTGTTACGACATGGAATATAGTAGGCATCGTGCATGCTATCTATGCGTACATGCACTAACCGTGTACCACCCAAACGCAAAGCAACACCCCCCGCCCCGGCTCTCGGCGGATGATCTTCTTTCTCTCTTCCAAAAGCAACAATAGCAAGACCAAGTTCGTTGCCTCGACAAAGGAGACGAGGGCAGGTAGTAAGCGCAAACACCGAGCGGTGCGTCTGGACTTCATTTAGATAGAAGCATCTCGACGATCTCGAAAACATTTTTTTATCAAATAAAAGTTGTCATTTTCGCTGGTCCATGGAGGAGGTGTTGTGTGACCCGTGTTCGGGAGAAAAGTTTTGGCTCGCGTAGAATCACATCCCAGCCAGAGGAGGGTGCGTTGTCTTGGGTGCTACTTTACGCACTATAGGTACTGCGTACTGTAGTAGTGCACACTATAGTGCGGTGGTGGTGGTGGTGATCTGATGCAAGAACAAGCGGAACGAACAGCTGTTAACGCTGTTAACAGCATGATGATGATGACATGATTAGTGGTGAGTGAGGTTGTTCGTGTACTACCCCTGGGTATTATGTATGTGTGCAACAAATATGCATGTCATACAAGAAGTATAATATATCCCCTCACCGGTTATTCGACTCACAGGATTCACTTGATAAACTGATGCATTTCCTTCCACAGCTGTCAGATTTTGTCCCCCTCAGAAACGGGTCTCATAGTTTCCGCGCACAGACTGACTAACATCACCTGATAGCTACACTGTAGTTGCAAGGGGAGTCGCCGACCTATACCCTTAATGAGGACACACAACCCGTAATACGCGCGATCGGAGTATCACACACAGCTTGCAAAGATGAGTTTCGACAAAATATTCGATCTCACAGCTGGAGGAGCGTATTTTCATTTTTATAATATATATATAGTCTATAGACTAGTCTATACACGAAAACAGGTTCCGAATGACGGGTGAGGGGGGTTGCGCGGCGCGGTTTTTGACCGGCAGATTTTCGCTTAATATGATCAGATAGATGTGATGTGCGATGCGGTCGGCGTATAAAAGTTAGTGCGTGGACAGCAAGATCTTTTCTCTCAGCGCCTCAAATCATAGTCTCAGCTCATAAAACTGATGCGGTACCTGGCGCCGCCAAATCGAAGCCGGTCAACCCTGGGAGATATCTGGGGTAGACTAAATGGTAAAATACCTGGAAAACAAAAGCGATACGTAGTTCGACGAAGGCCTTCTCAGCTTCTCACATCACACTGGCTGTAACAGTCAGCCAAACCTTGATGTAGCAAGAGTAGTACGCGAAAATAAATGGTAGATAGAGTTATAGTCAGCGCTTTTTTACATCATAGTGACACCTATGTATGTAGTCTACTATGTATGTATATCATACTATGTGCATTAATAGGAAATGGCTTCGTCAGCGCCGTGCATCATGGTGGAATGTCCGCAGTGCGTGCATTGGAATATCAGCGCGTTACTACATGGGAAGGAATTATACTACTACTTAAAGTATACCACCAAACAGATTTGTTTGCGGTGGTAGGTACTGACTGAAATTATGCAAATCTTCTCGGCGCTTCATATCACACTGATTGGCACCCTTCAGCTGAACGAAAATGATGGATAGCCCTTCACAGCGCCTCGTACCACCTATTTATTCATTCATTTACGCCTGGTAAGAAATCAGGTAGTAAACGGAAAATATATTACGGGGGACCCTAGTAAATAGGACCTACGGTGGACACAAAAACCTATATATTCATCTATTTTTACTGACAATATTTGGTCCTGTTTACTATGCCCTCCGTAATAGTAGGGTTGCAGCATGAGTCCCTGAGCTCCTCACACGAGGAAACTCAATATCTCACCCGATACTACAGGACTTGGAAGGCATTCGGTTGCACAACCCGACCAAGCTTCTATCCCTTTAGTCCAAAACTATAATGTACTCGTGAAATTTTTTCATTGGCCGGCAGTTCCTCACATACATGAGGAAATCAATCGCGCCTAGGGACTTTATGGCGCAATCATACAACTGCAACCCCTACCACCGTGGGATGACTCTTTTCGCAGAGCCTCCTGCGTGTTGTGTGTGCATCATTATTAGACAGAAGAGCATCATCGCTCCTAATAGTAGTAACACTTGTAATAGTAAGTGATGTGCCTGGTAAATAAATGGAAAAGAGAAAGCCCGACTGACTGCGTGCATCATTATTATTAGAGTATCAGAGCACCGCACATCACAGCGCTGCCTTGTGCGCGACATGATCATTGTTAATGATAAAAAGAGATGCCTGCGTGCACTGGAACGATGGGTTAACTGTGAGTCAGAGGGGGGGGGGGGGAGGGTCCGCCGCTTTCCCCGAGGGTCCGCAGCTTTCCCCGCAAGAAAAATGCCTGCCACTAACTAAGTAAGTAAGGTGTACGTACGACGTACCAAGTACTACGCAATTGCAACTAGCATTAACGCTATTATTTAATCATCATGCCAATTATTATTAGAGAAATCACAATAAATAGAGCCAGCGTATATCGCTTTTTGCGCCCACCCGAAGGCACGAGATGGAGCAAGACCGTTCTGACGAGCTCCTCGCACAGGGCTGGTCAAGGGGTTTCGCAGGATCATTTCGGTTCTCTGATACACCACATGGTTCTTCTGGAGATAACGCTTGGTTCTCGTTTTAGGCTCCGTTCCCGTTTTTCAGAAAACTCTGTTACAATACCAAAATATCGAAACACATACAAACATCATGTTACACACACTCTGTATCATTAATTGTAGCGTTCACTGGATTTGGTGGGGTATAATTATTAGTCTATAGTACTAAGTAAGTAACTGTTGATAGTTGGTGAACGTGTCGCTCATCAGTAGTAAGTAATAGTAGTAGTATAGTATATATAGTAGCAGTAACTAGTAGATAGAGTCAGTCGTGTTGCGCATGTACGTACTACATACTACATACAACAACAACAACAACAACAACAACAACAACAACAACAACAACAACAACAACAACAACAGCAACAACAACAACAACAACAACAACAACAACAACAACAATTAGTTCTCATTCTTGCACCAACCGACACCGACACCACCCACCCACCCACCTGCCACCAACGTTCTTGTTCTTTTTTGCTCATCATCATGCATGCCGTCTAGTATCTTCGCACTTTTTCTTTCTCTCTGTTCTTCTGCCGCTCTTTCTCGGCCCCCAGACGTATAGTTGTAGTCTAGTTCAGATCCAGATCCAGGGTGGCTAAAACAGAGAGGTTCTTCTCCCCCTTCCCCAATACATTTTCTTTCTCTCTGTTCTTCTGCCGCTCTTTCTCGGCCCCCAGACGTATAGTTGTAGTCTAGTTCAGATCCAGATCCAGGGTGGCTAAAACAGAGAGGTTCTTCTCCCCCTTCCCCAATACGACCGTACGTGCCTTCTTCTCCTATATCGCGAGAAAACTCCTTCACCAGCCCTTTCTTCCCTCGTTGGCACGGATCGAAATGTCAGCAGCAGCAGCAGCAGTATACCATAGCACCACATACATAGCAAATAATAATCTTTTCAGTCGTTCTACGGTAGTACTATTTTTTTTTCAAGAAATCGCCACATCATTGTCAACTCCTTCCAAACCGGCTCCCGGCCGTTTCTTCTCCTGAAATACGGTGCCCCTTTTTTATTATTATTATTATTATTATTATTTTTTTAGCACACTTTTACTTTCCAGCTTCTGGACTAGCCGTGGTCACAGGTGTCATCCCTTCTCCTCCCCGGTCCTTGCCTTCAATTTTTATCGCGCATAGGGTTCAGCAATCAATCCCACTGCTCGTCGATTGTTCATCGAGTGTTGCTAACTCACGCTCTCGCGCTTTCCGCAAGTCAATTTGTCCACGAGAAAAAGTCCCAACGAATTTATACGAGTATGCACTCGGCGGGGCTCGAACTCACGAAACTGACCTGTACCAGGCTCGAGGATAACCTGATACGCCACCGGGGCGACCGGTGCCCCTTGCCCCACCCCGACGCCATCGTTCGATAGACCTTTCCAAACATGAAAATGTTCGAGGATGCTTTTTTTCATAGCAGCACCCTTCCTCTTGCCTAGAAGCCATGAAAACGCTCGTTAAAGAGTTAAAACAAACAAAATCGACGTTTTTTTTTTGGGGGGGGGGGGCGGCTATCGTAGAATCAGTAATTATTATTGGTGCCAAAAGTATTGTCAAGTATTCCTATCGTATGTATGATAACATTCTACATTGGGGATTTAGTGTTGGATGTATGTAGTAGATGGGTGTGGAAGTATCAGTATACGTAGCTAGTCGTGAAGAACACACACACAAACAAGTACTTATTATGGCAAGGGACTTGTACGTCGTAGGGAGCCCTCATGATGACCGCGACGCCGACTCCTCCTGTGGAAAAAACATCGGAATGGCGCCGAACAGTAGCTCACGAGGAAGTTTGGGAGCACTTTCAACCATTTTTGTTCCCACTGACACCAACCATTTTTGTTGCTACGCCACCATTAATACACGAAGTGATCATCATCTATCCCACACACACACACATCCTGCAGTGTAGTAGTGACCATCAATAAGTCCGAACAACAACCGTTTTGTTGCACTTGACCATCTATAGACTATATGTTATAATATATATACTCCGTACATTTTTTTTTGTTATAATATATATACGTAGTCTATCGCCCCCCGGGGTGCCTTTTAAATATATAGACTAGACTATATATTATAAAAATTAAAATACACTCCAGCTGTGAGATCGAATATTTTGTCAAAACTCGTCTTTGCAAGCTGTGTGTGATACTCCGATCGCGCGTATTACGGGTTGTGTGTTCTCATTAAGGATATAGGTCGGCGACTCCCCTTGGAACTACAGTGTAGCTATCAAGGGTCAACTATATCCTCCAGCGGATGGGGAAAATAAAGCTCACCGCACTTCCACGCATATTCGAACACGTGGTGTGCGTGTCGATTCAACTCAATTGCATTCATTCGCAATCCAGCGCTATAGCTGGCGTGTCCTTCGGTTCCCACTTAAAGCCTTAGCGATAGCGCGAGCTGTCCCTATCGGTGGTCCCCGTTTCTACTCCGACAGCGCAAGCTATACAGTACTGCGGTATGTAGTTATATTGTGCGTATCAGGTTATCTTCGAGCCTGGTAAATATAGGTCAGTTTCGTGCGTTTGAGTCCCCCCGAGTGCATACTCATATATAAATTCGTAGGGACTTGTTCATGTGCACAACAAGTTGACTTGGGGAAAGCACGAAAGCGTGAGTTAGCAACACTCAATGAAAAATCGACGAGCAGTTGGATTGCTGAACCCTGATGCGCGATAAAAATTAAAGGCAAGAACCGGCGGGGGGGGGAAGGGACGACAGCTGTGCCCACGGCATGTCCAGAAGCTGGAAAGTAGAAGCGTGAAAATAAAATAAAAATAAATAAACAATTAGAATGTAGCATTAATCATAATACATAGGAACTGCCGCATCGGCTGGGTATCAAAACAGAAGCAGCAAGCAGTCAGTGCAAGGAGTGGGTATTCGTGACGTCTTCTTGTTTCTTTTTGTTTTTTTTATCAGCCAGTGTTCGTGACGGTTCGTGACGTCTTCTTGTATTTTTTTTTTTAAACCTGCGGCGGGTGGGATAAAACAGAGGCTATACGCTCACCACACTTTCACGTATAATCAAACGCACACGTCGTGTGTCAATTCAACGCATTAAATTCGCAATCCTTGTTGTCTTCTCGTACGTACGAATATCCTTTTCTTCATTTTTTTTCAAATATGTGTCAAGACATCTCGACGAACAACAAAACGGTTCGCATGTTTACGTCGTACATACATGCATTCTTTATAAAGCGATTCGATGCGAGTCGAAAGATGAGGGAAGAATGGGCTGAAGTCTTCTCGAGATGGAAATGAAGGCGCGTAGTAGTATGTATCATGCCGTACAGCGTAGTGGCGAGGTCTTAAGTTATTGAGCGGGGACACAGAGTGTCCCCTGAGTGTCCCCTGCAGGTCTGCCTATTATTGAGCAGGTCCTCGGTGAGTACTCACTTGTTTAGCCGTACGTAGTAGAGAAGCAGCTTTGCTAATATTTTCCACCAGAACCCCGGATAGAAACTGAAAACGCAAGGCGTGCACCTCGAGTATATTTCCTGAATGTCCCGAACAGAAAACGCCAACCTATCATACGAAAGGGGGGAGGGGGGGAGGGGGGGAAGGGGGGAAGGGGGGACGTCCTGCCCAAGAGACTGAAGTCTGGGTCTGGCCATCATCGCCTTGAAATTTGTGGGCCTTCCAATGGCCGTCACAAGATAGCGTAAGGCCGCTCTGACTTCTTCGCCATGTTGCGTTCTCTACCCAGTGCCATTGACGATGCACTTGATACCCTCTATGAGCCCAATGCCGTCTTTAGTCAGTTCCTAGGGTCTACTAGTATGACATTATTTCTCTTTTCCTTTCCTTGCTTCCTCTTCTTGTTTTGTCTTTTCTTGCTTTTCTCGTCTTTTCTTTTCTTTCCTTTCCTCTTTCGTATTTTCGCTTTCTTGTCTTTTCTTTCCTTTATCCTATCTTCTTTTCTTTTCTTTTCTTTGTTTCTTTTTTTTCCAATTGACTTGCGTCTGCCGTGCGTGTGCATAGTGATAGGTACTACGTGCAATATATACGTGGTAGTCTTTCTTGGGTTGCAAGCGGTGTAGTCGGTTTTTCCAGCCTCGAGTAGTGACACGTATGCACCAGTATGGACCTGGCACATCGTAGGCTGACTCCCGATTTCACTTTTATATGTTTCTGGTGGAGGCATGAATTGCGTCAGCTGTGATATATGCGTGTACCACCTTTGGTTTGTCTGTGTTTTTTCCCTGGGGTATTCCTCAGCTCCAGATTGACGGGAGCCTGTCCTGTGACCACGGACTTGATCATGCAAGTTAATGTGAGAACAACAAAAACAACAACAACAACAACCTCAACAACGACAACGGCCAGTTATCTTTCAAATGAGATAATTCCAGGCCTTTCAACGCCGTACCATAACACTGGCCCACCCTGATGAGCCGCATATATATGCAGAAACATAGGAGATTCGGGGAAGCTCCGGTTCTACGAACTAGACCATGATGAGTCGTATCTGCGGCTCCTCAAAACCCACCCACACCTCTAACGGCCTGGCTATGGAGCCAGGAAAACGTGAAGAAGAGCAATTGAAGGAAACGCGGACCCTACAACAAGGAAAACCTCCCATGAAAAAAAACTGCCGCGTACCGCCAGTCTGGCGGGGGGGGGGGGGGGGGGGAGAAAAAGCCCTACGGCAAACAGACTACAGAAAAGGCATTATGACAAGGCAAACCCTTGTCGAAAGGAAGGGGAACACAGGCGATAATACAAGAGAGAAGTCATACCCAAACATTCCCGCGGACCATTGGCGTGGCGGCGGTTAGATGAGGGAACAACAAATACCCGGAATGGAAAGTGAAGATGAAACCACCTGCAGCCCCGCGAGGGGGAGAAGGGATGGCCGAATCAATTAGAACAAACACAACGCAAAAATAAATAAAAAATAACATACAGTCCCGTATATAGCCCTGTACCACGTTATGCGCGAGCAGGGTACCCTGCTCGCCCCCCGGCTCTGAGCTGAGGAGGGCGTCCGCAGGGCGAAATTGAACAAACACGAAGAACCGGTAGTCCTGCGCCTCAGGTAACGGCGTGAACACCCGGACCCTGGCCTGGCACAGGGTGGGCGGGGGTGCCGGCAGAACTAAGAAAAAGAATGATATAACCGCCGCACACCCAGCGAAAAAAAAAGCTCGAAACATCACGAACAACACAAAGGCAAAAGCTCCAAACCTCGTGACAAAAAAAAAAAAACAGAACCATCGAGGAGCGGCGGTGGCTTGAAAGTCAACTGGCCACGGTCGCGCCTCGAGATTCATCTACGGTACGTTGAATCCCCAGCGGAAACGCGCTAGCGATGTGAACTTGCAGGTACCAAGAGCCTCGTACGGCTCCCGTCAAAGTCGTGTAGTGCGCCGAGGGAAGAGGAAGCTTAATCGGTCCCGAGTCGTCCAGAAATCGGACCAGGTATACCTTGCCCTCGGTTGTGCTCGCGCTGATTTTTCCTAATCACCGCAACCCATCGTCTCCCTTGTACCAAACGTGGACTCCCTTAGGAAGCACCGTGTCGTGGTAGCGACGGAGCCAATCGGCGCGGGTAACACAAGCGTAGCCCGGCGCGAGGAAGCGCTCCCCGTTGTTGCGGGAGAGCTCGCGCTGTGCCGCTCCGATCCGCATTCGGATGTATAAGCGGTTGGTTTGGCGGTGCTGGTCCGGAGTGCCGGCACAATAACGCAAAATGTGGGGGGCGGGAGAGGTGGAGGTCCATTTCCCGCTCCCAGGAAGGTTCAGAGAGGCCCGCCCAATGCGTCTTGTATAGCACCGCGATGACGCCACCTCGCCCCCGGACCGACCGATGGCCGGTGATTTGATCCACTTCCAGCCGTTGGAGGGGGGTCGAAACATCGTCTTGAGTGACGTGGTACGGCGGGGACTTCTTGGAAAAATTGTTGAACACGTACTGCGTCAGCCCCGCCGGTAGGTATTTGGGCATGTCCCCGCTGTCGTGGGGGTTGGCGCAGGGCTTGCAGCGTTCAATCGCCACACGCCGACGAGCGTCCGAATCAAGCAGGTCGGAAGGGAGATCCAAATCGAGGAGATTGCTCCCGAGTGGCGAGCCGTCCGGGGGCTCGGCGGCGGAGCAGGGACCGTCAGTCAGGATCTCGTAAGGGCCCGTCCAGTTAAGCGCGAGTTTGGCCTTGAGCACCTTGGCGTCCGTGTTCGCCTTCACACCCTGGCGGATGGTGGAGGCAGAGCTGCACACCCATGCCCAACCACCCACAGCGAAGTTAGGTGCCGGACGCAGCGCGTCGGTGAGGGCGGAGTTTATGCGGTTAACACGGGAAACGGTGAGGACGTGGTGTGCGCGGACAATGTCGTTTGCGCGCTTTTGCCGGTCGGTGGCCAAGTCGCAATAGGCCAGGTGGTCACGGGCCAGACTCTGGTGTCCCACGACACCAGTGCGGTCGAAAACCGTCAGGGTGAGACGTGGGAGTCTGCCCATGTGAACCTCGTTGGGCGCCAGACCCGTCGCCGCGCTGACGGAATTGTTGCAAGTAAATTCGACGTGCGGCAGATGTAAGTCCCAATCGTCTTGTCGCTCGTTGACGACCATAGCCAGCATTTGGGCCATAGTGTGGTTCACCCGCTCAACGCCCCCGTTACAGTTGGGATGATAGGAGCTGGTAGCAAGCTTGCGCACGCCTAACAGCTGACATACAGCTTGTGCAAGCTTGGAGCAGAACTGCGCGGGCACCCCCAGAAGGGAATGTATTGGTTCACCAGGACATTGGCTGTACCCTCCGCGGTGAACTCAGCGGCAGTGACGGGGAACATGTCGGCCCGAGAACTGAAGCAATCCATGAACAGCAAGACGTAGGTGTTACCTCGTGGCGTGGCCAAAGTAGTCAACACTGACGGCGACACCTGGACCTTCTGGTAGAGGCATGGAGATGATTGGCCAGCGGATAGTCAGCCGTGGGGTTTTCCGCGCTCGGCATTTCAAGCAGTAGCGAAGCCACCACCGGGTGCGCACATTAATGCCAATTCACCAATAAAACCACCCCAGCTTGCGAAACGTGCGCGTCGTGCCAAGATGGCAAGAGGCCGTCGAATGACAAGCTTGCATGATCCAAGGGCGCATGAGCAGGGGGACGTAGATGCGAACCGGCTTATCGTTTAGCAAGCAAGCAGCTCGCCCCACAGAGTTGGATTTTTCAGACCTTGTCGGTGGCGATGTCGGGTTACGGACGAGTTGGACGATATCGTCATCTGTTGTATGTAATCGACCTCTACCCACCAGGTTCTGGATGTCTGAGAGGGAGGGACGCTTATGCGAGAGGTAGCACGCCAAGAAGTCGGGCGGCAGGACCGACGGCCGGCCGATAGAGATGTAACGCATCGCGGCGTGGCACGTCGACTCAGTGTGCTGCTCTCGCTTCCAATCAGCATAAGAATAACGCGCGACGGAGTCAGCGAACCGCAATTCAGCAGCGTCGCCGAGGGCATCCGACCTTGTAGGTACAGACGGCATTTCACCTGGAGAAGGCGTGAGCCGTAAGAGAGAAGTTCCCATAGGCTCTGCGTGGTCGCGGTCGGACGGAAGTGGCACCGCACGGACCGGCGAGTCGGCAAGAGCAAGGGTCGCGGCGGCGGGTGGAGCCGGCCGCGGCCGTGGGACTCGCGGCGGGGTTATCACTCGCCTGGAAGATGGTCGAGGGGCCCCGCCGGGCCCGAAGCCATAGTCGACAGCAGGGGGTGCATTATAAGCTGCTGTTGCTGAACGCCGGCGCGTCCGAGTGGAGATGCGGTCTGAGGACAGCGTCATCGTCTGGAGCGCCGGAGAGCCACGCGAGTTGTAAATACCATCCGATAAGTGTTACACTATTTTTAAATTTCGAGCCACCCATGCATGCAGTAGTAGCTCCATTTCATTTGTTACATATACGTACCGCAAATTCGTATGTATGATAAACGGGACCATATGGAGACACTGGAGCAGTACCGTAGATACCCCCACATTGAAACACGATTATCAAAAAAGTGTTCGTATGCGACCCTCCGTTGCCAACGTTGTCGATTTGCAATTAGGTGCTCGGAAATCCATTTCTTCCAGGCAGCAGCAGCTAAGAAGAAGAACTTGATGACGGACATGATTCGACATGGTTATGCCAAGGAACGCTTGCGGAGCAAACTCCAAAATTTTCGCAAAACATTTTCTAAGAACACACCGATAGAGTCGACTATTAAGAGACGGTCATACGTGACAAGTATTGGTGGTTGGTCACTGAGGGGGTTTGGAGATGTATCGAAGGGGAAGGTCAAGCACCTTGGCATGATAGACTGCTGAGTGCTGGGTGGGTACGTCTTTTTACGTTACATGATTTTTAAGAATGACCGATTGGATTACAGAAGTTATACAGGATTTATGGGAATGGCCACTTCGCCTGTCCCTCAAACTTGTATTGCTACAAAGTGTCACATAGAGAAATGAACAACCGCCGCTTTATGGGAACATATAGATACAAGAGTGGGGGGGCGTGGAGGGGGGGGGGGGGGGGGGGGGGTATTTGCGTGGATAGGTGGAAACGTAGTAACGTAGGCATAGCTGTAGACATGGAGTATGATAGGGTAATGCACCGTCGTACCTGAGTAAACAATGTGTGTGGGCATGTTGATATATGAGTTACGTATGTGTAATGTAGTGCCATAGACTCGTGAATTCGAGTTCGCCGGTCAAGGTGTGTAGACTACGTGTGCTACTTTTGGATGTTTGTGGGTTGGAAAGCGGGTGTACGTGAGTACGGAAGTGTATATGGACTGTGTATGTCGATTTCTGGGGTGTTTGGGGGTTGAAAAGAGGGTGTATATAAGCATGGGAGTGTTTAAGCTACGTACGTAGGTTACAAGGTTTTATAAAATACGTGACCACAGACGTTACGATACATCTGAGAATTACAACAATGTTAATTGTAAGTAGTGTTCGCTTTTATATTGTTATGTGTGGGTTATTTTGTCCTCTCGACGGAGTCGACTGGGGAATGAAAATCATTGCTAAGATTACCACTCGCAGTTATACCAACCCAAAACATACATTCATGATATACACATCAAACACGCTACTTAGGACCGAAATATTTCAAAAAATGAACAACGCCGACGACCATGCTAAAACATGGTAGGTTAACAGAAACAACGAACGTTCCTGAGTCAATACCACGCCAAAATACAATACTTACACGGTACAATTAGGGTATCAGGTGAAGTAAATCCACGTCGTATCCCCACTGATTGAGTAGAAAGAGCTAGCTATCGACTTTATCCCCAATCATTTAATACGTATCTGTCGCGTTAAACCTCCCGCAGCTCATCACATATCACCCGCCAATATGTCGGGATCCAGCGATCGCACTGATGAAACACCTACTACTTCGTCCACAACAATGTATTCAATAAGCAGATTAATTATATATATACACAACTCGTAATGCGCGCGATCAGAGTATCACACACAGCTTGCAAAGATGAGTTTCGACGAAATCTTCGATCTCACAGCTGGAGTGTATTTTCATTTTTTATAATATATGTAAAACCTTCTTGTAAACTTTCATTTTAAGGCTACAAAAACTTTCATTTTAAGGCTTCAACCCTAGCCTCGCTCAGTATTTGTATTCAATCCACACCGTTTAGCAAAATATTGTATACACACATAGTCAAACTATGAACAGTAACGGTATTATAAGTGTATTATGATACCGCTATAACCCATAGTCGTCAAGGTTGGTTATTTTCACAGCGATACTGCGTGTGGCCGAGAAACGCTTCCTCGCTGATGCAGCCATCACGGACAACATGGTGCAGCCCCAGCAACAGCAGAAAGTCGAGAAGAAGGGCACTTCACGCACAGGCGAAGTCAACGCGCGGAGGGGGAAGGAGGGGAATGAGGTGCAGATATTGTGGAGTATGCTGTAGGCGACGATGCGGGCATCGTATCGCGATCATCAGAATGGCTGGAGAGGATGATGACGATGATCGTGACTGCGTGCTCGTCGTTCGGGCTTACGGTCTCCGAGGCGAAAACAGAGATAATGTGCCTGCAAACCAAAGGTGGGGGGAAGGTGTCGTTCACAATCAATGCAGCCGGCCAGGTATACAAACAAACAACCGAGTTTGTGTACTTGGGCGGGGCTATCACCGCAGACAGAGATCTTAGCATTGAAATAACGGGGTGTCTTCAGAGCGCGCTCTCTTCAGAGGGCCTGGGCGTGCTTCCAGCGGTACAGGATGGAAATCTATAATCGCCCGTGTGTGCGCTTACGGTTGAAGGTGCGGTTGCTGAAAGCTGAGGTGCTCGAGACACTTTACGGTTGAATGACGTGGAGCCCGAACAAGCCTGACTATGACAGGCTACGACGGGTTCATCACTCCATGTTCCTCCGATGCTTCGGATGGCGGAAACGGAAGCGCGACGACCACACCCTATCGTACGCCGACGCGCTTGCCAAGACAGCTTCCGAGAGCATAGAGGCGATAGTGCGCAAACGGAGGATATTGTTTGCGGGACTCGTAGCACGAATGGGGGAGGAGCGTCTGCCACAGAGGGTCATGCTTGGGCAGTTTGTTGGGGGTAAGGGCTAATCAGAGGGGCAAGAGAAAGATTGGATGGCTACTCTGAAGGACGATATGTCAGTCTTTGGAATGAAATTCGAAGGGTGGCGAAAGGGTGCTCAGAAGGCCCGCAGATGGTTTCGACGAGTAGATGAAGGAGCCGAGTTGTTCATGCGGAATTGGCATGAAACGCAGAGTCACAAAGCTGCAGAGCGACGCGCAAAGGCTGCGGCAGCATCATCCACCGTCGGCATCTCTAAGCGGCCGGGGGGAGAGGAGAGGGGGGGGGAGGGGGGGGAGGGGGAGGGGGGGTGGGGAAGGGGGGGGAGGGGAAGGGGGGGAGGGGGGAGGGGGGGGAGTGTGGGGACGGGGGGAGGGGGAGGTGGGGCGAGGGGGAGAGGGGGGAGGGGGGGGGGGGGA